>CM033717.1:367618-950022 GCA_019671005.1 Hibiscus mutabilis | reverse complement strand
TCAATTTAACTTTAAAAATATCTCTAGATTTAAAAAATAACCTTTAAATCTCTAGATCTTCAAGTTTGGTCACTGTAGTCGGTTGTTTATTAAGTTCTCAGTAACAGAATAAAGTTTCATCCTCTTGTCGCAAGATTTGTATATCTTGCGTCGTGTGATCGGTCATCAACGACGACGGGAACAATTGAAATCAGAATTTGAGACTTAGAGAGACTTAAAATTTGACGATTTAGGAATTTTACGACTATTTTAGAAATATTTTCGAAAATTTTAATTTTTTTAAAATAAGTATAATTTGAGCATATTTTTTTTGCCTATTAACGTTCTTCCTCTGAATCCAAAGAAGAATTTAATCTCTTTACTTGAAGAGTAGAAAGAAACCAGTAAAATTTCACAAGGCAAACATACCTGCTTCTTATTTACTAATACTTCACTGATTCTCCATTGTTCAAGGAAATTGATCCACAAGTCTGATATACCCCCAAGAGAAACTGATTACTTACACTTGAACCAGCTAATTCCTCACAGTTCCTCAACTTTTATTTAAAAATAACAGTTTGATGTTCAGCCACCACCACTTCTGGTCGATGTCCCTGATTTCCGACTCGGCGGTGGGTCATGTTTAGGATTCGGCATAGTCGGAGCATAGTCATTTACAGTCACAACCTCCAGTTTCAGCTTCCTCATCTGCACTTCAAAACAGTCATCGTTGAATCCTCACATGAAAACCCAGTTTTTCCCTAATCATCTTCTTCCCAGTTAAAAAAAAAAAGTTACCTCATAAACTGCAGAGCTTGCTGAAGTTGCACCAGAAGAATCCAAGCCCTCGACTTCGCCTGCAAAATGTAACAAAAAAAAAAAACACTGATTAAACCACCCCCAGAGCTATCTTAAATTCAACTCTGAATGAACTGAAATCTGTTGCTGACATATAAGTGGATCGAGACAGAGAAACAAAAGAAGGAGCAGCATGGTTTTAGCATAATGACCCATGGTGGCTGTTCTGGTTCAAACGGAGCACAAAATGTGCAGATTTATATTAGTATTTCAGCCTTGTAATCGCTGCTGGTAAGTAGCCTTTGAAGTCACAGCTGTCTTAGCAAGGGGACAGGTGTGAGTCCAAAGGTTAGGACACTTACCAGCAGCCATTGCCATTTACCACAATGCTGAAATACAAATAGTTGAGAAGGTGAGCAGAGTCCCTGTTTAGACGGCAACTACTCAAAAGCTCTGTAGAATTATCATGGAATTGAAAATAATAGCACAAAAGTGTAGGGCACTAACCTTGTGTCAGCTCAGGGAAATTTTGAGGTTCCTTGAAAAAGCAATAATTAGGTAGCATTAGCAATCAACCTTGCCTGGTTCATGTAGCTCTCTACACAGTTTCTTCCGTGTAGGCATTGCACAAGTCTTTTATGAGGAAATTTGGGTATGGTCCCATCGATTGTTTAGAGAGTTATAAACTAGTGAAATGAAATTATATATTGGACGGCCAATAATGATGAACATTATGATGGTTATTTATGGTAATCTTCATTGCGTTATCTTAAACAATAGATCGGATTTGATGGCAAATTGAGTAATAGATATGTGGCATTATCATGGTTGTAATTGGAGTGGTAAATATTTGATGCATAGTAAGTGAGAAATATTTTTTTTCATATGTTTGATTTTACTTTAAAAATTAAAGTTTAAAATTTTAACTTTAAAATTCTAAAACTTAAACTAAACCGTTGGTTAGTTATCAATTATGAAAAATACCTTTGAAAAGTAAAATGGAATAAAAACTTAAACTAGTCCAAAAAGAATGATTATTTTTTTATTTAGAAAAGAAGTATTTACGTTCTCAAGATAGATGACAAGATTTAGATTCATACAATAAGAGGCAACATGAACATTTTTGGTCACTCAACCAATTAGTGGATATTGGTCAAAAAAATGACTCTTTTATAACGGTAAAAAAGAGGGACTATTTTGATGATAACAAATAAAACTTTTTTAAAAAAAAGACTTAATTTCACCATACGTCTTTAAATTGTGATCATCATTTTAAATTGGTTCTTAAACTTTTGAATGTTTTAATTTTATACTCAAATCATGACTTTTATTCTAAATTGGTCTTTAATTTTTGAACATTCTACTTTCATCCCTAAATTATCAGTATATCCTAATAAATCTTATAGTAATAAAATCGTTATAAAAATTATTAACCGCAATGTTTAGGTGTGTATTATATAATAATATCATGTGGTATAAACAACAATTTGAGGATGAAATTGAAACATTCAAAAGTTTGGAGATCAAATTAGAATGATGTCATAGTTTGGAGATAAGACTGAAATATTTAAAAGTTTAAGAATTAATTTAAAATAATTACCATAGTTTGAAGATGAAACTAAAACATTAAACGATTTAAAATCGATTTATAATGAGAGTCATAATTTGAGGACGTATGCAATAACTCTAAAAAAACCGCTGGGCTGGAACGTTAGATTTGGGGGATTTCCGAATATAAAAGCTCGAACAGCGACTCCATCTCTACAGAAAGTGAAAATCCTAGGGAAAAAGTTAACGGTTCAGCGAATTTCAAAGGAAATAGCTCATTTAACTTATTCAATAGAGAAAGAGAGATAAGAGTTGAGGACGCGCGATGGTTGGCTCGTGGAGAGCACGCGGCTCTTTGGTGGTTTTAGCGATAGTCTTGTTCGGTGAGTGTTGTCCTGCTCTTGCTTCTTCTTCTTCTTTTAGCTAGATCTGCTTGTTCTGATGTGATTGACTGATTTCTTGATTTATGATTCTTTTTTATGTTCGAGTGGGAAATGACGTAGATTTAATTCTGTTTGATGATTTTAATTGCGCTTAGATTGGTGCATGTTTGGATCTGATTCAGGTTCTATTGGTTCTAGTGATCCATTAGATCGTGAATGAGAGTTTTGGCGATCTCATATCGTTTGATTTCTCTGCATTGATTCGAGTATTAGAAATCTCTGGATTTATAAAATGAGTGAATCGCTAATTCGTTGGAATAGAATCTTTTATCTAAAAATGCCGACTGATTAATTATACATCCTGTATTTCACTTGGTTTCAATTTTCTGTTTACGGTGAAACATCTTAATTTAGAATTCTTAATGTTGTGCGCGAGAATGCTCCAGAAAATTCGTTAGGATTCTCTTTTAACTAGAAAGGATTGTATAAAATATTTATATTATTTCTATTCAAACCATATGATTATGTTATACATATTATTTATAAGAATATTTTTATGGTAGATAGATTCTATGTGGAGTAACCATTTTATTCAATTTTACCAAAAGTAGATTTGTTGATTGAGATCTTCTTTTAGCTTAATGTACATATGAAAGAATAGCTGTAAATATCTTTTTGGCTGCGGAAAACAGTTTCTTTCTCCGATGTTGATTTCTAATTCAATAGTAGTTTACCTTTAATCATGTGGGTGAACATCATGATTGCATTTTATGGTATTAAGTATTAATATTGTTTAAGCTTGGAAACAGGATGTCTTTTTGCAATCTCGATTGCAAAGGAGGAAGCCACGAAATTGGGGACAGTCATTGGAATCGATCTGGGTACAACTTATTCTTGTGTTGGTGTTTACAAGAACGGTCATGTTGAAATCATAGCCAATGACCAAGGTAACCGCATTACATCATCTTGGGTGGCTTTCACCGACAGCGAGAGGCTGATTGGTGAGGCTGCAAAGAACCAGGCTGCTGTTAACGCGGAGAGAACCATCTTTGATGTCAAGAGACTTATCGGAAGAAAGTAATTCACATTCTTCTCATGTTTCTTGTTTTATGTTTTTGGGGTAGATTGGGAGATAATGCTTACGAACATATTTGTTCTTTGCAGGTTTGATGATAAGGAGGTCCAGAAGGATATGAAACTCGTTCCATATAAGATTGTGAACAAGGATGGAAAGCCTTATATTCAAGTAAAGATTAAGGATGGAGAGACCAAGGTCTTCAGCCCTGAGGAGATCAGTGCTATGATTCTAACTAAGATGAAGGAAACAGCTGAGGCTTTCCTTGGGAAGAAAATCAAGGATGCAGTGGTCACTGTTCCCGGTGAGTGCATTATCAGAAACAGTGTTCTCATTTTGGAAAAAGATTATGTTTCTGGTTCTTTGTGATGCTCAAATTATCTCTCTGTTTGATTTGCAGCATACTTCAATGATGCCCAGAGGCAGGCCACCAAGGATGCTGGCATTATTGCTGGGCTCAATGTGGCAAGGATTATCAACGAACCAACTGCAGCTGCCATCGCCTATGGTTTGGACAAGAAGGGTGGTGAGAAAAACATTCTCGTCTTTGACCTTGGTGGTGGGACGTTTGATGTCAGTATCTTGACAATTGACAATGGTGTATTTGAGGTTCTTTCCACAAATGGAGACACTCATTTGGGAGGTAAGCGTCATTATTGTTTTTGGTTTTAGTTTTTTTTTAAAAGTTGCTTTTTATTATGAATTTTGCTTATGGTCATTTTTCTTGCAGGTGAGGATTTTGACCAGAGGATTATGGAATACTTTATTAAACTGATTAAGAAAAAGCATGGAAAGGATATCAGCAAGGATAACAGGGCTCTTGGGAAGCTCAGGAGGGAAGCTGAGCGTGCCAAGAGAGCTCTCAGCAGCCAGCACCAAGTCCGTGTGGAAATTGAATCACTTTTTGATGGTATCGATTTCTCTGAGCCGCTGACCAGGGCTCACTTTGAGGAGTTGAACAACGACCTGTTCAGAAAGACCATGGGACCTGTGAAGAAGGCAATGGAAGATGCGGGTTTGGAGAAGCGCCAAATCGATGAGATTGTTCTTGTTGGTGGAAGCACTAGAATTCCTAAGGTCCAACAGCTCCTTAAGGACTACTTTGATGGAAAGGAGCCCAACAAGGGTGTTAACCCAGATGAAGCCGTTGCTTATGGTGCTGCAGTACAAGGAGGCATCTTGAGCGGAGAGGGTGGTGATGAAACCAAAGGTACATTTTCATCTCCCTGTAATAATTTTCTCTATCATAACTACACAAGCCTATAGCTGATTAAAACTGTTGTAACCGATTCTCGATATGTACAGATATTCTTCTTCTTGATGTGGCTCCACTTACCCTCGGCATTGAGACTGTTGGTGAGTAATGACCAAGTTGATTCCAAGAAACACCGTTATCCCAACCAAAAAGTCTCAAGTTTTCACCACTTATCAGGATCAGCAAACCACCGTCTCCATTCAGGTACATTTAAACACGATTCTCTTTAGAACTTGAGAATCAGAATTCTTTTATAATGCCAAAGAACTGGAATACTTTGAACCAATGTAACATGGACTGTGATCGTATATATCCAATACGGATATGTTGTTAAGGTTTCTTTTTTCATCTATTTAAAAAGTCAAAGTGTCGCATTCTACTTTTGGATGTTTGATATGAATGTCTAATACAAATACCAAACAGTTGAATAATTATAGCTTTCAAGCTTATATGAATTTTTGTGGTTTGGTATCAGGTCTTTGAAGGTGAAAGGAGTCTCACAAAGGACTGTAGGTTGCTTGGGAATTTCGAACTTACTGGAATTCCTCCAGCTCCAAGGTTTGCTCCACTCTTCCATCAACTCTATTTTATGCGTTCTGCAAATATTCACTCGAATTTATCGTTTAATCTCTCAATTTCTCAGGGGAACCCCTCAAATCGAAGTTACATTTGAAGTCGATGCAAATGGTATCTTAAACGTCAAGGCCGAAGACAAAGGCACAGGTAAATCAGAGAAGATCACAATCACCAACGACAAGGGTCGTCTAAGCCAGGAGGAGATTGAGAGAATGGTTCGCGAGGCCGAAGAATTCGCAGAGGAAGACAAGAAGGTGAAGGAGAAGATCGATGCTCGCAACAGCCTGGAGACATACGTTTACAACATGAAAAACCTGATTAGTGACAAGGATAAGCTTGCCGACAAGCTTGAATCTGATGAGAAGGAGAAAGTCGAAACAGCGGTGAAGGAGGCCCTTGAGTGGCTTGATGACAACCAGAATGCCGAGAAGGAAGACTTCGAGGAGAAGCTCAAGGAGGTTGAGGCTGTTTTCAGTTTTGATCATCACGGCTGTATATCAATGAAACTTGAAGTTAAAAAAATTGTTTTTGATTAATTTATTGATAAACTGTGCACTATAATTTGTGTACCATAACCATAAAGCAATGAAATTTCCGATAATTATATTATATAGTATTAAATTGGTTTAATAGTTATAAAAGTACCTAAACTATACTCATTTTCTAGTTAAGTGTTTAAATTTTATTTTACATCAAATTAGTGCCTCACGTTTTATTTCGTATCTTAAATCAATTTTTTTTAATAGACGCTAAAATTTTTCGTTTATCCAATAAAAATGTGACATGTTTATATTAGTTTATTTTAAAAATATAAAAAACCTTTAATTTTATTAAAAAATTCAAAACTTTTAATTTTAAAAAAAAATCAAAACCCTAACTTTCAAGCTCTAAATACATCCCTCCTCCCGCTGATTTGACCACCACAATTAAATTATTGGTGGAGGGGATAAGATCTTAAAAAAGGGGTAAACTTTTAAGGCAGATTTATTTTGGTCACCGTATTTTTAAAATATTTGATAAGGTCACCCAACTTTATTTTGTTTTCGATACGGTCCCTTCCATTAGCAGCTCCGTTAGTTTTTATTTTCCTTTAATAAAAATAATGGGTAAACAACACCATTTATCACTCAACTTTCTTTTCACTCCTATTTTGGTCACTATAGTTTAAATTATTTGATAAAATCACCCAACTTTTATTTCGTTTTCAATGTGGTCCTTCTCGTTAGCAGCTGTTTTCATTTTCCTTAATAAAAATAATGGGTAAACAACATCATTCATCACTCAACTTTCTTCTCACTCCTATTTTGGTCACTAGAGTTTAAATTTTTCAATTTAATAACTTAACTTTTAAATTATTCATATTTTGGTCATTCTTGAATAACATGGTTATACAAATAGAAAATTTTAATTAATCCTTAAAAAAATATTTTGGTTAATTGGTAAATTCAGATTATTCAATTCTCGATCTTATATTGTACCAATTAAATGTGATAATCAATTAACTAGTTCACCAGAATATTTTGATTCGGGCAATGATCATTTTTACTTTGCTTATTAAAATATAAAATATGATAATATGATACATTTAATAATTATTCGATTGTGATAAAAGTTTAAAAATAACTAGAAAATCAAAATTTGAGAGTTCGCACATAGTAATCTTACCCAGAATATGATAATATGATAAATTTAATAATTGTTTGTGCCATTGCATTTCTCGATCTTATATTGTACCAATTAAATAGTATAATCGAATTGATAACTTGTTACATTTTGGACTTATAATCTTGCAAAAGAAAGTTTGTTTATGTATGAAGTTGTTTACTTTGCATCAATCTGGTGTAGATTGTTTGTATAAGTTTTGGTAGATGAAGTTGTTTTTAAACTTTTATCACAACCAAACAATTATTTAATTTGTCATATTTTATATTTTAATAAGCAAAGTAAAAAAGATCATTGCTCGAATTACATATTCTGGTTAACTAGTTAATCGATTATCAGATTTAATTGGTATAATATAAGTTCGAGAATTTAATAATCTGAATTTACCAATTAACTAAAATAATTTTTAAGTATTAATCAAAATTTTCTATTTGTATAACCATGTCATTCAAGAGTGACCAAAATATGAATAATTTAAAAGTTAAGTTATTAAATTGAAAAATTTAAACTCTAATGATCAAAATAGGAGTGAGAAGAAAGTTGAGTGATGAATGATGTTGTTTACCCATTATTTTTATTAAGGAAAATGAAAACAGCCGCTAACGAGAAGGACCACATTGAAAACGAAATAAAAGTTGGGTGACTTTATCAAATAATTTAAAAGTGCGGTGACTAAAATGAGTCTACCTTAAAAGTTCGGTGACCATTTATGTAGTTTAACCTAAAAAATTTCAAATCACCAATTTTTGTGTGTTGGATTATGTATTATAAACTTTTAAATTTTACGTGTTTTTAATTTAATATTTTAAAAATTTTAAACTAAAAAAACAAAAAATAAAAATTATGAACTGAGTACCCGTTATCCGATTATCAGAGTACCCGGGTACCCAAATAGCGGGTACCCAAAATTTTAATCTCAGTGAAATGGTCAAAAGAATAATTTTTTTCCACATAGATATTACAAACATTTTGTTTTTGGCAACACCAGATAAAAATTAAAATAATTTTCTGAGCAAGTTATGGGTAAAAATGCAGAGGGTTTCAGATGGTGGTGTTATATAGAGCATTGTGCATTTATGATTGAATAAAAACATTTAGTGGGTGATGGCCAAATGCACCCTTTGTACCCTCGTCCACCCTCCATTGCTAGACAAAGCTGTTGTTCTCAAAGGAAACATTTGGGGTTTCATATGCATTTCCCATCCCCCAAGCATGCTGTCCCCGTCTTCTCTTTCATTTTAACCTAATCCCATCTCTTCATTGTCTTATTGTAATCACTCATTTTTGACCGGGTTTTAGTGTTATTAGTGTTATTGTAATAATAAAATTATTAATATAAAAAATCAAAAAATATATATATATATTAAAAAAAGGAAGAAAATTGCGTGGAGCAGGGTGCTCCACGTCACCCTCTTTGGCCTATAAATAGGCTGCCAATTGAAGAGCAATGGGACGCCCAAAATTGAAGAGAAATTGGCAATTAAATTGCCATCAATTCATAGGGGCATGGCCGGCCGCAAGGCTGGCCGGGGTTGGGGGCAGTGCCCTCGACCCCAGTTGGTTCGATCCAACATTCGATCAGGGTCCTATTTTAGGTCCGATCTAATTAATATTTTTGGAGGGGTCGCGGTAGATCTCGGTGGGTTCAATCGGGGTTTGTCATACGAGCTCCTAATTAGGTATATTTTCTTCTCTTTTTATTAGTGTTGTAATTTTTATAAATTAATGAAGTATTAGTTATTTTAAAATTGTAGTCTTATTTTTTATTTTGCATGTCTATGTTTTAGATTAATATTTAATATGTTTTAAATTTGTGTTTTATATTAATATTTTATTTATGTTAGATATGTTTTTATTTATGAGTCAGATTAATATTTATGTATGTATGTTTTAGAATAGTATTTTATGTTGAATTTGTTTTTATGTTAGATTAATATTTATGAATATTAGTATTTTGTTTATGCTAGATATGTTTTTATTTATGAGTTAGATTAATATGTATATATGCATGTTTTAGTCTAGTATATCATTTATGTTAGATTAATATTCTGTTATGTGAATATTTATTGCATTTAAATATTTTGCCATGTTTTATATTTTTGCCACTAAGGTTGCATGTGATTTATAACTTGTTAATGCGGTGTCCTTTTATCCGAGCGTAAACGGGGCCAGTATCAGGCGTAGTGATAGTGGTTGGGCGT
The DNA here is from genome assembly GCA_019671005.1 of Hibiscus mutabilis. Taxonomy (NCBI): domain Eukaryota; kingdom Viridiplantae; phylum Streptophyta; class Magnoliopsida; order Malvales; family Malvaceae; genus Hibiscus; species Hibiscus mutabilis. The sequence goes on along the minus strand of CM033717.1, from coordinate 940,545 downwards.
TTACTCTCGGATAACGGGGCCCTTAAAATTTATTCGCAATTATGACCGAATTTTAAAATAATCGTCACTTTAATCCGGAAAATCCAATATTAATAAAGCGGTAATTATTAAAGTACCAATTTTGGGCGGTGTGGGGGTGCTAATCCTTCCTCATCCGTAACCGACTCCCGAACCCAATCTTTTTGAATCTCTGGTTTTATGGTGTCCGGCCTACCTAAGTGGCCGGTGGCGACTCCAATTTTTTTAATGCGGTTTCTTTTAAAACCCCACGGAATAAATATTTTATATTCAAAAGAGTCACAAACACCTTCGAAAACCCATCGTTTTTTAGCGATAAAAAAAAGGACATCGCTACAGATGGCGACTCCGCTGGGGATAATTTTTGTTTTTTTTAAAAAACAAATGAGAGTCAAGCTTTTAAAATAATTACCACTTTACTAATATTGGAAGTTCCGGATTAAAAGTGACTATTAAATTAACATTTGGTTATAATTGCACGTTTATTTTAACGCATTTAAAATATGGCATACAAACCCGTTTTTTAAGTGGGGGGAAAACGCTAATGCTTTCGTGGAGATATCGTTCTCCCGTATGGGCCTAGCAAGTACCTTCGGGGCTCGAGTACCTTATGCTTTCGTAAGGATATCGTTCCTTCGTAAGGGCATAAGCGAATGGGTCCCCCTGAATTGAACCCGGTTGAAAGGAGCCTATAATGGGTGATGATCGAGGGCCTTGCTACCCTTAGTAGGGGACAACAAGGACAATTCGGGTACCTCCTAGAACCAAGACTGCATGTAGAGAATACATAGAAACCTACCCTGTTAGAGCCATGCGGATAACCTTAGGTGTTTTGGACTAGATAAATAGGGTCGTTTTGTTTATTTACCTTATTTAATTTGTCCTTTTATTTATGTATTTATTATTTTTATCAGGTACTAACTCATTTCTTTTTGTGTTTTATTTTATTTTTACACATATTTTTGTTGCATTATCATTGCATCCACATTACATAGAGGCGTTGATTCAAGTGGTTTGCCCGATTAGAAAATCTTTCATCATGGAAAAAAGGTGTCTTAGGAAGGACAGCATCGATCCAGTCGCGTGACATCGGTCAGAGATTACTCAACAGATCCGAGGTAACGATTTGCCGAACAAGCGTGTAGTGCCAAAGTATACACACGAGACCTTGATGGTGGACATACAACGAGCTACAAGGTGTGTGAATGACTTAGCTACCGAAGCCGCGACTCTCTGACCTTTCGTAACCCCGGACATGGAAGAAGCACCAAGGTTTATCAAGTTGCTCAGAGCTGTCAAGGAGCTAGGAGGTAGAGCTAGGGATTATGTGTAGAACTTTATTTTGTAATTAAGACTTTGTAATAGACTCTTTTTGTAAAAGGGACTCATTTTGTAATATGGATCTTTTTGTAATCTGGACCCTTTAATTCCCATGAAAGTCGTTCGAAATGGTGATTACCAGCGGAATCAACGCCTTTATTTGCATTCATGTTGCATATCATGACATGGTGTTGATTCAAGAACAGTTCATTAAAAAGCTTTCAAAATAGAAAAAGTCTGCTTCGCCGGGAACGATAATATTACAGTATCAAGTTAGGCCGAGCAAAGACCAATCGCGAAAGAAGACGGTACGACAATAAGGCACGTGCGACGCAGAAGATTCAGTCAGGGCCGCAGAACCCCAATTTTAAATCTTCACATTTGACCATTTTTAAATTCTAAGATTTTAATTTAACTAAAAAAAAGAAAAATTAAAAATATTATTATTTTGCTTTGAAACTTCTTCTCTCATAAAACTTTCAGAAGAATAATAATAACAAAAAGAAACCTAAAAGTTTCATTTTTAAGTAAGTTAAAATTTTTGTTAATAAAAATGGGAAATTTTAAACCAAATGATCTTTGAGAATTTTAATTTAAACCCTAAAATTTTTTAAAGTACTCCCTTAGGACCGATAGAATCCATCCTTGTTTAGACGTATTATTCGTTTGCACCCAGAAAAGATCTTATCTGCATTATGCCTGCACTTGTTAATGTCATTTTTAGAAGCCACAAAAATAAAGATCATGACGTCACGAGTCCATAGAATAAGAAGAGAAGACAAAGTCATCCATCATCCTGAAGACGACGTCGAGACGTGGAGCATAGGTTTTGCTTCCCGAAGTCAAGATCTCCAGAAAGAAGCTAATTGTCACCTGTAATTCAGTATTAGTTTCTTGCAACCAGACATTTTTCTATTGATTGAAAGTCTTTTAAGGACTGTTCGAGAATCAACACCGCATTTGCATTCATGCATTGCATTGCATTACATTGTACAATCATGACATATTTTACATAACACTATCACTACCTTGCATAAATTTTTTGGGGGGTAATCCAAATAACAGTTAGAGTTTTATCATGAATAAAAGAATTGAAGACACTCAAAAATCCAGATCCGAGCAGTTAAAAGATGGGCTCGAGAGAAAAAGAGAGAAAAAGAAGTTTGATGCCTTTAATACAAGAAAACTCTGTTTGAACCCTGACTTGGTCGTTCCTACAGATTTCAAAGACTTCAGATTTTCGCATGATAACGGAACAAGATTCACGTGACCATATTCTGCAAAAAAAATGGAGGGCTACATTGAAAAATTACCGATCCACTACTTCCCCGACAGTCTAGCAGGACTTACCGTGATATGATGTGCTTTGGACCTAGCACTAAGTCATCGGTATCTCTAGGGTACGAAGATGAAACCTGATGAAAGCTTCAAAGAATGTGCTTTGAGGTGTCTGTGTTTAGTGACCCAAGTGCAGCCTCCCGTAGATGAAGAGGAAATTGACTTCTATTCCATCTTTTATATTTCTTCTTTAATAAGATGCTCGAGAAAATGAAGGTCAGCTTTGAGGACTTAATGACAGTCAGAGCGAGAAACAAACATGCACTCTGGGACCTTAGTTTAAAGACCAGACCTGCCTAGGAGCAAAAGGAAACAGAGAGATAAATGTGTATCACTTTCAAAACATTGAGGCACTGGGGCATGATACTAAGAAATTTGGGGTCGTTAAAAAATTAAGAAGCTGGTCGATAAGGGAGTCGTGACAAGATAGTCATCCAGCGATGGAAAAACAAGAGAAGAGGCAAGCCTACACTACCTTAGAAGGGGCAGAATGAGTTAGTACCCTGGAGATAATCCAAAGGTCCCTACGATTTTCTCATCATTTCACAAAGAAATTCTCAGCAAAAAAATCATTGTTTATTAGAATTAAAAATCACATTTCCATTTAGAAAATCATTCTTGATTCTTTAAACATTTAATTGGGGTAGTTTTCCCATATGCATATACACACATTTTTGAATGGACACATGTATATATCATTTCTATACCAGGTCCTCGAATTTTGAATGCAACAATACATTTGCTTCAAACCCAAAGATCAACTCTAAGTTGCATATATTTAGAAGAGATTGAATGTTGTGGTGATACTGTAAATGTGAGTATCTGCTAGTTTACTTAGGCCAACAGAGGAACAAAAGCGAGTGTTTAGACAATGGGCAGTTCCCATTTTAAGAATTTATCTTCTCAGGCACTTGTCGTTTTAGATCCTTGAAACGAAAGTTGACCCTAAACCTCTACCCCCTGAAGGCATTCTCAGGACATTTGTGAATATGACAATGGATGTTGTTCTTTTACTTTACCAGAAGACACAGATGAGTCCAGACAGATTGGATACGAAGATCAGAAAATCACCAGAAGAAAGTGGTTGAAAACATGGATATGTCCAAACGAAAAACCAAAAAAAAAGAGATCAGAAGGCCGAAGCAATCCAGATCGAGTAAATATCAGAAGAGCTGCAGAGAGGCAATTAACTCCGAGCGAAAGATCGCATCAATACCCAATATAGATCCGTGTTGATTCGAGGATACATTCATAGACTCGAATAAGAAGAAAGAGATTCAATGCTAAAAACCCAGAATGAACAGTCTAAAAAAAGAGAGAAATGAAGAATACAGTCTATGCTTCACACACAGATCAAACAATACAAGAACGAGACTTCAACTATGTGCAAGAGATAGAAGGAATCCACATTTCAAGTAAACATCAGTTTTGAAAATTAGTATAGAAGCTCGAATTGAAGCCAAGTCAAGACAAGTCGGCCCGAAGATTGCCAATTTTGAAGAAGGAAGTGACCTCTAGGGTGAAAACCCAAAAATGGGCAGTCTAGAGTGATCCTGAAAATGAAGAAAAAGAGTAGTCTACCTGAGCCTGCTGGCATCAATATCCAGCCAAAATACATTGGCCCGAAGATTGCCAATTTTGAAGAAGGAAATGACCTCTAGGGTGAAAACCCAAAAATGGGCAGTCTAGAGCGATCCAAGAGAAAGGAAAAAGAAAAGAAAAAAGAGAAAAGAAAAAAAGAAGAATAACATTTCATCTTGGCGTGCCAATCACAAGAATTCCCAGAAATGTATTCATAGTCCTTCATTCAAGAAATCTCAGTTTCGAGGAGTTTTGGAGGATCAAACATTCTTGAACAGAAAACGAACATCAGTATATAGCCAGAATGCAAGGCAGCATACAATAAAAAGAAAGGAAATGAACTCTAGGGTGAAAACCCGAAAACGGGCAGTCTAGAGTGATCCAAAAAAAGAAAAGGAATAATGGGCATATCCAAGTTACACAAGTACAGAAATACCGTTTCACTTAACCATAAACCAAAAGCCTACATTACAAGCCCCAAAGACCATTATGGTCATCCATAAATATCCAAGTTGAATGAGAATGTCTTCAGATTTTATTCCGCCTATAAGGGTTAACTTTTCTTCAAGGAACGTCAAACTTCGAAGTGCTTGATCGACACCCAAATGAGGGAAGGATGGGGCATGGTGAGATAGTGAGATTAAGAGAGCCACCTTAAACGGGGTAGAAACTAGGTAGGGTTGTTCCTCTCAAAAGCCTATTAGACCAGAAGAAACTATACATTGGCATATATCTCCACAATGGTCAAGATCTTCTAAATATGCGCTTCATTAGAGTTGGTCTCTGGCAACTTGAAACAGATGCGCTATGGTGTTTGATATTTCGGGGGCAAACATGTTTTAAAAAGGTTTGACTTTTTCTCCCAAAGTTATGATGTTTACCATTTGTTCCAAACAATGTTTTCAAAATGTCCAAGTTGTGATTTTCGAAATGACTGTTATCTTTTCAAACAATCATTATTTTTTTTTTGAAATATACACAGGTAAATTGCCTTTTACTTTACTTTAAAAATGAATGATGATGAGATTTAAAGCATAGGGACCGAAAGTTAGTTCCCATCGAAATGTTGCGAGAAAATCAAGGAAGAGTTCAAGGGATGAAAGCATCTTGGCTCACCCTGGTGACTAGAAATAGATCAAGGCTCTATAGGATGGGCCAGAAAATTCAAAGCAGTGGAGCCCGTGGTTGAATGGGGCAACGCCAAGCCAAGAAGATGACAAAGGTTCTTATAAGAATGATATAAGAACCAGAAGATCATTTATGAAGACGGGTGATAACCCTAAAGACAAGAAAGCCTTCCGCACAAAAGGTTTAAAAACATGTTCAAATGAGGATTTAAGAGCATACAGAAAGCAGTAAAGAGATGAAGAAATCTGAGGAGCGACCTTTCAGGGTGTAAGACTTTAGAACAAAAAAGCTAAAAAAAAACATTACATTGCATGTATCATATAGATATGGGCATGTCAATTTTTGCTTATTTTGGACAGGTACCTGAAGAATTATCAAAGAACATTAAGAAGTGGATTTCATTGAAAAGTTTGGCAGCCACCTTCGGCGTGAGTCCCTAAAATCTGAAGAAGTTTCGGCGGCCATTTTCGGCGTGAGTCCCTAAATCTGAAAAAGTTTTGGCTGCCATTTTCGGCGTGAGTCCCTAAAATCTGAAGAAGTTCAGTGCCATTTTTGGCGTGAGTCCCTAAATGAAAAAGTTTTGGTTGCCATCTTGGCGTGAGTCCCTAAAATCAAGAAGTTCCGTGGCCATTTTCGGCGTGAGTCCCTAAATCTGAAAAAAATTTGGCTGTCATTTTTGGCGTGAGTCCCTAAAATCGAAGAAGTTTTTGACCATTTTCGGCGTGAGTCCTAAATCTGAAAAAGTTTTGGCTGCCATTTTCGGCGCGAGTCCCTAAAATCTGAAGAAGTTCGGCGGCCATTTTCGGCGTGAGTCCCTAAATCTGAAAAAGTTTTGGCGGCCATTTTTTGGCGCGAGTCCTAAAAAATCTGAAGAAGTTCCGTGGCCATTTTTGCGAGAGTCCCTAAATCTGAAAAAGTTTTGGCGGCCATTTTCGGCATTAGTCCCTAAAATTTGAAGAAAGATCGGCGGCCATTTTCGGCGTAAGTCCATAAATTTGAAGAAGTTTTGGCGGCCATTTTCGGCGTGAGTCCCTAAATTTGAAGAAGTTTCGGCAACCACCTTCGGCGTGAGTCCCTAAAATTGGAAGATTGGTAGCCATTTTCAGTGTGAATCCCCAAATTTTAAGAGACATCGATGGCCATCGTGGTGTGAATCCCAAATGAGAAGACAGTGTTTTCATATACAAAAGGCATATGTTTCCAAGCTCCAGAGAGAGGTTCTATATAGGAAGAATCCTCTGCTCCGAGGCTCAGAAGCTGAAAGTTCTATATAGGAAGGACTGACAGCTCCAGGGTGAAGACTCGCAGTTCTATATAGGAAGAACTCCCAGTCGAAGGAATTCACCCATGACACACAAGATTATATAGGAAATCCTGTTGTGTCGAAAGCGAAGAGTTCTATATAGGAAGGGCTCTGAGCTTCAATGTCTTAGAGTGAAAGATTCTATATAGGAAGAATCCCTAACTCCAAGATTTCAAGACGCTGAAAAGTTCTATATAAGAAGGGCCGACGGCTCCAAGGTGAAGACTCGCAGTTCTATATAGGAAGAACTCCCAGTCAAAGGAATTCACCTATGACACATAAGGTTATATAGGAAACCTGTTGTGTCGAAAGCAAAGAGTCTTATATAGGAAAAGCTCTGAGCTTCATTGTCTTAGAGTGAAAGGTTCTATATAGGAAGAACACAGTAGCTCGAGATTTCAGACGCCAAAAGTTCTATATAGGAAGGATTTGGCGGCTCAGGTTTGAAGACTTCTTGAGTTCTATATAGGAGGAACTCCCGGTCGGAAGAATCCATCGGTGACCTTGAAGGTTTTATATAGAGAAACCAGCGTTGAAGGCGAAGAGTTCTATATAGGAAGGACTCAAGCCGCACCGTCTCAAAATAAAAAGTTCTATATAGGAAGGACCGACAACCTGGGGTTTGAAGACTAGCAGTTCTATATAGGAGGAACTCCCCAAATCGAAAGAATCCATCGGTGGACGCAAAAGGTTTTATATAGGAGAAACCAGCGTTGAAGGCGAAGAGTTCTATATAGGAAGGACTCCAAGCTGCACCGTCTCAGAATGAAAGGTTCTATATAGGAGGGATTCATAACTCGAGGCTTCAGAGTGAAGGGTTCTATGTCGAAAGAGCCTATAACTCCAAGATCGGAAGGTGACGAAGCTCTATATAGGAAGAACTTACGAGCCTGAAGATTCAGCTAAGGAAGAGCGGATAGTTCCAGAAGAACAAGTGATTCCGAAGCCAAAGACAAGAAAGTAGGTAAAAAATGAGTGCTTTTGATCTTTGTTTTGTCCTCGTTTCACAAGAACAAGCAAAGAGGGGCAACTGTAATCACTCATTTTTGACCGGGTTTTAGTGTTATTAGTGTTATTATAATAATAAAATTATTAATATAAAAAATCAAAAAATATATATATTAAAAAAAAGGGGAAGAAAATTGCGTGGAGCAGGATGCTCCACGTCACCCTCTTTGGCCTATAAATAGGCTGCCAATTGAAGAGCAATGGGACGCCCAAAATTGAAGAGAAATTGGCAATTGAATTGCTATCAATTCATAGGGGCATGGCCGGCCGCAAGGCTGGCCGGGGTTGGGGGCAGTGCCCTCGACCCCAGTTTGTTCGATCCAACATTCGATCGGGGTCCTATTTTAGGTCCGATCTAGTTAATATTTTTGGAGGGGTCGCGGCAGATCTCGGTGGGGTTCAATCGGGGTTTGTCATACGAGCTCCTAATTAGGTATATTTTCTTCTCTTTTTATTAGTGTTGTAATTTTTATAAATTAATGAAGTATTAGTTATTTTAAAATTGTAGTCTTATTTTTTATTTTGCATGTTTATGTTTTAGACTAATATTTAATATGTTTTAAATTTGTGTTTTATATTAATATTTTATTTATGTTAGATATGTTTTTATTTATGAGTCAGATTAATATTTATGTATGTATGTTTTAGAATAGTATTTTATGTTGAATTTGTTTTTATGTTAGATTAATATTTATGAATATTAGTATTTTGTTTATGCTAGATATGTTTTTATTTATGAGTTAGATTAATATGTATATATGCATGTTTTAGTCTAGTATATCATTTATGTTAGATTAATATTCTGTTATGTGAATATTTATTGCATTTAAATATTTTGCCATGTTTTATATTTTTGCCACTAAGGTTGCATGTGATTTATAACTTGTTAATGCGGTGTCCTTTTATCCGAGCGTAAACGGGGACAGTATCAGGCGTAGTGATAGTGGTTGGGCGTTTACTCTCGGATAACGGGGCCCTTAAAATTTATTCGCAATTATGACCGAATTTTAAAATAATCGTCACTTTAATCCGGAAAATCCAATATTAATAAAGCGGTAATTATTAAAGTACCAATTTTGGGCGGTGTGGGGGTGCTAATCCTTCCCCATCCGTAACCGACTCCCGAACCCAATCTTTTTGAATCTCTGGTTTTATGGTGTCCGGCCTACCTAAGTGGCCGGTGGCGACTCCATTTTTTTTAATGCGGTTTCTTTTAAAACCCCACGGAATAAATATTTTATATTCAAAAGAGTCACAAACACCTTTCAAACACCTTCGAAAACCCATCGTTTTTAGCGATAAAAAAAGGACATCGCTACGCTTATTAGTTTCTTCATTTTCTATATTTAAATTGCCAAGATTGTAGGAACTAAACCTTATGGTCTTTTAAACTAATGTGAGTCTTATTATTTTAACATCCCCAATCCCAAAACTTCTAACTGTATAATTGAAGCTTAAACTAAAGTATAGTACTAATATTGTCGATTTTATTTTAGTGGTATAATCGATACTTATATTAAAGTTTAATGGTATCTGGTGTAGTTTTTTTTTGTCTATCTCTAATCGCTGCCCACACCCTATATTTAAGAACAACAATCCTCTGTCTATTTTTAGTGTCCTTTTTCACAATACTAAAAAAATTAAATTTTAAGCCTTGAACTTAAATTATAAATCATAAACCATAAACCCTAAAAATACAATATACTCTCAATTCCTTAAACTCTAAACCTTAACATTAAATTCTAAACATATTTTTAGTGCGAGGGCATAAATAAGGGCACCAAAAAGGGAAAATCATCTCTATTCTATGTTTAGACACTAAAAACGACTTAATATGGGTAGAAATTGCCTGTCCTTTTTTGGTGCCTCTACTTATGCCCCATTAATAAAAAATAGATTTAAAGTTTAAGGTTAGAGTTTAAGGTTAGAGCTTAGGGTTAGTATTAACTCCTAGAAAGTACTGATTTTTATGCATATTTCACAATGTTTTTGCTTGTTTTTAGGTATATATATTTGCATTTAGTTGTTAAAAGCATGCATTTGCATAAGGAGTTAGGGAGTTGTTCTGTTGCCAGTTTGAAGGGTTGATTTGTTGGTGTTGATGTAGGATAAGAGCAGGGCAGGCTTGACAGAGCCATGCAGAAGCAGGAAAAACAGAAAAGAATTGTCGAGTCGCATTTAACAAAGTTGGACCAGAGATTGCCAAGCTCGGTTGGCAAAGAAATGACGTCCACTGCCCAATCAAAGTAGCCATTGAACTTAGTACACATCAGCCCTAAAATTCAAAGGAGGATAAAAGGATAACACACCTATCTTGGTGTGTAACCGAAATTCAAATTTCAAACTCATCTTAGGGTTTTCACGAGTGCCTATTTAAAGAAGATCGATCATTGATCAATGAGCACCGTGGTGGAAAAAGAAATTAGAGGCAACGTGTTTCAACCATCTTAGACCGAGAGCTCTAGAGCATTTACTAACATGTATACCACCAACGAGAATGATATTAAAGCCCAAAGTTCTAATATAAAAACAATAAAACAAAGGTATAAAAATGAAGGGTGCTATATTTTATTAAGGGTAATTATTCTATACACAAGCGTTTGTAAAATTTTTTTTACACAATACCTTAGTTTTAGGGGTTAAAGATTTTATTTAGGGTTTAAAGTTTAAGGGTTTGAGTGTAGTAGTTTTAAATTTAAGACTTGCTGATAGAATTTTGGATTTAAGGTTAAAATTTAAAGTCTATAGGTTAAAACTTAAATCTCCATCCATATTACCCTAAGACCTAAACCATAACCCTAAACTCTAAATTATAACCCTAAATCCTAAATTCTAACCATAAACCTTAAATTATAAATCCCTAAACTAAAACTCTTAAACTCTAAAACTTAAACCTCATGGAAACAAATAATCTTTTAATTAAAATCTCTAATTACATCCCTCCACGTGTCGCTTGTCAGTCGTAATAAATCTCAAACTGTTGTCCAGATTCATCGTCCTCCACAACAGACCACCCGCAAATTATGATCGTCGTTTTCCATGAGAACAAACAAAAAAACGATTCTTTTTCAAACATTTTAATACACTTTTAAATATACTAATTCTCGTTACCTACTTTCACACCAATCTTCTTCGTTATCTATTTTGTTACCAACTTTCACTCTTCACTACTGTTACAGTCCCTCTCCAATGGCTGCTAACAACTCACTTTCAGCTCATTTCTCGTGTGCTAAAGATTCAAACCATGTAATTCCCACGACCCCTTTAGTTTCTTTCCTCGAACGTGTCCAAGAATCAGCTTTCCAAACTTATGGGAGATCGAATTGTGATCTCAAAGACTACGTGGACTTGTCGTTGAAGTTCGATCTTTCAAGCACAGTGGAGGCGTTCGATGAAATTCCCAAGACAGAAAATGGGTTCGTCTCGGTTAAGGATTTCGAAGGGTTTATAGGGAAATGGTTTAGAAGTGCAGGGGAGGACCTTGTGTATGTCGAGCCGGTGGATTTTGAACCCGAGCCTCGTGGGTTTTTGCCCAAGGTGGAGAACGATGAGGTGAGAGCTTGGGCATTGGAGGTGCATGCTTTGTGGAAAGAACTGAGTAGGAAGGTTTCGAACTCGGTTCTTGATAAACCCGAGTTGCATACTTTGCTTCCACTGTCAGAGCCTGTCATGATCCCTGGTGAAAGGTTCAGAGAGGTTTATTATTGGGATTCTTACTGGGTTGTAAGGTCAGTTTTGATTTAATGTTTTTCTTTGGTTCATAGATACCGAGGGCTGCTAGCAAGTAAGATGTACGAGACTGCGAAATCTAGTACAGAGGGCTTGTAATAATGGTTGTTGCGGTCGTGATTTGTGGCCGCAATTTAGTACTATGTGAAATATAGAACTTAAGTAACTGCCACAAATTTTCGTAACTGCAATGATCATGATACAGAGGGCTGCTAGCAAGTAAGATGTACGAGACTGCGAAATCTATTGTTGCTAATCTCATTTCGTTGCTAGATACATATGGTTATGTACTTAATGGTGCGAGAGCCTATTATACGAATCGAAGGTAATACTTTCGTTTATTTTTTTCTTACATTGTTTATATGAACCTTTGTCATTGGTAACAAAGTTCTAAATTTTCTTGCCTATTCCAATAAGTTTAGAGTTCAAATCTCATTTACAATATCTTGCCTATTCCAAGCTTTGGTGTTGATTTCCATAAATGGTAGTAGAACAATCACTAGTAAGAGATAGAGTAGGTAGTTGCCTTGGCCCAAAATGGTAAAAGTTACACTTAAAAGCCTTAAAAATTTGAGAAATTATAAGTTAATACAATGATATAATTGCAGCATTACCCCTTCTCATGCAAGAATTTACAAGCTTTGAGGTACTTTTTTGCAGCCAGCCTCCGTTCTTGAGTGCAATGGTTTATGAGATATACAATAAGACTGGTGATGTAGATTGGTTGAGGAAGGCTCTCCCGCCATTGCTTAAAGAATATCGGTTTTGGAATTCAGGTATACTCATTACATGGATGAGCAATTTCTTGCTCAAAACAGAAGTTCTAGCATTCTTTCATACTTCAATCTTTATTCATTTTGAGTTTTTCTGAGTTTTTCGATGGTGTAGAAATACATACGTTGATCATTCATGATGCTGAGAATCGTAATCACTCTTTAAATCGGTATTATGCGATGTGGAACAAACCCAGGCCTGAAGCTTCAGCTACTGTGTGTTCTTGTTTTCAACTTCCTTACCTTACTAATATTTTCATGTTGTATAAATTTAAGGAATTTCCCTTTGTTTTAACTTGATCAATGCACTAGGATAAACAATTTGCTTCCAAGTTCTTGAATGTTGATGAGAAACAACAATTTTACCAAGAGGTTGCTTCAACTGCGGAATCCGGATGGGATTTCAGCTCAAGATGGATGAGGTTATACAAATTATACTTTTATAAGTTTTATTATCAATTTGGTTAACTAAAGCTATGTTGCTATGGTACTTGGATTCGAGTTTGAGTGTCAAATTCGGATAGTTAAAAGTTAATTAAACGAAATCGTATCTCTTGTCACAGGAATCCTCCTGAATTTACAACTCTAAGCCCAACAACAATTTTACCTGTTGATTTGAATATATTCATACCGAGGGTATGTTAGAACTTCTCTTTTGAGCAACTCCTCGGACCATAACTCCATGGATTTATTACAAGCGCCGTTCATGTCTTGATATAGATGGAACTTGACATTGCTTTCTTTGCGAAAGTTGTTGGAGAGAATGCCATTGCTGAGGATTTCCTCAGAGCTTCTCAAACAAGAAAGAAGGGAATTAACTCTGTTTTTTGGAACGAAAACATGGGACAATGGCTCGATTATTGGCTTAACAATGGTGCTGAATCCAAGGTTCGTGTCCGAATTTGTCATAGTTTGTAAGATGGTATCCAATAGTTTTAACATTCTCTTAAATTTTATAGTGTTGTTTTTTCTGTCGCTCTCCTTCAGGAACCTCATACATGGGAAGCTCAAAATCAGAACAAGAATGTGTTTGCTTCAAACTTTGTTCCGTTGTGGATTGATTTGTTCAACTCAGGTTTGTAATTCTTGAAAGCCTCAGGAAATGCTCAAATGGATTCTCCATAGACTAATTTAAAATTTCATGATTTGAGAAATAGTGTTAGATATGAGTGTGTGTCTAATACTAATATACTCAACTTTTGATATTTTTCTTTTCATATGTAAGAAGGATTACACCATATCAAACCTATGTTGTAATATAAGTCGAATTGCATATATCGTAGTTACAGAAATAATAAATGTTATCATAATCAAACATGCTAAAAATTTACAGAAATTGGCTTTTTTGCTTCATAAATGGAGGAAAACTTAAGAATCTTTTGGTATGTCTTTGTATACAGATGCTCCTCTTGTGGAAAAGGTGACAAGAAGTCTTCAAAGTTCAGGCTTGCTTTGTGCTGCTGGAATTGCTACCTCTTTGACAAATTCAGGACACCAATGGTTAGCATATCATTTCACTCGATTTTAAGGCTACATTTAGACATGGATATGGGATGTTATGTTGTACAGAATCGGGTGCGAGTGTTAAATACAACTATGTTCTCGCCTCTTAAAGGATTATATTTCATATTCATATCTGGGTATGCGTTAATGTTTCGGGAGGGAAAATTAAAATGTGTACAGGGACTTCCCGAACGGTTGGGCTCCGATGCAGCAAATGATAGTCGAAGGCTTGTCGAGATCTGCATCAACAGAAGCAAGGAAACTAGCGAAAGACATTGCTGAGAGATGGATCAGAACCAATTACGTTGCCTACAAGAAAACAGGAAAAATGCATGAGAAATATAACGTGGAAAAGTTTGGCGAATTTGGTGGTGGTGGCAATTATAGACCCCAGGTATCATCTGCATCTCATTTTTATTATGACCTATGTTGTTCCGAGATAGTGGCGAATTTAATCGGACACTGATATATGTCTGGCATAAGTATGGTCATGTTATCATACTTATGCCCACATGTGTGTCGGATACAAGTGTTGCACACGAGTTCTGTTACCCTTAAACCTTAAACCCTAAACTAAAACCCTAAATCTTTTGGGATGGAAGGGTTTTTTCTTATATTATCAGATTTAAATAGGTAACCCGTAGTTGAGATTATTGAAATGCGTCCATAAGCAAAAGCTTGCGGTGACAATCACGAGACCCCATTTGTGAGAACTTAACATGCTTTGATAGGCACTCTTCAGAACTTTTAACTCGAATTTCCACATGTCGGATGCAATTGTAGTTGGATTTAGACTGAGAAGTGTCTCTTCAGGCCAAGTCGCGGATCCCCTTGTCAAAGACTCCATCAGAACACGTTTCAGAGAGAAACAATCTGGAGAAACATGGGGTAACAGTTGTTCAAGCTCCACCTTAGGATTTTGATGCTTCTGCCCATTTGCGAGGCCATTTCTCAGCTCACCGCCACTCAGTTTGGGTGATGAGAGCATTCCAGGAATAGTTTCAATGCCAAACCAAGGTATAGCAACCGATGCATTGTGAGAGAGGAAACTCTCACGAGAAGAAACATTCTTTGCCTTCAGACAGTTCTTCTCCGGATCAGTGTAATTCCATATGTATACATTAGAATCCTCGCTGGCTGAGATGATCTGTTTCCCATCTTGGCTGAAAGTTGCAGAAATCTGACTCGATGCTATCCGGAAGCCTGGTGCTGGAAGATGAAATAAACTAAATCATTAAAATGCCAGTCAACATAAGAAGAAACAATGTAGAGTCAAACACTCACCCTTTAGTTTGCATACAACATCTCTTCCGGACAAGACACGGACAAGTGAATCAGCCGATGTAATAATCACTTTGCTTGGATCAGAAGGAGAGAACTAGAAATTGAACAACAACAAAACATAAGTCTTCACTTGTCAAAAAACTGTAATAAAGAAGAAACATGCATAAGGCAACAACAAGGATTAAACGTAACCACCTCGAAGCCGGTTATCTTTTTTCCAGGTAACTTCTTTTTGCTTTGTAAGTATATTGGTTCATCAATTTGAAGTCGATTACCTGACAAATAATATGCATGATTCACTGAGGTTCAACCCGAAAATACCAGCAAAAAACAGTTAATGGTGTAGAACTGTCTGTTTCAAAATTACCTAGATTCAAATCTTTCAAGAAAGTTTTTGGCATTTTATAGATGAACGTACCTATGATATCATAAAAACGGCAGTTTCCGGTCACTGAGCCAACAAATCCACCCTACAATATTGAAACAAAGTGGTCTATTAACAAAAATCCATTAGATTCCTGCGGACAACCCATGATTTTTTACTAACCTTTCCGTCAGGACGATAACATACAGCAGTGACTATATCCCTTACATCAGTATAATCAATAACTCGGCAACGAAGAACTTCCCAAATGCGAACTTTTCCATCGATTGAACCGCTGATGAAATAATTATCATCCATAGGGTTGAAGGCAACAGAAGTCACTACATTGACAACAAGAGTAACACATGTTAATGTCATGCAACTTGGAAGAAAATAAATTAGCTCACTAAACAAAACATGTAAATAAACCATGGCCTACCATAATTGTTATGACAAAAAACCCTCAAGCATCGATCGTATCCCACTTGCCATAGACGAACAGTCTTGTCAACAGAGGATGACAGTAGAAACTGCAGCAAAGAATATATCATATATGACATCTTTAGTTGCAATCTAAGTATCTAACAAGGAAGATGAAATCTAGGGACCATACCCCTTTCTTAGACCATGAAAGAGACAAAATTTCTCCACTGTGTCCCTGAAATTCATGCACCGGCTTCTCCAAAATTCGGAAGATCTTGTGTGGGAAAATGACACAAGTTGAATCCGATGATCTTCCTAACCTCTTAATTTTATCCATATGTTCTTTATCCACATTGAGAGGAGTCAGCTGGGAAAGATGATTCATTCTGAAGTAGAGACATGAAGAATCAAGGTCTTGAATATCGAATTTGTCCAAACTCTCATCCTCGACTATCTTCCATATGCGCACGATACAATCTTCGCCAGCAGTTGCTAAAAATCGCCCATCAAAACTGAACTTCATCGTAGAGATGGACCCTTCATGTGCTACAAATTCTTGGCCACAATAAAGGGAAGATAACTCCTTGGAATGCTTGCTACAAGAATGAACTCGGACTCTTTTCATCCTTTCTCCTGATACTGAGTCATGACTACTGTGCTTCGATGCAATTTCGACATGTCTATCAACAACATGAGCTATGGCACCTAATTTACTTAACCAACCCCTTTCACCTTCCTTTTGGATCGATTTGAGACTTTCCCTCAACCTGTCCACGCAAGCAGAGATCAACCAAAGGAGATGGCATAGTGGACCACTCAAACTCTTGAGAACTAACAGATTTACTTGAGCCCCTCTGTTGAATCGCAAGCAATTCCATTCGACCATCCAAATTCTTGTCTTGATGTGTGAAACAATCCTCCACTGAACAATTTTCAGCTGGATCTTGAGCATCATTAGACTCAAATGCTACAAAGGACTGGTTCAATGAAACCCCATCTTCAATAGCTGATGTCCTCAACACAGCCCCACTATCTTGTGAGACTCTGTAAATTCCCAATTCGAGTTCATCCATACAAGGACCACCAGGAATCTCGTCGGTAACTGAATTTCGATCAAATTTTAGACCCATCCATGTTCGGAATCTATGGCGACGCTTATCAACACTTTCTGGGAACATAGACCATAACTTGTACTGATCAAAACTGTCAGGAAACCCCAGGTTGACTAGGCCAAAATCAGGACTAGAATTACATTCATCAGAATAAACTGAGCAGCTATCAAAGAATTGTTCATCTTCTTCTTCGAAAAAACTCCCCATAATTGTTTTTTTTCTTATTCTTCTTTCAATCCATGAAATCCTGAAACATTAGTTAACCAACCATAAATTTTCCATTTTCAATCATAAATGTGTCTGTTTTTCACCTTCTTTTCCTTTATTTTCATCAAAAAAACAAATCAAACTTATAAAAAGAAACAAAAGGACAGATCTTTGCAGCAAATTCTCAAACACAAACAAGACAAAGATGGAGACTTTTTAAAACATCTTGAAAAAAGAAACAAGACCATGAAACAAATAGATATAAAAAACCAAAAAGAATACAAAGATTTACTCACCTGGATCACCACGAATTGAAGGGTCAAACCCAGAATTCCACGGATTTTCAACCTCTTTCACTGTTTTCTTTGAGTCACCCAAAAAACAAATGTTCTTACAATTCGAAAAAGGACAAAAGTATGTACTATATATTAATATGCCTCGGAAGGAGAAGAGGATTCGGAGTCATAAAGCTTTGATTATGATAGGTGAATGGTAGTTGGTTTCTTTGCCTTTGTTTCTGTCAGTGTCTGCTTTCTCTCTATATATAATTTCTGGGTTTCAAGTCAGATTCGATTACCGCGAAGCTGAATCAAAATTTCTTTTCTATTTACCAACTATCGATGCATAGTGTTAATGCTTCTTAAGCAAGATTTTGTATTAAAAAAATTTTATTTTTATTAAATATTTTGATTTATTTTTTTTAAATTTAATTTGCCGTGTTTATGAACCCATTCCAAAACTGCTATAAAGATATAACGAAGTATGGTGCGAGGTTTAACTGTTCTTGTTTTGTTTTTATTTTCATTTTTTCCGTCGAAACAGCTTCCTTTCGTTAATTTAAAAGTCAAAAATTGGTGAAATAATTTGTAGTAATATAACATGCATACATACGAATGCTATAGAATTTTATAAACTATTAATCAATTAATAAATTAAATATTAATAATAATATAAAAATTATTTTAATATAAATTCTCAATTTTAAAAAATAAAACCATTTATTTATATTTTTTCCTATTTTTAAAGTGACAAGTGACACCAAGTCTCGGCATGATCCTCCGAGCAAGCTAATAACGCCAGCTCGCCGTATGAAAAACGCGATTAGGATGCGTTGTTTTCATTTTTAAGTTGACCAGCTAATTTCCATTAATCTTTCATTTAATATTTATGCATTTTAATATATTCCAATTTTTTTTTCGTTTGATAATCGACAAGGTAAGAAAATATGATTATATTGGACTTTCCCAAAAATATTTAATTTTTAAAGTTGAAAGAATATTTCCTTAAAAATATATATGTATCTATACTAATACACTAAAATTTATTGAATATAAAATGGATATTTGTGATTTTTTATAAAATTTAAAAATAAGTAGTAGTATATATAGGTTTTTTAGAATATTTATGTTAGTATTTTAGTTTTTTTTTTATTTTTAACTACTTTTTTTTATGATGTTTAATGCTAGTTATTTTTGTAGAAAAAAAAAGAATAACCCTAAAAAAGTTTAACTTCTAAATTAGGAATTGAAATGAGATTTTATAAAAATATTTTAAAAAAAAATGTAATCATATTTTTATATTTTTATCGACAAAAAAATGATCTAATCAAACCATATTAAAACGGTCATATAAACAAGCTCTAAAAACAAATTTACTAAAAAGTATATTATATCAACATTAAATTTGATAGTTATCACCTTAGAAATAAAAAAGGAATGCTAATTTTTGGGGGTAAACTCGGTCAAACTTTTTTTATATTGTTCTTTCAATAAAAGTGGCTTAGAAGAAAAGTATGTTGTTGGAAGTTGTTGGACCGACTATTTATTATACGACAATTTATCTTATTTGAATTTGAGTAAATATAGTTTATTATTTTTCTAGCCTTTTTTATATTTTTTTTAAAAAATACTCTTATTTTTAAACAATTCATTTTATTAGACCAAAAATTTAAATGCATAATACGATTGCTCGACTTTCATGTAAAATAATTACATTAAGTAAAATAATTTTATTCCACCTTTTTTAATGAAAAAATACTTATCATTTCTCAATAGACAATATATAAAAAATTAATTGTGCAAAAAACCAACCTATAATATTTTGACTTTTCTTAACGTTTTTTGAATCATTTGTAATATAATTTAAGTAATTCAAGTTAATTTTTTTTAAATATTTTTATTAAAAAAAATTTTATTAGTTAAATTATAACATGATACTTGACTTATTTTATTTATTTATTTATTTAATTTTTGAATTATTTTAAAATTATATATTTCTTAAAAAACTTTAAAGTTTTAATTTCTTTCAAACAAAACCTCAAATCACATCTTCTTCACCTTTGTTTTTTCTTTTTAGAATAGACGAGATTTAACATCATTAATTGAACTTTTAAGGTATCATTGTTTTACGTGTTCAACATCCCCAAAAAAAAAGTTAAAATTAATAGGTTTTTTTTTTTTTTTTTTTTTTTTTTTTGCAAGGAAAAAGAATCCATTTGCCGATTTTTACGGCGGCGGGATAAAATATATTTTTTATTAATTTTTTTAATAGGAATTTTTGTCTTGAATTTTTTTTTCTAATACATTTTTATTTTATTCAAAATATTTCCCTATTTTATTTTTTAAATATTTTGATTAATATTAATTAAAAAAAATAATTGTTAACAAACATATTAAAGAAAATATTTATATTAAATAAAAATATATCTGATTACATATATTTATTTTATTTTTGAACGGTTTTAAAAATTATAAAATGATCATTAAATTTTTTATTTTTATTATAAAATGTTCAAAAACCATTTTATCAAATTAATATAAAATTTCCAGAACAAAAAGGTTATTTTACTATAATTTATGACTAAACTATTTTTTTAAAATTTTATAACAAGTTTTTTTTGGTTGGTCCATTACCACCGAAAAAACAAAATAAGCACGCGCCGTTTTCATTTTGAAGTTTACCGGCTAATTGCCTTTAATATTTTTATCATTTTCTTTTAACAAATAATAATAGTAATAAATAATGCAAAATTTCATATGATGGGGCTTTTAGTAGAAATTTATTTCAGTAAAGCAAGTATTTTTTTATTTGAGGGGTTAGAGTTTTAATAAAAAAGGGTTTAAGGGTTTGGGTTTTGGGTTTTAGGGTTTAAAATTAAAGAGTTTTAAAATTTTTTTATAAAAAATTTTTATATTTTTTATTTTTTTAAAAAATTTAGGTTTTTAAATACTAAAATATGCCACATGTAAAATTAATTTTTGTTAAAAAAAAATTTTAATTTTTATCAAAAAAATCTAATTTAAATTACAAAATAAAATGTTAGACACCAAATTTATTAAAAAAATTTAAACCCCACAATAAACTAAACCACTAAAAAAAAAAAGATATAACCCATTAACCTTGACTATTAAGCCTATAAATATATAAATAATTTTTTAACCAACTAAAGCAACGCATTAGATTTTTTATCAAAGACTTTTTTCTGGGTTTATAAATACATAAAAAATAATACTAAATCTTAAGTCCTGAAAAATTTTATTGTTCAATCTTTTTAACAAAGCATTTCTTATAATAATAATAATAATAATAATAATAATAATAATAATAATAATAATACACTATTCATTTATACATTAAAAAAACTACAATATTTATCTTATAAAAAACAAACTGCACAACTTATTTATCTCCAAAGAAACAAAAGTCATAATCAATATGTACCAAGATTCTAGTGATACAAAGGATTTTCTAGCCAATTATATATATAGAAGTAAAAATCCTATTCATGTATCCATAATATTTGCTTATTCATTAATGAAGTAAATTATATATATATATATATATATAATATATATATATGTTGATTTGGCCCTAAAGAATATTTCTCCACATAATGTCTCTGATAGGACCATTAGGCAAAAGAATGGTGGAATCGCAGCAGTTTTAATCTGAACTGGGCATGATTTACATCTTTTGCACTGATTATATAGAATTGGGGAGTCCACTTTGCCGGTACCAGTTTTACAGCTTTCACGCATCCACTTCCCTTCTAATCCCGTTCTCTTCCGCACCAGACATGAACCTTAGTTGTTGCTGCAACTGCATCATGATAGTAGAATCATCAGAGCCAATGGATAAAAGGGTTGCAGACTTTGTTACTCGAACTTGGGTGCCAGTGTCGGATATGTGCATGTGTTTTTTGATATAGGTATATTCAATGTTTTGCATGTATTTCGAGGGTTCTTAAAGGATTATATCCTATTGTCCATGTTCCAAAACATGCCAGACATTAGTACTTCAAGAGAAATAAATAATTGGAGTAAATAGTCGGAGTAGAGAACAGATGAATCAGGAATCGTTGTTTAAACCTAGGGCAAGAACCAAAAATGGACAGACATAACAACAAAATAGAGGAACATAACGGTTGCAAATGTAATCGTATAAAAGCCGGTAAAGAAACTCACTTGATCATGTTTCAACTTTTCAGCAGTCAATTCATCAGTCAAATTCAACATTCTGCAGAAAAGTTTTGAAGAGAGTATCAGAAGTATATATATATATGTATAAGAACTGAAGAACTACTTTGTATCGATTTAGAAGATCAACCTAGATTGAAGCTCTGAGATCTTGCCGAGCAGTAAACGCTCCCTCTCAGAAGCTGCTGTTTCAGCCTATTTGACAAAGAAGATCTGATAAGAGAAAAAAGAATAACCCACTAGAAATTAGTCATCATAAACATAGATAAAAGGTTCTTACATTTCCATTGCTTTCAGAACAAAGAGGTAGAGGAGGCAACTTTCCATTTTGTGCAGCTGCTAAAAGAATAACGCATCACTTTTAATAATAAGCACTGTATTTACAAATCTAAACAGGTTTGATGGAAAGACCACTTTCACTGACCATCTACAACCTCAGCGGACTGTAAGGTATTCAACAAATTCACGATAAGATCCTAGCATTTCAAGAAAATTTCAGTGAGAACATCATTAATTATAACGCAAACAGACATGCTATCACCATGATTGTTACACGCTCAAGACCTTACCTGTTGAAGAGAAGTCTGTTGAAAAAGATTCTGAAGGTGTGTCATAACAATTGATACAGGCACGTTTCCGTTGGTTTCCTTGGGGGGATGATTGGTAGGCTGAAAAACAAGGAAAATGATCAACTAATAAGCAAACAACTATTTTATTTAGTGCAGAGGCATACAAAGCAGGTTAACATGTTCCCCTACAAAATAGATGGGGTGGTTATAAAGTTGTTACACACATGTATTACAAACTTTTTCTCGTGTATCGTTATCAATTTTTACTACCATACATATCATTATAATATGAATAATCATAGAAAACAAAGTCAGTTGCGTGAGGCAAGTTTTATGTGCTTTTCAGAAGGTGTGCGCCACTGAGGCACTTCTTATTTTGTGGCACGCCTCATTACCTGGGCACACACCTCAAGACTAGATCCTCCATCTATAAGAGATCCATAAGCTTCAAGATGTAAGACGTTATAATAAAATGACAGTACATAAATTCCCAATCAATGATGGTAAAAGAAGATAGAGTGCACATACCACTTGTTTGGGTTCCAATATCCATTCACCTACGCTAGCAGACTTTCTGAGAGGTGAAGTCTGAAACTCGAGAAGAAACAGAGCGACCAGTAAGAAGTCAATTCTGTTAATGGAAGAATAGTAAGGAAAGGAATAACCCACCTGTGATGATCGTCGTGAAACTGTAGTTAAAGGAATATCCTGAGGAACATTATTTGGTTAGTAAGGTTGCACAGGAGAAGAAATATAGCATTAAATTGCCTTTCAAAAAAGAAAATAAAAAAAACAAGCCTCACCTTTACAAGATCTAAATTTTCTGATGTTACCGAAAATCGACCTTTTATTTGCACCAAATTAGCCTTTGACTTGTCATCCAAAGAATCCCTAAACCCTGTTGAGGGAAAAAGAATTCAACATCATATATCCACAAAAGTAGCTAGCGGTGGTGATGCTGGTGATTAAAACAAACAAGGATTCTAAATGCCTTGAGTTTGTTACCTCCTGATGATTTAATAGGAGCTGACAAGCTGTTTGCAGATGCTCGAGTAGGAAGCATCAATGGACCACTAAAGCTGGGTGCTTTACGAACTTGGCAAACTCTTTCATTTGCCAGTAAATTTTCATTTTCAAACCTGATCATTGGCAGGCCATTAGCTCAAAATCTACAATTTTTACTTACATCTCTGAGATATATAATTTTTTTACTTAAGTTAAAATAGGTAAGAGATTGATCACATATGGGAACACATAAGCTGCAAACCATTTTCTCACTCATCCTTTAAACTCCCAACTATAGAAAGACCAAAGCAATAACACAAGAAACTATAGTAAAATATATAGTAACCAATCATTCATATAATCAAATGCTCTGTTGAATCAACTCAAAGCACATTAGAACCAAGATTTGTGAGATTGCCACTTTTATTCTGCTCTATTGGAGAGAGTGAGTGCTAGAAATCTAAAAATAGCCCGTAGCAGCAGTATATTTTTATGACCTCTTGGCTTTTCACTACCCTAACATTTAAACCATGTTAAGTTAAAATATAATGAGAAAAACGTGAGAATAAAATTAACTAGCATACCAGATTAAATCTATTCTCACAATCACAGAAAGCAAGACCTAATTTATGTTTTGTAATTAAAATGATAATCATTTTCCACAGCCATCATATAGCAGATTGAGCCCCTCCCCATACATTATAGTTTCTGTTTAACTGCAGTTAGAACCTGCTATACTTATTTATGCATAAACATCATAAAGGTAAGAATTAAATTGGGGGAGGTTGAGATAACTTTATAAACCATAAAAGGAAGGCAGAATTAAAGGCCTAGCAAACGTACTATGAACTATGACCAACCTTTCTGAGTTACGAACCCGATCTGAAGATGAATGATTAAGAACAGCACCAGGTGTAAGTGGCCCACTTTGGGTTTGCCTAGGTTTCCCTGTTTTAGTCCTGGTTAAAACCATATCCTTTTCCAAAGTTGATGCCATAACATCAGTGTTCGATCCATTTTTCCTCAAATCCTTCTCCTGGAAGCTGGCTTCAACTATGCTACCTTCCTCATTCTTTCCCGTTCCATTCAAGCAATCAGACTGCAATAGGTCAACATTACTTGGTCCTCCAAATTCAGCCTGAGTTACTTCCCTGTCTAAATTAAGTTTTCCCAAACTAGATTCGCAGTAAGCTGCAGCCTGTCAGCCAACACCAAAAAACAATTAACATAGTTTGCTAAAAAGATAAACAAGGAAGAAATACAATTTCTTGTTTAATAAGAAAAGTATAACTTCAACCACGTCCAGATACACCACAAACCACTAAGGGCAAAAGTACAACTGCTGACCTTATGACCAAAGCTTGATTTCATCCTTTTCTTCATCTTTGCACTCATGAATATCGTCATCATCATCACGCACCTTAGCATGTTAAAGTGAAAAATTAATATAATCTGAGTAACCAGTGTAACTAAAAAGAAAATACTTCTGATACTATCTGTCTGCATTAAAATCTTATTATTAAAGGTTAAAACTAAATTTTACCAGAGATGCCTGCGCTTTCAAATCCTCAATATCAAAATTCCACGCGCTAACTCCTCTTTGGTACTCACTCTGACAAGCACAAGAAAGATAACACCCCAACAGTAAGAAAACACAAATTTCCCTAAGTGGGCACCTGGCAGTTAAAACTTTCACATATATGTTATTAAAAAGGGTAAATCTAATTTAAGATAAAAATGACATTCAACTGATGGTACCTAACCTGTGATAAAGCTTCTTGTTCTGCTGAAGGCATTTTCTTTAGAGCTAGTTGTGCAGCATCTTTAATCTGTGATAAAAAGAAAAGCATTAGACAAATACTGTGGAAACTTGAAACAAACACCTGCATTGTGGCATTGTGATCACTAACCTGAAGGGCTTTCACACGATTCCAAAGTGGTGGCAGATCAGCAAATAATTTCTTCACAGAAAGCTCAGGAGGCTTTGAATGCTTGAAAAAGGAATGCTTTAATAATTTCTCTGCAGTTGGCCTCTTTGTTTGATCTTTAACCAGGCACATTGCAACCATTTCTTTAAAAGACTGATAACAACTGGAAGTCATTTAATTAGAAAGTTGCTATTACAAGTAAGCAATTGCAAAACACCATTAGCACCAATTAATGTTTTATTTGCATAATGACAAATAGCATGTCTGTTACAGTGATGATTCAACCAGAAAGAATAGCAGTACCTTGGAGAACTTTTTATCACGATCATAATCTAGTCCTGGTGGAGCATTTTGTATGGTCATCAGAAGAACCTGTTATTGTTAGAAAGAGAAGTAAAACAAAACCATTCATTAAGAAACCATGTTACAAACCCTCATTGTGCAATGTTTATATAATAAATTCTTGTCATATTTTCAATGGGGATTTGATACCTTCATTGGTGGATATTTCGAAAAAGGTGCATGACCATGAGCCAACTCCAATGCCGTTATGCCAAATGACCATATATCAGCCCTGTGCAAAAATGCAAGCTTTTAATGAAATTACAAAATTGACGTGGAAAACAAAATGTACCAAAAGAGACCTCAACCCAATATGCCCAAGCCAAACTCAACACAAGTCAAGCATAATATCCATTTGAAAATTTAAGCATTGCAATGTAATGCAAATTGGCAACTCTGAGGAGTGTAGATACTTTAATAATAAGCCATGATGAGTGGATAAAGAGAATTTTTTGTTTTGGAACAAATCTATCACTCAAACCAAAATCATAAGACATTGTCAGTTCAAACACATGAACAGCCCCTGCTAATCAAAGCAGAAATAATTTTGTACACCAAGACATCATGCCTACTGAACCATGTATGGTAATTATATGTATTTAAGCAAAATTACAAGGCCTTTAATATTTTTAAAACCTTTTTTTTAACACTGATTAGCAACTGACTTGGAGTTATATCCACTTCCAGGCTGCAAGACCTCTGGTGCCATCCTGCAAAGCAAGGATAAATTGGAATCTCAAATAATGGAAACTCAAAAAAGAAAAAGAAGAATCTATCAGTGGCATCAAAGCAGGAGAGGTGCCAAATAGAAATAACTATTAGACAGATTTTGACAAAGACTGCTCACCAGCAAGGAGTCCCAACAAAGGTGTTTCTAGAACGCTGTCTATCTCCAGAATCAAACATGCAAGCTGAAACACCAAAGTCAGCAAGCTTTACTGTGCCATTGTTATCAAGCAGTATGTTTCCAGCCTGTAATGTTCGATTAAAAACTCAAACCCAAAGAGGGACAAATAAACTTGGAGGGAACAATGAGAACTCAAATTGTGCACTGACCTTAACATCCCGATGAATGTGTCCTTGTCGATGAAGATAATCCAAAGCCTTAAGAGTTTCTTTCAGAATAGAACCAATAGCATGCTCTTCAAAACCGTCAGGATAAGCTATCTTCATGAGGTGCAAACAGGAACCCTCTGACATGAAGGGCATGACTACCCAAAGGTTACTGTCAACTACAAAGGAACAGTAAGCTCGAATAACATTTGGGTGATCAATCAGACTCATTGTTTGAGCTTCCCTCCGTATGTCATCCTGTAAAAGAGTATCAATGGTCAAGACAGACACTCAAGAGAAAGAGGTTACAAAAACATAAGCTATCCACTAACATGAAAGTAGAAAATATAGAGCTAAACTATACCGCACAAGATACATCAAATGTATAACTTGTTTGGGAATGATCTATAGTAAAGAGACAAACAAACTGTACCGGAAGTTTAGTATAGATGAACTCGATTTAAGGTCTAAGTTTGACGTAAGAGCAGAGTAGGGAAGGGAAGAGTTAGGTTAGAGACTAGTACTGTCTCACTTTTGAGAAAACATTTTAACAATGCAGAACTTTAATCTTGCCACTAGCTAGTAAAATCTTTTAAATCTCTTTTAATCTAATTGGAATGAATCCCACTGATCCCTCAATCCTTTCTCGAGTTGAGTAGCAATTCATATAAGAACACAATCTTGGTATATCAATTGGACAGTAATTAATTTCATAATACTAACCCAATAAAAAGTAAAAAAGATACCATGGACAAAAAAAGCATGGAACCAGTGGTGCAGCCAGTAAAACCATTAAAAGTATAAGTAACCATGGAAAGTTGATAGACTATCTTTAGTACACACAGCAGCAAAGGCAGTCCAGCCCTAAAATGCCTCATCAAAATTCATGGACGTCCTATCGAATAACACTAAATAGACTTTTCTTGCTTCCTCGTATAGAAAATAAAAAGAACAACTTTCAACATTAAGCGTTTTCGGTAGGCACAAATAACAAGCATTATCTAGAACTATAAAACACTAACAAAAGAAAAAAAAAAATTCAATTGAATCGTGGCTCAAAACCTAATAAACTCCAAAATAAAATTAAAAAAACAATAATAAAAATTTAGAATCTATGATATCCATCCAATCGACAAACAATCAGGCGAAATCAACAATCAAATCAATTCTAATTAAAACGAATTAAAATTAAATCAACTTACAGTCAATTTATTTGACTAGAAACAGTCAAAGTAAAGAACAAAAAATCGGAAAAAAAGTATACAAATTAATTTAAAGACAAAAAAAGAGAAGACGGACCAGATTACTATTACAGCGATCGAGATCCAAGCACTTAACAGCAACAACGTCGTTGAGAGGAAGATAGATCGCTCTATAAACAGTAGCACTGGCGCCATAACCAACCTCTTCCAAGAGCTTGTAATCGCTACGATTCGCCGAGTAACTCCGACTTCCCCCATTCTCCGCGAGTCCTAAAAGCCTCGAACCGACTCCGTAATAACCGAACCAAAAAACCGTCGAGAAATCGCCGACCAAAGCCTCCGGCGGAGAAATTGCAGTAAAAAAAAAGAGTTATCGTAAGAAAAATTAAAAAGGCGGGCTTTTTCTTACTTTTTTATTGTCTGGTGAAGTGTTTATTTGGATCCGTTGACCGCCATAAGCAGCGAATATAGAGGGGACTGGTTTGAGCCTTTGCGAGAAGAGAGAGAACCGGGGTGGGGAGCGAGCTGACGTGGCCGTTTGCTGCTAGGTGACTGCAATCCTGACACGTGGATTAGTTCTGAATGCGTGGTAAACATATTTTATCAACTAATTTTTTCCTTTCATGGATGAATTGTTTATCATTTAATTTTGGTCTAATTATGAAATCTATCCCTATATCTAACAAAAACTAAAGCATTGGTCTCTCTGTTTTAATGTCTTAAAATTTGATCCTCAAACTTTACAAAATTTGAGGAATTAACTTCATCGGATAAACATTATTAAACTTGATTATAAAGATGACTTAAAAATCAATATCTAACCATTTATATAAAATGAAATAACAACAATTAGCAATTCCATAAATTGTAAGTAAAAAAACTATCCATAACTAAATTAACTGTTTATTTTTTATAAAATATGATGATTAAATTCTGATAAATTAAAAACAAGGAGACCAATCTCTTATTTCTTTTAAAATAGAGAGACTTTTTATTTTCCTAATTCGAGATTTGATATATTGTGATTTTGTTTCTATATTTATATATATAATTTATTTTTTGCTAATAATTTGTCTTTCTATAGATGTTGATAAATCCATACATTTATATAATATTTAATATAATCGGATTTATATGATTTTATTCTCCTAGAAATTCGGAATATTATTATTTCTTACTATTACTAATAAAAGATTAACCAAGTTAAAATCATGATTGCCCACTGGTTCCGTTGGATTTTTAAGCCAAATGAAAATTAATATTTAAAATATAAAAAATATTTAGGGATATATGCTATTGTCTACCGTACACGGGACTTCGCCACTTGTAGATGGCATTCTTTATTTTTTTAATATTAAATAGTGAGACCTCACCACCAGCAGGTGGCGTCCTTTGAAAAAATATTAAGAAAATTATACCTCACCACCTGCAGGTACGAGATACTCGTGTACTGTAAAAAATGATTTATATCCTCAAATATTCTTTAACATTTCTTACATTCTAAATATTAACTTTCATTTGGATTATTCTCCAAATTTATCTATTGCTCACTTATAAGTAAAAGGAAAAGGGAAAAGTATTTCCATACAATATTATATATATCGAAATCTTTAATTCTTCTTCATTTACGATAATGATTAAATATTAATGATAAGAGAACTATTAATTGGTTGAGTAGTCAAACATGCTTATTTTATTTTATGTTACATATGTTCAAATTTCGTCATGAAAATATATTATTTTATTTAATCAAAAGAGTATCAACAATCATTTGATTCGGTAAGATGAGAAATTTGATTTTTTTAAAAGTAAATTAGAGGTTCAAATCATGACATTGTGAATAGAACATGGGTTAAAAGAGTCATCCCAAAATAAATATGCGCAATATTAAATCTGGAATCAGTCAATAAATTAGATATTTAAATTATAAAAATATTATATTTTGATACACTAAAAATTATTACACAATTCTTTTTTAAAATTTAAATTCTTAATTATTAATCATGGTCCTAAATCTTAACTTTAATCTAAAATTTTAAACCCGACAAATTTGTATAAAGTGTAAACTAAAGTTTATATAAATTATGTATCAATTTTTTTCAATAAAAAACCAAAATAATTTTAAAAATGGACTAAACGATTGCAAGCTTAGGAAGAATCACGTGAACAAACAAAAATCATTTCAATTTTCTGGTGGATTTGTGGATAAGTTGTAGTGCATTTAAACTTGCTCCACTACTTTGTTTGATTGGATGGTTAGAATGATGAAAAATATAAAAATATAAATAAATGGATATATTGAAAATAACACAGTATTGTTTTGCAATGATATTGATCTATTTATCGCCGAGCAAAAGCTTTATTATAAAAAATGTTTCAATCTTAATCCAAATTCAATTAGATCAATTATTTCTATTGTTTGTATACTAATAAAATATTAAAAAATATATTCTATATTAAAATATATTTATTTATTTTAAAATATTTTTATTTTTTAAATCAAATTAAAACCAAAATAAAAAATTTGGTCCAAACTCAAATCGACATCGAAACAACCAAAATAAACTAGTTTAATTACAAGTTAAAGATTAAAATAATAATCAAATTCAATTCACTGACTATAGAAACTAAAAATTTCTATGAAGGTCTTAATTTTAGTGTAGAGTTTAGGGGTTTAAGTGTAGGGATTTAGAATTTAGGGATAATAGTTAAAGTTTAAGATTAGGGTTAGAATTTAAAGTTTAAAAGTTAAGATTTAAGCTTTTAAGGTAATATGGTAAGGATTTAGATTTTAATCTATAAACCCTAAAATATAACCCTAAATTATAAAATTCTAATCAATATCCTTAAATTCCAAACCTTTAAACCTAAACCCTACACCCTAAAATAAATCCCTAACCCTAAAACTAAAACACTTGTAAAAAAATTTAGTTTCCACCACCAAAAATAATTACGAACTATTTTTCTCTCATATTTTGTCATATTTAGTAGTGAGTTCTTTTATATTATTACAAACTATTTTAAAACCCGTAAACAACTCACTAAGAATCAAACTTTTTTTTTGTATAACCACTGATATCTAACTGGTTGATTAATTCAGATACTACAAATGCCTATTATAGAATGACTTTGTCAACCCAATTTGATCTATTCCCAACATTAGAATTCGAACCTGAACTTAAATCAAACTTTTTCTTTTTTGTGTTGATACTCATGTACCAAACAGGAGAACAGCATTCTCATCTTTCATCAATGCTTTGTCATCTAATGACAAGAAGAAGACAGCTAAGGATCTAAAAACAACAAAACCAAGCTTTCATAACAGAGACAATCCCCATGCGGATACCCCATTAGGCATTGGTGGGATACGTAATATTAGCTAGTACAAGTTTTCATCATGCCCCATGTATGTGGTTGTTGTACATGGGACTTGCTTGTCTTGCTGGCATAAACATGGCCAGTGACTATGGGAAAGCTGCACTATTTTCATTAATGGCATTGTCGGGCAAGGGAAATGGTGTGGTCGTAGGGCTTGTCGGATGTGGGTCTCATCGAATCTTATTGTTTCAGCTGCTTGCATTTTTAATGCAAGATTTCAGGACAGTTCAATATACCTTACCCTCCCCAAGGGCTAAGTTCTTGAGCCAGGTACATGGGACAAGTCACAGAACAAATACACACACATTACGTACATACATACATACACACATATGAATGTACTTATACAGCTATACGCTGATTCAAAAGATCACAAATTCAAGCAGAGAAGAGAGAAGCTGCTGCAGAAGAAACATAGTCTAACAGGGTTTAACCAGGTTGAGTTGCAACAAGAACAAAAACAACAATGGAGAACATAAGCAATAGGAGAAAACTAAGGTGCAAAATCCAGTCATTCGATAATTGCAAATCAAGCTTAAACATTCTAAATTGCTGATTTTTTCAGCGTTGCCACCGTCACTCTCAAATGAAGCGTGAGTGCGGGCAATACATCGTAGTAATATAATCTCATAACTTACTTGGTACAAGGAGTTTGGCTATCAGTCACTTGTTTCAAGCAGAAATGTAAGGTACCTCGTATCCCTAAATATTGCAAGAGTTGAGGAAAACTTTAAAAAGAACGAGTGAAGGAAATCGACAAAGAAAGGAAGAAAAAAGACGGACAGTACTAAATCTTGTTGCGCAGGTTGACCACCAAGTCATGGGCATCATCCAGAAGCTTCCAGACATCCAGTTGTCCGGCCATACTATTGCATTCTCTCATTATCTCATCCATGCTGCTGTACATCTCTATGATCTGCTTCCTCCTTTGCAAAACACAAGCCGCAATTGCATAAAGCAAAAGATCATCAGTAGGGGGAGGTTTAAGTCTCGTCTTCCCGCTACCAGTCTTCGTAATACCGGCACGAATTGCTGCCTGGTCTGCCCAGACCACTTCCCAGAGGCAAAGAGTCTGCTCAAAGTTTAACTCCCTCCTGAAAAGAACTACAACCATTCTATACACAAAGAAGCAGTCCTCTGCTTGAAGCTCCTCCAGGTGCTTATATAAATGAATATCCTTACACTTGATAATCTTGGACACGATGTTCAGCTGTCTTCTAATGCCCACTTCATCAAGTCGGAAATTGTGACGAGCTATTTTCATGAAACCTGCAAAGCACCAGAAAGCTAAAAAGTCATCCTCTACCACCGAGATAAGGGGGGAGAGCAAGTCGCTCATTCCCTGGCAGTAACCTATCTTGGGATCATAAAGGGTATAGGCCTCAAGTATAATAACAAGCCGAGCAGCATGATAAATCCTGCATGGCTCTAGGTGATCATATTCCTTCAAGCCAACACGCTCAGCTAACTCTTGTGCTTTGATTTCTGATACTGAAGCCTGAGCTGAAGCATAAGCAATCCATTCATCATTTGCCCTCACAGCATCAACACGGATGATTCTCTGCCACGTGGCAAAATCTTCATCTGCATTGTATTTGGACCTGGCTTTTATTCGGGAGGCAGCTGAATTAGCATTCTCATCTTCATCTGTACCATTTTCCTCAGTTATCTCCGAGGCAAAGAGGGGTGGGTTTCAAGTTCTTCAGAGGAGTCGGAATCAGAGGATTCCCTCTCACCAGTAGAGCCATTTTCACAAGTAATTGCACTCTTATCAGTATCTTCCTCCAAAACTGAGTCAGAAGATATAAGGGTTTGATGACTTTGATCACATGGAAGGCTATTAGAATCATTAACCTCAGGGCTTCCTCCCTCTGCGGAGTGGGAATTTCTACCACTAACCACAGCCTCTAAGCCTGGAGAATCAACAACTTGACTTGAATCCTCACTTTCTTCATTGCAGTTGTTTCTAGCAGTTTCCTTCACCTTAGACCTATTTTCCGACTCAATACGTTTAAGAAGTTGGCGGCACCGTTTCTGCAAGCTTTCAAACTCTTTCCTGTATCAGAAAGTAGACAAATAAAAATCTGAAAAAGGAGAAAAAAGATAGAAAGAGAAAAAAAAAAGGAAGTAAGAAATAATCAGCTATATTGTGAG
The DNA here is from genome assembly GCA_019671005.1 of Hibiscus mutabilis. Classification (NCBI taxonomy): domain Eukaryota; kingdom Viridiplantae; phylum Streptophyta; class Magnoliopsida; order Malvales; family Malvaceae; genus Hibiscus; species Hibiscus mutabilis. The sequence continues at coordinate 907,348 of CM033717.1, read as the reverse complement.
GAAGCACAACAATGAAAATAATTGCACCTTTTCCGTCTTGTAATGGATTTTCTTTCTTCCTTCGAACTGTTGATGTCATATCTGTTAAGCATGCAGACATCACAGTTAGTTGGTGACTTGGTGCATACAGTCAGTAACGATCCACGTCTTGACTGTTTTCCAGATAAGTAATTAATATGACAAAGAATTAAAATGAAGAAAAAAGAAGAGCCTAAAATGGATCCTTGGAGCGGACAATTCAAATAAATACATTAAACACTCCATTTTCCCTTCTCTTACTTCCAAAGTAACTATCCAGAGAAGAATCATTGAGATGATGAAAAGTCCGTAAAGTGCCAGATATGATAGGAAGATGAAACAATGATTCATTAAAAACAGGAATCAGGCCACTAGCCAGTAATTGGGAAGGAACAATCTAACCTAGAGGTTTAAGAGTTACAAGAAGCAGAAAGGTCTGTTTGAGACAAAGTATAAAATGATACATAGAGGAAAAGTATATGAATCTTACACTCCAAGGAGGAATGGCCATACCTCTGCTCTAATACTTGGGTCAACACCCTGCATTCAAGATGAAAAGAATGACATCTAAAAAAGCAATAACATATCCTAAAACAGACTGAACCAGATGAAAGAGAAGGCAAATAAGTCTGACACAATATTAACAACATACTCCACTTCGAACTTTCTTCAGAAAGTTGACACCACCATCACTGAGTTTCCCATCCTCTGTGAATAAACTTTTCCATTGTTTAGGTTGAAGACCATGTTTTCTTTTTCTAAAGGACCAGGACGGCTTTAGGCTACCCCTACAAAAAGAAAGAAAAAATTCACTAACTCTTTTTTATCAAGATAATTGTAACAGGAAAAATGAAAGTTAAAAGAAATTTAACAGGCAACTAATATGAATAGCAATTCTTATCATTTTGGGTAATATCAAAATTAACATGTAGTCATTTTTGTTAGTGCAGGATGCATGAAATACTCTATACAAGTCCATACACTTGTAGAAGAGTAATGCATCACATGAAACGGAACTCATGAAACACCCAACTGAGTAATGCTAATAGCTGAGAAGATACATAGAAGGAGTCGAGCCAAGTAAGTGAAAAAACTCAACTATAGAATTGATTGCAAGTAATTACAATCACTGGAGGATGTGTAACTGCTGCAAACAAAGATGATAACAACCACAATTCAACGGCAACAACTAAACATCCTAATGAATAGCTATGAAAGTACTATTAACATACAAATCATGACTAATATTATACTCTAAATGAGAAATGTAATAGCTATCTTGAATTTTGCTCAGGGAATTCAATTCTAAAAATGAAAGTGACAGCCATTGCTATCGAAAAGTGAGAAGAATCACAACAGCAGATCAGCATGATCAACATCGGAACTGAATAGTTAAAACTTTCAAATAATAACCACATTCAGAACGCCAGAGAGATGAAGAAAATATGAGATGGAATCGAGCTCTATTAACAACTTAACGTTCATGACGTTGATTAAATTTATCCGACTACATTCAGATGGGATCTAAGAACCAAAAGAATGGTAGAATGAAAATTAAAGGGGGAAAAGGAGGTAAAATTCTAATCTATAGCTTCTGGCAAAGATAACTGGATAAGTAGATATATAACAGAAACATAAGAAAAATCATCAATCAGCTGGAAGTAATGAGGAGGAAGATGAACGACGATTGATATGAAACGAAGAATAAGTATTCAACGGCGATGTTGAGGATGATGACGGCGACGAAGATGTTTCACACTTTCACTTCGCCGTAAGATTCTCATTAACGGTAATTCAATCTGTTTATTCCTTAACCATATAGAAAATATATCAAATTCACCTAATTAACAATAAAAAATCAATCTAAGCTGCGCGAACACGGACGCGATTTAAAATGAGAATGAAGCTAAAATTTCATTCGTTTTTTCCTTACCTTCGAGAATAAACGATGGTAGCGGCAAGGGCGATACCGGCCATGGCAGTGACGGCGATGGCTATGCCAGAAGGCGAGCCCGCAGAGTAGTAAGACCAGAAACCGCCGCCCGCCACCGCCGGCGGTGCTAGCTTCCGCGAATAAGATCCATTTCTTAAAACCTGCAATGCCGTCGTTGGATGAGAGAAATAGCATGAAAAAGGCGATGCAGGGTAAAACGATTGTAATGCCTAAGCAGCGGAGATCCGGACTCGAATTTCGCCTCTTTCTTCTTCTTCTTCTTCTTCTTCTTCTTCTTCCGGTAGGCAACGCCGAGGAAAGCACTAACCATCACCAAACGGAGGGGAACCGCATAGGCCAAATTTTTCTCTGGATTTTGGTTTTGATTTTTCGGATGATTATTAATTAATTATTACTATTTATTGTTCAATTACTATTATTATATTTAATTTCACATCTTTTGTTTAAAAATATTTTTAATTTTATTTGATTTTTAAATCTATAAATGTGAACGAGAGAACGACAGAGAATTTGGGGTGTCTAAAGTATTTTTGTAAAAAGCAGATGCAAATTTCAGTTTCCATTGTTATTATAATTTTGAGCCATTTAGCTTTCAACATTTTTTAATTTTAGGTGTAAATTTATAGGTTAGATTATTCAATTTTTCTAAAAAAAGTCATTTTAAAATTTATAACGTGGTGTATTTAATTTATTTTACAATCATCTAAAATTAAAGATTAAATACTTTTAGTTGATAAAATCTTAAATTTTAATTTTTTACAAGTAAGATAATTAAAAATTTTAACACTTTTACATCTCCCTTAGGTTTAAAGATGGTCCGCCCATCCCATATATGATAGCACACCACTTTGGTCTCATTTGGAACAAGGTGGTCATTTCCCCAGTCGGGTTTTTAAGAAATTTTGAATTCGTGTCTGATTTTTTTAGGATGGTGTCGGGTCGAGTTTGAGTTTAAGGTAAAAAAATGTCTTACACTACCTGACCCAACCCGAAATAATTTTTAATTTTATTCTAAATATGTAGATATAACTGCTACAATACTTATTAGGTTGGGCTCAAGATCATGTTAGGTGAAACATTATAAAATATTGAGTTGAATTTAAATAAATATATTAAATTTTTGAGTCGGATACAAATTATCCATAAAATTTTATGAAAATCATAAAATTTTAAATTGTAAATTCAAAAATTTAAAAAAATCAAATTAATGTTCTGTCAAGCATTGATTAAAAAAAAAATTTAACTCCAAAACAATCGGGCATGTAAAATGGGATGGACTAAAAAAGTTTTGGGCATCTAGCAAAAAAAAAATAATTTTCCATATATTTTTATTTAAATTTTTGATTATCCGTTACAAGAAATGTATCAAATATCCTAATTAATTGGTCGATTAATTTTGATCTAAATAATTTAATTTAACTTTAATATAATTTGAAATATAATGTTTATATTTGTTCTGAACTCAAACTCAAATTGAAAATATATATATATAAATTAAAGTCTTCAATATTTAACTTTTGGCTCAAATTTGAGATTTTAGTAAAAATAAAATAATATTCATCTTAAAAAATTTAAATTAAAATACATTCATATGTAAGATATGAACATATACAACATTATAATCACTTAATATTATTCAAAGAAAACTTTGGCTTAAAGTTCTAATTTCAATAAAAAAAACCTAACGGAAAAATAAGAGCATTGAAACTATATGCAAATAAAAGAGAATAAAATGCATGTAAAAATCAAAATTAAAAGATTCAATTTAAGGTTAGAACTTTCTCACTCTAAGACTCAAAGTATAGGCTGAGTAAAAATTTGGACTAAATTAAAAATGGGAAGTTAAATAAAAAAATATTAAAGAAGAAATAACAAAAATAAAAACGAAAATTTATGGGGAAAATGGACATGAAATTTAACAACTATTAATCAAAATAATATACTAATGATTTAAGTGAATAATGGTTTTTTTTCCTAAGTCACTATAAACGATAAAGGTTGAGGAGACTTGTATTTTTGATAAATAAATTTTAAGGAAAAATTTTAAAATGAGAAAAAATAAAGTTATATAAAAATATTTTAAAATTATAAAATTTATTATTAATTTGAACCAAATAAATTATTTAAAATAATTTTTAAAAATAATTAAAAATGATTTTAATATAAATATAAATGTTTATTAATTTTTTTTATTTTATATTTTTATTATAAAAATCTTAAAATCAAGATATAAAGATAAACTGTTTTATAACTTTATTTTAACAATTTTTCTAGTAAAAATGCGGAAAATATTCATCTTAAGAGAGACACGAGTTCAAATTATTTTATCAATCTTTAAAAAAAAATACTATAACCATTAAATCACTTTTAAAAATAATTCATTATCAATACGTCAAATAGTTTAAAAAAATTAATTCATTACAAGATAATATCTAGTCTGATTTTAATTTAGATAAGTTCAAATACATTTGCAGACTATAATATTCGAAGTCGGGTCGCAGCAGCAACGCCAAGGAAGTCGACCAGCGAGCCGGGGCGGAGATCGTTTACGGTGCCGAAGACTGTTACCGCCACTCCGTCGAGCTCCTGCAAGAACTGGGGTTCCCTAAAGGCGTGCTTCCGTTGAAAGACCTCGAAGAATGCGGACGAGTCAGGGAAACCGGGTTTGTCTGGATGAAACAAAAGGCGCCGTACGAGCATTTCTTCGCCGGGACGAATACTAAGGTGAGCTATGCGACGGAGGTTACGGCGTACATAGAGAGGTTCAAGATGAAGAAGATGACTGGGGTTAAGAGCAAACAGGTTTTTATATGGGTGCCGATATCCGAGATGAGCATAAACGATTCTGCCGGCGACAAGATGTACTTCAAAACCCCGATGGGGATCGGGAAATCGTTTCCGGTGACGGCGTTCATGACGGAAGAGGAGGAGAAGAAGTATTTGGAGGACAAAAAAGCAATAAATAAAAAACAGTGATTTTATGGGATTTTTCTTGGGTTTTATCAACACTGATTTAATGAACAAATAAAGAAGATTTATATATTTATTACTGCAATTTTTCTAATTTTTTTTTTCGAGAAGGTGCATTGGTCCCATGCGGCCAAACTCTGGTGTTGTTAGTTTTGTTTTTTTTTTCATTATTATTATTTAAAAGAAAAAGCTTTATCTAGTGCAATTATATAGTTTGTATTTTCTAGTGGCAGCTAGCTAGAAATAGAAAGCTCCATATTACCAAAAAAGGAAAAGAAATAGAAGAGTTCTAGTTAAAACACATATTTTATGCTTTATCAAAAAATTAAGAAAAAAAACTTGGCGGATCACTACTAGCGATCCGGAGGAAGCCAGGATTCATATCCAAGATATATGATCACTAAAGCAAGAAGTAAAGGGTGGCGCGCCGTGGTTTTCAATAGCCGCGGTTGTGGCGAGAGTCCAGTCACCACTCCTCAAGTAATGCTTAACCTTTTCCCCTTTTAAGCTCTTCTATTTGGGCGATTGGATTTTGTTAATAATGCGTATATATAAATATATACATATTTATGTATATATCTGTGTTTGTGAAGTTCTATTCAGCTTCGTTTGTTGGAGACATGCGTGAAGTAGTGGCACATGCTAGCTCTAGATACCCATAAGCTAATTTGTATGCTGTTAGTTGGTCTCTTGGTGCCAACATTCTTGTTCGATATCTCGGTGAATTAAGTTCGCAACATAAATGCCTATACATATTGCTTTAGATCTTTACATTCGATCTCATTGGTAGAATTGTGTTTCTTTATCATCAGAAACTTACTACTTAGTGTGAAAGCATGTGTTCGATAAGGAATGTTCGACTTTTTCGAAGTTTTTTTCATGGTTTTGGAGAGTCCTTGGAGGATCTTATCCTATATTCATATCTCGTAATGTGTCGGACACGGCACTTAAGAGTAGGAACATAGGTGACAGATTCAAGTTAGTTTACCCCTCTGGTCTCTGTGGCTCTGTCTTTGTATGTTAGAGTTGATGCGAAAATAAAGCTCGAATAGTTGTTTTTAATCTGATTTTGCTACCGGCCTACACTATGTTCATTGTTTGGAATATGATTTTTTTTCCCACCTTTTCAATCCCATTCTGCTATCTGTTCTTCATCTTATCACAACAATGTTTCCCCTTGATTTGTTCCTTTGGTTGCACTCCACTTGCAGGAATCTCATGCTTGCCCTCTTTCCGGTGCTGTGTCATTGTGTAATCCTTTCAATTTGGTCGATGCTTTGGAGGAATTTACCAAGGGCTTTAACCGTGTTTACGACAGAGCACTTGCTAGATACATCCGCGAAATATTCAAGAAGTAATTCTCCATAAACTGCTTTTTGTTCGGCTTCCACTTTTATCAACTCGACATCCCAGTTTCCACATTATCACTTGAATCTTGTGTTCTATAGGCATATTCTCCTATTCGAAGACATCGGGGGTGAATTCAACATTCCCTTGGCTTTAAACGCAAAACGTGTTAGGGACTTTGACGAAGGATTAACACGAGCTATACTCTTAACTCTGATTTTCATTTAGGAAAGTGGAGTGGGATCTATAATGAAACATTTTTTGCTTATATCTTTCTATGTTGCCTCGTAGTTTCATTTGGTTTTAAGTCATTGGATGAGTACTACTACAAGGCTAGCTGTTTTCATTCCATAAAACATGTTCAAGTACCATTGCTCTGCATCCAGGTGATATTTTCGTATCGATTCCAATAAAACATTTCCTTGGAGTGCTTACCTACTACTACCATGTTGTTCAACATCTTCATTAAGTTGCTATTTCTTTCACATGCATTATAGTTTAGTCATCCATTTATGTTGCTTATCTTTTAATTAGAAGTTGCATTTTTGCTAAGTTTCGAAGGTATGTTTGAAATGGAAATTTACATGATTACGTGCAACTTATATTTAAAACTGTGCTATTGCAGGCTGCAAATGATCCGATTTCACCTGCTAGGGAAATTCCTCGAGAAGAAATCGAGGTACATCGATAGCTCTCTAGTTTACCAAGTTATTCGTTTTTCGGTTTGAATTTAAGCATTCTCATGGAATGGACTAACAATGTAGACAAACCTCCATTTTCTAGATTCTGTACCTCTTACGGTCTTACCATATATGGCCGACATAAAGACTCCTAAATTGAGGCCTGAATCTAGTTATGCCCTCTCTCGTCATTCATACGGGACATTATATATTACATCCGAACACGTCTCAGTTGGCTGCAAATTCATGTTAAGCTATGGTTATCTTCTATCGTATTGGCGGCGTAGGAAGAATCTAATCCTGCAGATATCCTCTCTAATGACAGTTTTACCTTGTTGTCTCAGGCTAATCGGAACTGCTTGTTAATAATGACACCCAAAGGTGGGCATTTAGGGTGGGTTGCAGGTGCCGAGGCGCCACTAGGAGGCCCGTGGACCGATCGCGTGGTGATGGATTTTCTCGAGCAGTTGGAAAGTGGTACACGAAAGACTCCCGGATCTTCTAGCGGTTCGTTAGTTAGTCCAGAAGGATTGCATCACGTACACGTATAGCAAGCAAAATTATACATGGATTAAGTTTGATGAATAGCGTAGCCAATTCTTTTACTTATCGAACCATATTTGCTTTTATGTGCAATGTCGACCCACCTTGTAACACGACTTATGTAGTTTGGTTTAACCATATTTGTAGCTTTTATTTGCTTTTCTGATATTCAACGGGTTCGGACTTCGGATTACTATGAACATTTAAGCTCTCAGATTCCAACCACCATGTCTTCGAACTCATGGTTTTGTTTATAAAACAACATTTCACGAAATGGTATGAATACCTGCATCTCAAGGTAGGTTTTACTATACTTGTGGATGTGGGATTTAACAAAAAGGAAAAACTTTGATACACAAGTCATGTAAATTTTAGTTTATACGTTTCTTTTAGTTTTAAGGGTTAAGGTTTTAGTTTAGGGGTTTAGGTTGTAGGGTTTAGAATTTAATGTTAGTGTTTAAAATTTAAGATATAAGGTTTAGGGTTTAGTTTTTTAGGGTTAGGTTAAAAATTTAGGATTTAAGTTTTTATAGTATAAATACACATGCTTGTGTAAAATTAATTTTACACATCTTGTATATCAAAGTTTTATTCTAAAAATACATCTTACACTTAATTTCTTAAACTCTAATTTTAAACATTAAATTAATTTTTAATTAATATAAAGAATAAATAAGGACACTGAAATGGAAAGAGATTTCTATTCTCTTTCTACCGTTATTAGTATTTCTATATTTGTAACATCTTTTCATTATTATAAGGCTAAACTATAAAATAAGTGACCAAACTGTCTTTTTTTTTATTGTGCTTAAAGTATTTTTTTGCTGAAATAAGTACTTAAAGTTTTATTTTTGGTTGAAATAGATGCCTAAAGTTTTATTTTTGGCTTGTTTTAAAGTCAACTAAAGCACCTACTTTGACACATATTTCAACAAAAAATGAAACTTTAGGCACCTATTTCAGCCAAAAAATACTTTGGCACCTATTGTAAAAAAAAACACAATTTAAGCACTTATTCTGCAGTTAAGCCTTATTATAATAACAACTCTTTATAATTATAGATTTCATTAATTCAATTCCTTACACATCAAAATTTAAACTTTTAGACTAACATGTTGATTCAAGTAGTAAGTAGTTTGGTATTGCTTAAGCAAGTTTTGAGTTCGAGACCTTATATATGCAGAAATTTTTTGTTAAAATAATCATCTACTAAATTTAAATGCGCAATGCAGATTGGTTCGAATTAAATATGGTCGAAAGAGGGGAAAAAAGAAAAGGCTTCAATTGAAGCCACAGAAGACAAAACAAAGTTACATAATTATGATAAGAGTCTTTAATTTTTCACAGAAGATTTTAAAATTTTGACTGCACAACTAAAAGGGGCTTTGGTTTTTTCTTTAGCAAGTTCTTATTGATGTGCAATTCATTTATTTTTGGAATGTGTGGCATTTTTCCATATTATTGGACTTTTATCACGACATCCATTTGTATGTCAAGTTAACACAATGCTTGTAATCTCCTTATTTATTTAATAAATTGAAATTATTTATTTAAGTGTGTTCATTTAAATAATTTATGATGAATTCTGAATAAATTAAAATTAAATATTTATAAAATGATAAAAAAATACTTGAATGAAATAATTTGAATTTGAAAAAAAAATCCTTATAAAACTTGTATATGATTACAAGTATTTAAGCATCTCAGATGGCCTAAAATATCGACATATATCCTTATAATAAATACATTTAATCAAACATAGTGATTTCATTGTTTTTTCCCCTCTTCTTTTATGAATCAACTTCTTGTTGATGTATTCCAAATCTCCTCAAGTTCCCTAGCAAATTCTTTTTTACTACCGACGACAATTGTAATGTGATCTTTTTTTCCGACAACCTTAACCCGAGCACGAGGGATTCTCCTCTGAACATTGTAGCTACATTCGAGCGGGATAACCTTGTCGTCTTTTCCGTAGAACACATTGAAGTTGCAGTTTAGCTGGTCACGAACGACGTCTAAGTAGCGGTCAAGCTTGCCGGCGGTGCCGAAAATAATGTTGTGGAGAGTATGCCAGGAGGCGATATGGGTGTGTCGGATGAACCCTTCGAGCAAGTAAGTCCTCATCCTGACAACAAAAACAACATTAATAAACAGTTGTAATAAAAATTGCATTAAAAGCCAAGGGAGATGGTAGATGATGAATCAGTAGCATAAATGAATGAATTTTGATGCGTAGAGAATGGGATGGCAGAAACCCTAATAAATGAAATGCACCAAATTCGTTTCTTGCATTAAACATCTATCTCATTCACTTGTGACTTTATCTCGAACTAGATTTTATTTATAAATTATTCGAATTAAATTCAGTTATGAACGAGTAGGCTCGATATATTTTTTTTATCTCAAATCTAACTTGAATTTAAAAAATAAAATCCAATGTAGCTCTAACAAGCTTTGAGCCGTACTCGAATTTCTTATTACTCAAACTCAATAAATTCGAATACTCGAAAACAGGACCATTTTGAGCAGTGCCCAAAGTAAAGTACAAGGCTGAAATGGACTGATCTACCAAATTTCCTTGGACGGTGAGATTTTTTTTGTGGCCAATGCTCCACCACTTATAGGGCAGCTGTTCTGGGATAAGTGTGGTTAGGTTAGGTGGGTAAAATCTATGAGTGTTCATGTTATTTTTCATGTTTTGGTTGAAGCTAGAGCAACTTGAATTATGTAATAGGATTCAGGGTTACGTCATAATTAAAAAATACATATTAAAAATTAATATCACATATATGTTAAATGTAACGTTTAAAATAAGAAAAAATTAGGGTAAAGTACACAAATGGTCACTAAACTATCTCTAAAAATACAAAATGGTCACCAAAATTTCAAACATTACATAATGATTATCAAACTTTAGTTTTTATTATAAAATGATCACTGGCCGTTAACCGGAAGACATGGTAATTACGAAAATTTATATAATAACATATTTAATCCTCAATATTACACATTAAATTAATTTAAACATCAATAATGAGGGTTAAATTATGAATAAATTGATTAAATGTGTCAATATGGAGGATTAATTGTTATATTATTCAAATTTTTATACCTGTCACATCACCCAATTAAACGACAGTTAACGGCTCAGTTATCATTTTATAACAAAAACTAAAGTTTAATGCCTATTATGTAATATTTAAAATTTTGATGACCATTTTGTATTTTCAGAAATAGTTTAATGACTATTTTACCCAAAAAATTATTACATGCACTGACTTGGAAAATTTATTTTCTATAATTGAGTTTAATTTAGAATTCAGGACTTTAATTCGAGGTTTATGTTTTAAATCAAGATTTATTTTTAAAATTTAAAGTTTATGTTTTAAAATTAAAGGGTAGAATTTAAGATTTAGAATTAGATATTTAAATTTTAATTTTTTAAAATAAAATTAGATATTAAAATATTTTTTTACTACCTATGAATGAAATAATAACCCTAATTGTAACATATTGTCACGGGGCTATTACCCTCTTCCCAAAAGACATGTCTAATAGGATGTGCAGCGCCACTGTATTTATATCCCAAGACCTCCCTTTTCCTTTCTGATGTGGGATTAATGACCCACCTCTTCTCAGGCGTGACATTCTCCCCCACTCAACCTCGTGAGGCCCTCGTCACGAGCTTCCGCTCTCGTGATGGGTCACCTTGTCACAGTTTTCCACCCTGCCTACCCCACTCCTGGGCGCTCGGCGTGAAATCGGGCAGTCGAAGGGTCGCTCTGATACCACTTGTCACGGGGCCATTACCCTCTTCCCAAAAAACATGTCTAATAAGATGTGCAGCGCCACTGTATTTATATCCCAAGACCTCCCTTTTCCTTTCCGATGTGGGATTAATGACCCCACTTCTTCTCAGGCGTGACAATATCAACTAAGTATAACTTAGTTAAATGTACTAATTATTTGAGGCAAGCTAATGATTAAATGTACTTTTGGGCACGACTGTACGAGATGTTTCAGATTAGAATTAGACGAAAGTATAACTTACTTGTTTCTAGTGATAAGTTTAAATAGAAAATCCCATAATCGGTGATTCTTTCACAATATCAATGAAACCGTGCGGGCGATGTGCTCGTACCGTCCGCCGACGGATGCGCAAAACGCCATCGGTGGCCACACCCGTTGCGGCACTACTTGTCGCATAACATATTGAGTCGCGGATTCACCTTTCGGCACTTGATAATACGGCTGCCAGTGCACATTCATAGACATCAAACGGGGCTGCAAAATGCTAAAAACTTAATGAATAAACAGAGGAATTTAATTTACCGGTGCAAGTAAGGTGAGGGACTTGACGGATCCTGGGTGGTTAACTGCGATGGCGAGGGCTAAAATGCAGCCTAATGAATGTGCCACGATGTGGAAAGATTCGACTCTGTAAGCTTCGAGCACGGATGCTTCAATCATTTCGACATGTTCTCGTAAGGTGTAAAGCGAATCGTTCGGCTTAGGACTTCGAGCGAAACCGAGCAAATCAACTGCTAAGAACCTGTACGTCGACTTAGCTTTGGTTGAAAAATTGGGGAACAAAGTTTCGGTCCAAAATGCTGATGATGAATAACACATCTTCCTTTGCTTTATCTAAAATCAAAAAATTTAAATTTAAAAAATCAAATCACAGTTAATTAAAATAACCTTCGATTGAATTAATGGTTGACGGGTCAAGATTTCGATCCGTCAACCCGTAACACTCTATAAGTACCTTTTGGGCTCTCGGCTTTAACAAAGAGGGTGTCTTTGGTAGAATAGGTCCAATAATTGCAAAAATGGCAATCACAGTCGGACCAACGAGTAATGGGGTACAAATGCTGCCCGATCATCCTTCTCCGGAGCATTTTAACAATGGTGGAGTTGACGGTGATCGTCGACCTCCCCGTTCCTTTCTTCGTCTTGTCAATTGATTGTACAATATCGGCATCGAACGTGAGCTTCTTGAGCTCGTTAACGGTGAGTTTCGAGATTTCGGTGACAAACGAAGGGCGTGAATAAAGGGTGTCTGAAATTTCCTCCAACTGCAACCTGCTTGAACTGAGACAAACAACCTCGGACTCGATCTCCCCTCGCTCCGAGACAATGATCTTGCCACCGCCGCTGCCGCCGTTGATGGCCTCTTCAGAGCAAGAACCAGGCTTCTTCCATTCAGATTCAATGCAGAAATCAAGGACTTTGTAAAGAAAACATAAAACTAAATCAACCAGGTCGAGGAAACAAAAGACAACGAAGCTAACAGCCACATTCAAAACTCCTCCTATTAACGTCAAAACAGTTCTGGTTTTACACATTACATCCATTTCAGACAACACCATTGGATACAACAAGAGAAATAGACAAAAAAAGGACAATGTCGAAGACAAAGATTTGGTTTTTTTTTGTAGAGACAAAAACTATGATCTAATGCCTCTTTATATAAGTTGTCTGAAAACGGGTGGATGGTGTTTTAGTTAGTCCACCATGGTCGACATTTTCTTGACCTTAAAACCCAGAAAGCTTTGAGTGAAGAAATGGAGGAGTGTGAGACTTAGAGAGAGAAAAGGTGGGAGAAAGAGCAAGCACACAAACAAGTGCGGGATCAATGAATTTATGGTTTGATTTAACATGGTTTGTAGGCCAAAGAATAAAGAAAAGGCAGTTGGTGGTTGAATCTCCGGCATGAAGAAACAATTGTCACAAAATTCTTCTCTCCGAGAACAAAAATGAAGATGAGCCATTATGTCTTTTAAACGAGTTTAAACGTTCGAATTTTAATACGTAAAAGAAAAAAATTAAATTAGAATGATCATTTTCATAATTAATTTTTATAAAATTCAATTTAAATTAATTATTTAATAAATTAAATATCGGTGGTTAAACCAATGCAACCTAAATCTAATCTTTCTTCCCATTCCTTGTTGATTAGGTTTAGAGTTTGATTCAATATTAATAAATAATTAAAAATTCAATCAGTTGCCCGATAAATAACATTTTACGATTTTCTAAAAAGATATTAAAAATCTCTCAAATCCAATAATTCTTTACTTATTAAATTCATGGGTTGATAGTAAATAGTATCTCACCGATTAATCGACTACATTTGGTAACTTTTCAAACTTTAATGTTTTAGAAAATATTTTATTAATTAGTAATTATTTGTGTGTTTTATTTAAAATTTTATTTTACGTAATTGAAATTTAATAATAAAGAAATAAGAATATTCGATTTTTAATTAAAATATATTTTAATTAGTCAAGTGATTAAAAATGTTTATCTATTTTCACTTTGTGTAAATTCAAATTTTAACGTTTGTATTGATAATTTAAATTATTAACACAAGGAACAGAGTATTGCATGTATAACACTTTTATTTTATATCAAGATATTTATTTTACGAAAATTATGTAGGGTAATTTTTTAAAAAAATCAATTCATTGCAAAAACGTATTAATGGATATCTTAAAAGAATACCAATTTTTTAATCATTTTATGTGAACTGTAACCGATCCATTCTCTTATATTTTTTAATAGTCTAAAGAGGATTTTAAAATAGTATATGTTCATATGTATTCTTAATTATTTGACAAAGTATATATTTTGTAGACAAAACGATTAAACTCGAGTCTTTTAGGATAAATATGATCTATTTTCTCATTAGAATCACTTGTTGGTTCCATTCTCTTATGCTTTTTAAGCGACATAACTTGAATAAAGTAGATATATTATATATATTTAAAATAAATAAAACCTTTTTTACTTTATAAAAATGAATATATACGAGTGATTAAAAATTATCGAATAAAATTAATTTATTATTAATTCATTATCAAAATAGTACTATCAGATATCTTAGCTCAAACAAAAAAAATAGTACTCTCAAACTAATTAAGTCGACAGATTAATGAAGAAGAAGTCCTCGTAGGGTATTAAGGTCTTAATCACTAAGTCAATGGCGATGTGGTTGGAATCTGGGGCGGTGACGGTGCGTTGCATGCAAAGAAAATATAAGAAAAAAGGCACTATCCTAATAATAAATTTTTTTAAAATTCCAAACAAAGAAACGTCAATGTTCCAAAGCTCCGGCTGGACAATAAGAACAAATCAAAGAGCAGATAATTCTCTTTTTATGTATGAAATTATCTCTCATGTCAATGCCAAATCTTTTTTCTTTTCTTTCATATTTCTCCCATGGCGATAACGTGCCGCTCCTTTTTGCTTCTTCTTTCGATCTCTCTTTTTGGTTCGTCTGTTTTCGCTGAGATCCGTTTCACGGAGCTCGAATCCGATCACCGCCACATACTCCTCTTTGACAAGTTCTGGTTCACTCATACCGGCCGCCTCGAACTCAACCTCTCTCAGGTCACTCTCTCGAACAAGAGCCCGGACCTCGACTTAGCCAAAGTCGGATTCTTCCTCTGCACCGACGACGCATGGACACACGTGAATCAACAACTCGCCGACGGGCAAATCACGTGAGTCAACTGGTCGATTTTGCAAACTTACTTCCAAAACAAGGACAAGATTGTTTTGCAGATTGTGATTCCGCTTCAAATTATTGCTCACGTTGAACTAGTTGTCGTGTCGAAGTCGAAGGCACAGCCGTTCCCAGTTCAAATATAGTCGCATGGAAAACGGTGGCTTTGCTGATTCATTTCATTTGTTATTGCGCCGTGTCTTTATGTTTATATCGCTCGGTCAGGAACTTGCGCCAGGCGGCTCCGCCGGATAAGAAAGCTGCGGTGAAGGTAATGAGGTTGACAGCGTTTAGTCGGTTCTACGCTGCAGTGATGTGTTATATTTACTTGACTCGTGTTGTGGTTTACGGTTCGGAGAGGATTACTTCTTGTAAGTATCCATGGATCGGTGCGGTGGTCGGGGAGTTGGGCACGGTGGCCTTTTGTGTGTTTACTGGGTATGAATTCAAACCGGGGGCGCCGAACCCGTATTTTAGGATGGATGAAGATGATGATTTGATGTATGGTAGTTGAAGATCCTTCGAATTAGGATGTAAAACAAGTAATCGGATGAGTTTGAGGTCGGGTCAAATTGGATACATATCGATTTGATGTTTAGATTCTATTCGGGTCGAGTGCGGGTCAGTTTTAGGTAGGGTAATTTTAAGTCGGTTTCATTTTAGGTCGGGTTAATTTTAGTTTCGAATTCGTATTAAGTTTGAGTTTAGCACAAATAATCGATAGACTTTGGATTGAGTCATTTCACGAACATAAATCACATTAAAATAAATAATAGGCACTAGAATAAACAAAAATATCATCGTTATTAAAATAATTTGAATTACAAAAATTAAAAATAAATAAGGGTCAATTTTGGTGAAAAATAAAATTTTAGGGACTAACGTGAATAAAAATATCATCATATTAAAAATATTGGACTAAATTACAAAAATATAAAATAAATAGGGGTTAATTTTGGTTCAAAATAAAATTTTAGGGACTAACATGAACAAAAATTAACCTAAATTGAAACTCAATTAAATTAAAATAAAACTTAAAAGTGAACATTAAAAGCTTAATTAAAAAAAAAACATTTAAACTCGGAAGTACTAAAAAAATAATTGGCCTAACCTAAACATTTGGGCGGGTAGTTTCCCTCCCTCCCACCCACCCATTTATTTTAAATTTTTAATTAAAAAAATAATTGGCTAAAAAATGAGAGAAATGAATATGGGTAAATTTGGACTAAAAATTGTCAAATTGATCCTAATTTTGGTTTATGGATTAAAACTTGTATTTCTCTAATTTCAAAAAAGAATAGGAGTCAATTTAGAGTAAAAATTTAAATTTTAGCTACTAGAATATACAAAATATTATTGGATTAAATTGTCAAAAATATAAAAAAATATGGGGCAATTTTGACTAAAAATTAAATTGTAGGGGACTAGACTAAACAAAAATATTATTCAAATAAATTATCATAAATATAAATATATATGTGTCAATTTCGGCTAAAAATAAAGTTTTTTTGGATATAATGAACAAAAATATCATCATATTAAAAATATTGGACTAGATTATAAAATTTTGAAATAAATAGGGGTCTATTCGATTAAAAATTAGAGACTAATATGAACAAAAATAAACCCTAAATCCTTAAACAAATTCCATTATCCCAAACATTCCACTTAAAACATTTACCCCTAAAATGAACCCGAAACATGAACCTCTAAATCTTACAATCACTATTCACTAATAATTAAAAGGACAAACCTAATCCCTAAACTAATCTCATAACCCTAAACACTTAACTTGACACATTTACTCATAAACCTCAAACCCAGCCCCTAAATCTTACAATTAATAATAATTAAAGTGCAAGCCTAATCTCTAAATCCATAAACTAATCCCATAGCCTCATTTCCAAACACTCAACTTGGAAAGTGTATTGTTTATACCCCTAAACCCCAAACCTCAACCCCTAAATCTTACAATCACTAATAATTAAAGTGAAAGTCTAATTCCCATAACCCAAAACACTCAACTTGACACATTTACCACTAAACTCCAAACCTCAACCCTTAAATCTTACAATCACTAATAATTAAAAGTACAAGCCTAATCCCCTAATCCTTAAACTAATCTCATAACCTCAAACACTCAACTTGACACGTTTACCCCTAAACACAAAACCTCAACCACTAAATATTACAATCACTAATAATTAAAGTGCAAGCATAATCCCTTAATCCCTAAACTAATCACATAACCTCAAACACTCTACTTAGACACGTTTACCCTTAAACACCAAACCCCAACCCCTAAATCTTACAATCACTAATAATTAAAGTGCAAGCCTAATCCCTTAATTCATAAACATATCATAACTCAAAACACTCAACTTAACACCTTTTACCACTAAACCCTAAACCTCAACACCTAAATTTTACAATAATTAATAATTAAAGTGCAAGCCTAGTCCTCGAGTACTCTATTTTCTAAACTAATCTTATAACCCTAAACACTCAACTTAAAACATATATTATTCCCATAAACCTCAAATCTCAACCCTTGAATCTCACAATCACTAATAATTAAAGTATAAGCCTAATCTTCTGATCTCTAAACTAATCGCATAACCCCAAACACTTAACTTGACATGTTTACCCCTAAACCCCGAGCCTCAACACCTAAATCTTACAATCACTAATAATTGGAGTGCAAGTCTAATCCCTTAATCCCTAATCTAATCTAACAACCTCAAACACCCAACTTAACACATTTTACCCATAAACTCCAAACCTCAAACCATAAATTTTATATTCCCCTAATCCCTAACCCCAAACACTAATAGTTTTAATTCAATACATTATAATTGTCGACACCGTTTTTTCATCCGGGCCGAAATAAGTTGGGCCTTCAAAAGTCTATCAAACGTTTGGAGTCGCCATCGATCATTTTGGGTTAGGTACGACTGAAATAAGTTGGACCTTTAAAAAGTTTAGTTATCAAACAATTTTATTAAGGAGAATCTAATTAAAAAAGAACCTAAACCTAAGGGTCTAAGGAAACTAAACTAGAATTGAGATTAAAATAAATAAAATTAAAATTAAAGAATAGAAAAAGAACTAAATGAAAAACTCCTAAATTAATAATGACCTAAAGTGCTAATAACCCCTAAAAATGGGCGGGCAGAATCCCTCCATATTTGGTTCAGCGTGAAAAGATTTGTTTCAGCGTTTAATGGCATTTTCCTTTCTTTTTTTTCCCCAGTAAGCGCCCTTTCCCACTTTTTATTTTACTTTTAAGACTAAAATCCAAAGTGTTGCTGTTTAATGGCGCTTCTTCCGCGATATTTTTATCATAATCTTCACCACATGTTTCAGTGTAGGATTCAACGATGGCGGAAGATCTGGTTCTCGACACGACAATCGGAGATTGGGTGCCGACACCTCTTTCGGAAGTGATGGTCCTCATCAGCATCCTCCGCTATTTCGTCTCCAAGCTCATGCGCTCTTTTAAAGTCCCCGATCATAAGACCGTCAAAGAAGGGCACATCTCTCAGAACAACTCTATTTTTCATTTTTATTTTCGTAATTTTAATTATAGGTCTCAGATTCACTTATTCTTGAGTTTCTATTTTGCAGACAAGTAATGTTAGGGCTCAAAATTTATTAGTTGCTGCAAATTTTATCCCTACGAAGTCTTTTCGCTCTCGTAGGGTTTATTTCAGCAATGAGGTTTGCTTTTTATTTTCTTTTAGAACTTCTAGTATCAAAATTTATTCTATAATTGTTTATTTTCTAAATGGGTGCTTATTTCTTCCTTTTTAAAGCTATTTTTGAACGGTTAGCTAATTAAGTATAAGATTTTGTTATCAAGTTTAGTTTCATTTTTAGAAACAAATTGTAATTAGTTTAGAAGCTATAAATTTCAGCTTAATTGAGTGTTAAACGTCTGGTGAATTTATGAAAATAGCCTCTCTATATGTGTGTGTCCCTTAGAAAAGGAGAAACTTAATAAAGCTAATATTAAACTTAATGAAAATAGTCTCTTTCTCTGTCTATATATAGTTTCTATTTAGGAAGAAAGTTACAATTAATCAAGAAGATGTGAATTGGAACTAATATTAAACTTAATGGAGTGTCAGAAGTCAGGTTAAATTGATGAAAATGGTGCATTTATGCATATATGTCTCAGAAAAAGAGAAGATTAAAGTATAGCATGTTGTAATCAAGTCTTGGTCAGTTTAGTTTCTGTTTAGGAAGAAAACTGCAATTGATCAAGGTGTGAAATGGAGCTAATATTAAGCTTAAAGGAGTGTTAAAATTTGGGTTAATTTGATTAAAACGATCCATTTATGTATATATTTGTCACAGAAAAGAAGAAAACTAATGGACTTTGTAGAAAAATGGATTATTGTTCGTCCCCAAGGGCCAGGCACAAAATGAGCAAGCACAAATGTTTTTTGACCCTAACATGGCTATGAACATGATTAAGAAAAATCCCTCCATTATTATACCTCAGGTATTTTTATGGTTCTTAGACTTTTAGTGTTCATATGGTTTGGTTTGATTGCTTTTGTTCTGGAATTTACTGTTTTGTATGAACTGTTATTGCCAGACTCTCACTTTTATCTGGGTCAACTTTTTCTCCTCAGGATTTGTGTGATTCTTTATTACTGTTTTACTTCCAAGATTTCTGAGCATTTTCCTTTTAATTCTAAATCAAAATTGAATTTATATTTGTATTTATGAAACTGATTTCATGCATTTTCCTTTTGTATGATCTTCTGTTTTATTAGAATTAAATTCCTCTTAACTAATTTGTTACTGTTATTTCACTATTAGTAAATTGTAATGTGATTCCTCTTCTATTTTTTTGTGTTCCTATCTTGCAGCCAAAATACCATTCTCATTAACACAGAGGTTTAGATCAATGTTGACAATTATGGAACTGGTGCTCATATAGTTAAAAGGCTAAAACAATTAAATCCAACAAAAAATTGGAAAAGATTGGAGGAAGCTTCTCCTTTATGTACTCATTGTCATGTCATCACCTTGATTTATTATTTTATGCTACTTGAAGAAATCAGACTGCTAACGGGTTTCCAACATGAATCTTTTCTTCTTTTAATTCATTTATTTCATAATATAAGAAATCAGACTCAAACAGTTTTCAATCTTCTTCAATAAATTTTGTTCAAGTTAAGTTAATAAGAAAAAAAAAGAATCATAAGCGAATGATTAAATTGATGTCTTTTTTAAGTATAAAGGGTTAAATTTATTAAATTATTTTGAATTAAGATTAAATTGGTAGAATATACAAGTTTTGAGGATTAAAATTATCATTATACCAAATCTTGTTAGATGTCCGTTTGTATTTTAACAAAGGAGTGATTCAAGCGTAACTAAAACTTTAATTGGGTGATCTAATTGTAACTTTTAATAATTAAATAACTCAATTGTAACTTTATTAATAATTAAGTGACCTTTGATATAATTTATCCAATTTTTTATTGTAGGTCTACCTTAGCCAACGGTAGATACGGCCCTGCACTTGACCCACCATGGTGGCAGCTCGGTCGGATGAGAAAGGTGCACTAATTTCCACTTTCAACTATGAAGAAACTAAAGTCAGCTCGTTTGATGAATTCTTAACCTAGATTACCAATTTACCAGTAGTTCTTGAAAGCCTAAGCTGAAGTGCAACGAAGTCCGAAACACCAAAAGAAACGTGTTAGAAAACAATCAATGATAATAATAATGGCAGTACCTTGTTTGATAGTTTAGAAAATAAATTAAATTTAAATAAATAAAATAATAATAATAATAATAATGAAAAAGAGAAAAAACAATATGGATTTACCTTTGCACGTCAATTATAAAACATGGCAGTACCTTGTTTGATAGTTCGGCGGCAATTCTTTAATTGTTCGAGTATGCGGCAGACATGGTTCGAATAGAATCCGAATGGTAGATATGAGTTGAAGTATGTGTAACACACAATTTCTTTGAGACAGATTCGCTCACTCTTATGGTGCTTAGAAATGTTAGACATCTATCTCTCAGGATACAACAACAGAATGAGTACAACAGTAGCACACTTTCAGTGATCAACGAACCGTAACATCGTCTTCCTCTATCACCAAAAGTACTTTAGAAAATTACAAAATAAAAATAGTAAAAAACCTCTGTGTTTTTTCATTTGTAAAATCTAGTAGGTTTGCATACTATTTATAGGAGTAAGAGTTTCATTGAAAATAAAATTTGTGAATTATCTGAATTTTATTTAAAATAAAATTCATTTATCAAATAACATTATCATAATAATATCTGAATTAAAAGATAATATCTTATCATATATTTATCATTTTAATTTCAAAATATTCAAAAAAATATCTAAATTTAAGGATAATCTCTGATCATTTATCATTTTATTTGAGATATTAAAAATACTATATTTAAGGAAAACTATCTCGTAATAGGTTAAAATGTCTACAAGCCAATGAAGGGCTCAACCGATCTGAACATTCACATCACCCATATAATATTAGTTTAAATTATTCAATAACCACCAAGTAGAGTCTTATATATAAATATATCCCACGCTTGGTAACCCATTAATATGGAATATAAACTTTTCCCTTTTCCTTAACTCAATTCACAAGCCCACTTTGAATATTAATTTCTCATTCGTCATATTTTTTTTCAACATGTTATGTCGGTGGATCCAGTTAAACTCGGGTATTCATCCGTAATATATATAAACTCTAATTTAATATATAAGTAATAAAAGTATAATATATATAATTTTGATTTTAGTTCAATCGTGGACGACGATAATTATAACTAGAAATAAAAGTGAGTATAGTCTTAAAGTAATAAAAATGTTAAATTTTTCATTAGATTTTATACTATATAAGTTTTGAATTTAATCAGAGAAGGAGCTAAGCTTAAATATTGGAAATGATGAAGGACTAATTAAGTATTAAATTTAAAAATAATATATTTTGATTTTTTAATTTTAGTATTTATACTTTTGAAATTTAAAATTTAAATTCTATTCAAACGATGTAAAATAATATGATTAATCTACAATAACTAAAAATGAATAAATCGAAGAATAAGAGGTAAATATACAACTCACTCGTAATATATTAGATTAGTAACATTTTTTTAGAATAATAATATCTGAATTTTATTAATTATCGTGAAAGATAATACAATACAATGCGTCAAAAAGAGAAAAATGGGGTAAAAAAGGAGTGGTGAGCGAACCAAGCTATCATGCAGATTGCTCTGCTACCTAAGTCTGATTATATCGGCAATCAACTATCAACCGAGTGAGGATCTATCTTTCTAAGACTACCGACATAACCATAATAAGAGATTAGCATCATGAAAATCTCTATACGAGCACCAACCGATCGCTAAGGTATGCTGAAATCATGCTACAAGGACATATGAGACGAACTACAAAAAAAAAATGTCACAAGAACAGAGGAAACGCGTGCCACAAAGGCATAGATTATTATTAAAATATAAAAAAATTAACCCAATAATTGACAATCAATACTAAAAGTGGTTGCCGACCATCAATCAAAAGAAGAAAAAACAAAGTTACAAGCGACAAAGATTTGAGAGAGCGTCTAAATTTTCGTAATTAATAACATATATTTTTAAAACTGAATAATAACATAATCTAACTTAACGTATGATACGTATCTAACTATTATTTTTTAAGCTATGACTAATATTTTAAAATTTCTAAAAATTTTGAAAATAAAAAATCAAATTGAAATATAATTAGAAATTTTATAGATTATAAATAATATAGAAATTAATAATAAAATTTGACATAATAAAAATATTTCAGTATAAACCAAGGCAAAAAGTAATCATAATTTATCACAAAACTGAGTCAAAATTTAGGAACTAATAATGACTATTATTGTTTAAGTTAGGACTAATAGTTTAAGGTTTTCAAAATTTTTAAATTAAAAAATTCAAATTCAAATATAATGACTAATTTTATAGATTATAAATAATTAAGAACTAATAATAAAATTTGACATAATAAAAATATATCAATATAAACCAAGTCAAAATTTAATCATAATTTATCACAAAACTGAGTCAAAATTTAAAATTATATCCGAAACTCTAACGTTTTTTAATATGGATAACTACATATTTGGTATCCCACCTTTACTCTTTTTTCTGTTTTGGTACCTCACCTATTTTTTTTAGCAAAATGGTATTTAATTTTACATTTTGTTTCTATTTTGGTACTCCACCGTTAAAAAATTAACAACATGCTGACTAGGAGAGAGAAAAACACACGTGACATGTTGACAAGGAAAGAGAAAATCACACGTAGCAGGCTACCACATTATTTTCTCTCTCCTAATCATCATGTCACGTGTGTTTTTTATGATTTTAGTCGACGTAATATGCTAACTAGAAAGAGAAAATGACATAACAGCTTGCCACGTGCGATTTTCTCTCTTATAGTCAGTCTACATTTAAATTTTTAACGGTGAGTACCAAAATAAAAATAAAACGTAACGTTATAGATCATTTTGTCAAAAAAATAAGTAAAGTATCAAAACAGAAAAACGAGTAAAAGTGAGGTACCAAATATGTAGTTGTCCCTTTTTAATATTGGCCATATATATAAAGCATGACCAAATCTATTAGATAACAAAAGTCTTCTGTTGAGAAATTTCAATTTTCGGATTAAAAACATAAAATTGCCGAATCAATTACTTGTATATTTTCGTTATCAAAATTAAATAAAAACATATTGTATTTTAGTAGCAAATCAATAATGGTAGTTTCGTTTATTATTTTGCAATGTTATTTTTCCTATAATTATTAATATTTTATTTATCGATTAATCTAAATTAAATAATAAAAAATATATTATAAAAATAATCAATTTAATTAAATTTATTTCATTCAATTTAACAATATTAATATTATTATTATTTTTATAAAAAAACCCACTTTGAATGAGAATAAATTAACATTTATAATTATAATTTATGAATAATATTAATATTTTTTAATAATTTAATGTAGCATAGAAAAGTCTTCAACGACGAGTCGTTCCAAATTCCGCATTGAAAAATTATAAATACGAATAAAAACTTTTTGTACTTATTTTTACAGTAAATATCTAAAATTCCAATTTTCCAACCAAACAAACACCAATATAAAAAATCAACGTTCCCAAAGTCAACCGAAAGACTCGACCGGCCGATGCGAACAAAGCAAGCAAAATAAATCAAACCGGAGAGAGATTCATTTCTCTTTGTAGATCTGAAAATTTTCTCAGATCAAAGCCCTTTTTGCTTTTCCTTTTGATCTCTCTGTTTGTTTCGTACGGCTCTGCCGAGGTCCATTTCACGGAGCACCGATCCGTTGGCCGCGCAATAGTCCCCTTCGACGAGTTCGGGTTCACTCACACCGGCCGCCTCGAGCTCAACGTCTCTAAGATCGATCTCTCGAACAAGAATCCGGACATCGACTTGGCCAAAGTCGGGTTCTTCCTCTCCACGCTTGACGCGTGGATGCACGTGTTTCAACAACTCGCCGACGGGGAAGTCACGTGCGCTCTCGAGTCCGATCTAATCAAGGTCGTCTCCGACTTCAAGGCCGCCAAAGGGAAATCGAGATTCGACGTGGTTGTCCCGCTGAGCAACGCCGACCAGTACATGCTGGTGTTCGCTAACTGCCTAAGTGATGTCAAAGTATCGATGACCGTCCGATCGGCTATGTACAATCTCGAGGGGAAGCAAAACATCAGAGATTATCTCTCCGCCGGCCAGACAATTCTCCCTAGGGTTTATTTCCTTTTGTCCCTCGTTTATTTCTCTCTCGCAGGGATTTGGATCTACGTGCTTTACAAAAAACGACTCACTGTTTTTAGAATCCATTTCTTCATGCTGGCCGTCGTTGTTTTAAAGGCTTTTAATCTGATATTCGAATCAGAGGATAAATCTTATATGAAACGAACCGGAAGCGCCCATGGTTGGGATGTATTGTTTTACATCTTCAGTTTCTTGAAAGGGATCATGCTTTTTACTCTAATCGTTTTGATTGGCACCGGTTGGTCGTTTTTGAAACCCTTCTTGCAAGACAAGGAAAAGAAGGTTTTGATGATTGTGATTCCACTTCAGGTTGTTGCTAACATTGCCCAAGTTGTCATCGATGAGACCTCGCCTTTAGGCGCAGATAGGATCACATGGAAGCAGGTGTTTTTGCTTGTCGATGTCATTTGTTGTTGTGCCGTGTTGTTCCCGATTGTTTGGTCGATTAAGAACTTGCGTGAGGCGGCTCGGACGGACGGAAAAGCTGCGGTGAACTTGATGAAATTGACCCTGTTTAGGCAGTATTACATTGTGGTCATCTGCTATATTTACTTCACTCGTGTTGTGGTTTATGCTTTGGAGACGATTACTTCGTATAAGTATTTTTGGACCAGTGTGTTGGCCGGAGAGTTGGCCACACTCGCCTTTTACGTGTTTACTGGGTATAAATTCAGGCCAGAGGCGCATAACCCCTATTTTGCAATCGATGATGAAGAGGAAGAGGCTGCTGCAGAGCAGTTGAAGCTTGAAGATGAGTTTGAATTGTAATACCAATCATCAAGATAAAAAAAAAAGAATAAAACCATGGACACTGATTGAAGAAAGTGGATAGCAAATCAAACTGGGACATTGAGGTAAAACCCAGATTCTTAAACATGGCATCATTGTTTAAGAAAAATCTATGATAATCTGTGCTTGTTTTATACTCGTTATGCTCTTTTTGGTTTACTTGGTAGGATTATATTGAACTTTGATGCACTTTTGTGAATTTGATAGTTTGTGTAACAAAATAAACAAATCATGGTATACTTTTTTTGTTCAAACTCCTTGTTTATTCAATGACTCGAGTAATTTGTAGCATGATCTGGTGTATTTGTTTCATGTTTGTGTTTTTTAGGTTTAAATAATTGTTTTTAAATACATGAAATATATTAGTTTTTTAAGTTTAATAATGTGATTTTTATTTTGATTTCATACATGGGGTTTTACGGTTTTATGCCGTTAACAGCTTCAAAGCCGTTATGGAATGTGGCCATAATGGTAAGAAAGTTTCTTGTTAGCTAACGAACCGCCATGATCCTTCTCTGAGTTAACCGGCCTTGTCTTCATGTTTCTCATTTTGCCCACATTAGACTCTGTGGTTGAATATATTTGGCACCATTGCTAAGCTGGACTTTTAACATGAGTAAAAGTATTTTTCTTTTTCAAGACACCCAAGGGCCCTTAAACAAATGCAGAGGCTCTTTAATAGAGTCTCGTTTATCAGTTGAAGCCCTACCGTGACTCTCCCGTGGCTTTGTTGCCATCCATCGATCTTGCCATTCAAGTTTCTTCTTTGATACCTCGAACCTCTGTGTTTGAGCAAAAGTTCAGGGCCTTTTCTGGTCTGATGTCCCAGGACCCTCCCTGTTGCCCTTGCATATCACTGGACTATGGCATAAGACCATTCAGCCATAAAAGAATTCACAAATCGCACATATATTGCAGATCTTTGTAATTCCAAAAATTAAACTTACCATGGATTTTCTGGTAGGAATATCTTGCCGATATCTAGATTCAAAAATTGCAGAGGCTCTTTAATGGAGTCTCGTTTATTGTTTGAAACCAAAGACTGCATGCAATTCAGTGCCAACTTTCCTCTCCTTACATTGTATCCTCTCACCAAAGCTTGAAGCTTCACTATCCCCTTCAATGCACGCAATGCTCTCCTTGCCTTCACAAAGAGAGGAAGAGAGAACAAGTAGTTAATTAAGTTGTTATAGAAACTTTCAGTAAATATATATGATCTTCACTTACTATGTAGCCTCTAAAAGCTTTTTGAATGACAATAGCAGCAAGGTTTTTCTAACCAACTGCATAATTCGAAGGTCTGATGTCAAAAGGTGGTTCAAGTGCTGCAGTGGTTTATCGTGCCTTTGATTT
The DNA here is from genome assembly GCA_019671005.1 of Hibiscus mutabilis. NCBI lineage: Eukaryota > Viridiplantae > Streptophyta > Magnoliopsida > Malvales > Malvaceae > Hibiscus > Hibiscus mutabilis. The sequence goes on along the minus strand of CM033717.1, from coordinate 880,330 downwards.
GCTTCCCATGATTGAAATCCCCATCTTGGCCATTTAAATACCCTGTTTCTTTTCTTGTTATCTTCTTTAGCTCGATGCGTGAAAACCCTTTTCACCATTGACAAACCACGAGGTCGATGTGTTGTTTCCCATTGTGAATTGCAAGAAAACAGATGATGATGCATTGGAAGTAGAAGTGATGGTAATAAGTTTAGAATATGTTTCATTATCGAATGTTTCATCTCTTGCCAATCATTACAAATTTTATCAATAAGTTCAGAATATTAGATTTTTACAAAAAATTATCATTAGCATGATTATTGTTTGATTCAATAAAAAATCAAATTATTATTTATTAAATCCTATTTATTTTTCTGATAAAAAAATGCTAAATTAATACACGTTTTGTTTAACATTAGTTTGTATTATTTTTTATTTCTATTTACATTCCTTTTTTTCATGTATTGATAATTTGTCCTAAATAATGTGTCTAAATAATGTTAAACAAAAAAGTTCTTAATTGTTTATAAATTTGTAGTTTTATTATTAATTTTCCATTTAAACATAAAATATGAATTTAGCCCATTAGGTTATTTTGTTTAATCATTTGAAAATTCCTTTTTTATAAACTATTTTATTAATTGACATAAAATATTAAATTTGTTTATTATAAAACTAAAAAACAGTCATTTTTAGTTCTAAAATTTAAATTTTTGAAAAATTATTGAAAATGACTAAAATTATAAAAAAAATCTATAAAATAGATGGACTAAAAATTTAAATAATTAATCATAATTCCAGACCAAAAGCTTGATAGAAAAAGTCAAAAGCTTGATAGAAAGTACTAAAGAACCACTTCATCAGTCTCGTGGTCTTTAGTTTACCAGAAAGTTTCAAATCTTGTCCAAATTAGTGATCAATTCATAACATGAACAAAAGAAATTCCATGAAGTCTATGTAGATGAAAAGTAACAAGGATGAGCAAAAGACGACAAGATATGTCAGATCAGGATGAGCAGCACGGGAAACATCATCGCATGGGTGTGTGTATGTATTGAATATATATAAACTTGGTACTAGATCAGTTCGGAGCGAATGATCTAGTACGAGGGAAGGCGAGGAGCTCGTGGCCGAACTGGGGTCTTTGAGGGGCTTACCCTGATCATACACAACAACCGAGGTTGACTTAAAGGAGAATGGATGTAAATACTTCTATTAATCTTGGGAGAGAATATGGCGAAAAAAAAAAACCCGAAAAAAAAATATACATATCATTTCGATAACTGATGGGAGAATCAGGAATCTGACCTTATAGGCAATGATCCCAGAACCACACCACTACAGTTGAGAGCAGCAATTGCACTTTCAGCCTGCATGTGAATACGAGAAGATTACTAAATCTATCGTTCATGAACAAGGTAACACGTTCTCAGGCTGAAAAAGAGCCAATGTTTCATCCAAACTTTAAACTTGGATAACATCTCCGATAAGTCAATGTAGGTTTAATAGCCAAAGAGAGGCAACGATCAAGAAATAATTCACAACGATATCATTTCTCATTTCGGTCAAAACTACTTTAATTAATTGCACTTTGATAGTAATAAACACACATCATTTTGTTGATCAATAGTATCTTTTAGCATATTTTGCAAGTTGCAGTATTCGCAAATAACTACTCTGTTGTTCCGAAGAAAAGATCAACATCTAATGCAATACCTACTACACTACAATACAAGCTAAATCCTAGAATTTAAGGTTGTTTCCATTTTGGCTTAATCCACACAAACAAAACCAGAGCTCCAAATGGTTAATCTTTACATCATTAGTAATTTAGAGAAATTTGTTCAGCCATGTAGAAAATATTGCATGAATGAAGAGGAAAAACAGTTACCATTACAAACTCGACAAAAGCAATGCGAGTCGAATGCTGATAGTCCCCCAGCAACCTCAGGCGATAAACCTACATCAGTCAAGATGTCCCTTTAAATGCATCCCCACAATAAATAGAAGAAACAGAACTCGAGAGTCAATAGAATAACAAACCTCCCCACAGACTGTTTCGAAGAAGAGTTTAACATCAGCTTGAGTAACCTGCATCGTGTAAAATCATTAATACATGAAAAGGTTATCTGCAATCGGGATCATTATTTATAATCAAGATTACAAAATGCAAAAAGCTTCTCACCTTCTTGTCGATGTTTGTACAGTAGATAGTTCTTGCACACATCTGCCGTTCATCTTCGTTCTGAAATTGAAATAAGAAATGTTTAACAGGCTGAATAGATAAAGAGAATTAAAAGCAAATGTATCAAAGATTCCAAGATATCAACAAGTTCCAGTACGACAAATCGGTGACAACAAGCCTCACCCTTGGCAAAAATGTCGGGTTAACTGGTGCGATAGCTGTTTTCGAAGGCAGCACCCTAACTGGATAGAATCCAAGCATAGTCCCTGACAGACTCAGTGCAGTTTGCGCACCTTCTGCACAGCCACAACCAAACCGACAAGCATTAAAGAACATAAATATCACGTATATGATTACATTGACAATCCCCTAAATAGATAATGCATCAAATAACCGTAGTTGAACATCACCTTCATCGGTGAACTCAATAAAGGCAAAACGAAGTACAGAATTAGGATCGCCACATATGCGACAGTCAACCACCTTCGTAAGAAAATCAATTCATTCAAATAGACTGTTTTGATGAAAACCATAAACACGAGCAATGAAAATAATATCACCTGTCCGCAACTCACAAACAAACCGGCAAGCTGCTCTTCAGTTACCTGCATTCCCAACAAGCAAGAGACTACATGAATCTAAATACCAAGAGGTGACAAAACAGAAGCAGCAAATTGATTTACATGCATACCTGGTGATCAATATCAGACACATAAACAGTCCTACGGACAACCTCTTCTCTCTGAGCCATACTTGTCCTGCCGTTCGATTTCCGTTTCCCTTGACCAAAATTTTCTTCTGAGAAGAAAGACAAGATAAATGAACAAAATCCATGAGACCAGATGATGCTCTTTTCGAAATCGTAACGATGAATACAGAAATTTGCTAATACTCGAATCGTAAGTGCCATGTGGTTTAAAATGTACAATACATAAACCATAACCTCCACTCAACTTAACTAATTTGATCAATGAAACCCATTTCATCTAAGAATCTCAACATGAGATAGACAACTTAAACCCCAAAAGACCTAAAATAAGAACCAATCCTACAAACTAGAAATTTTAACAACAAAAACAGAAAGCTAGAGAAAATAATACCCATCAAACAAATCAATTTCATTTCAATTTTTTTCGACCAACATATTACATGACTTGTAATCTTCATTTAATGGTAAGTGAAGCAAAGAAACAAAAACTGGTTTTTTTGGTGGCATACCCGTTTACCAGCACCATTGCCATTAGCATTAGCATTCCTGTAGATGTTATTGTTGTTTTGCAAAACAAAGTTGTTTCCATTGAGTCCATTGTTAACAAGTGAGTGAGGCACAAACTCTTCAGCCATGGGATTAAGCTTAGAGAACAGTTCTTGTAACTTTCTCATGTCTCTCTTGAAGCTATCCCCGAGCTCATCGTTACCACCTCCGCCACCGTTGCTCCTCTGTAAATCGCCGCCGTTGGTTCTGGGATGGGGTCCACCGATCTTGTTGTACAGACCTTGATCGTCCTCGTGGAAGCTCGGGTCGGGTCTTGACCGAACATGGTTTAGCTTTGACTGGTCTTGGTCGTTTGAAGCAGCCGCGTCTTGGTTCGGTGCATTCTCAACTACCGCCATAGCCTGATGATCAGAAAATTCCTGGAAAAAAAAAAAAAAAGACACCCTTTTATCAACTGATCAAACAAAAATCCGATAAATTTATAAACCCAGACATCAAAAAACGAGGAAAAATCGATTTTTGAAATGTTGGGTATGTAAAAATGGTGGAATCCCTTTGAAAACTAAGCTAAAGCTACAATAATCGCCATTGATGAGTTAGAAAACAACAAACCCACCTCGAGATCGGTTTAATTCCACGATATTGTCCTCGAATTACGTTTTAAATTTTAAACCTAAATTTTAAATATTCAAATTAAAATTTTAAACTATTATTATTGTATTGGTTGTTGATTTAGCATTAAATGAAAATTCGTTTAAATTTATGAGAAATTATATATATTTTAAAGATATAATGCTAAAAAAAATCTATTTTTTGAAGTAATTTTGGGGCATTTTCTCTACCCTTCTTAGCTTGAAAAAGCAAGGACACCTTGCGTACTTGAACCGATAATTATCTTTCGACTAACCTAGCTTCCTCTGTCCCTCAGGTGGTTGGAGTCACCTGGGATTCCTGGGAAAGAGGATCAAGTTGGCCCTTGCGAACAGCTTGATGCACTATTTTCCTTCAACCCTTTGAGCGAAATGCGACAAATGGAAAAAAAATCTATGGACCAACTCCATTGTCTCTACCCGTAGGAACTACGAGATCACCCAAAGACGAGTCAACTGACGATAAACAACTTTAAATGATTTGACAAAATAATACGTTAGAAGAAAAAATATTTTATATTTTATACAATTTTATAAAATTATGCTTTGATTGATGTGACATTCTGTAAAGTCAGCATATTTGCGTATATAACACTGCTATCGCGACGTGCACTGCCATGTAGGTTTGTCATATCATTTCAAGCTATTGACCATTGGTTGACTAACAGTTTTCATCCGCAAAGGGGCTATTTTGACAAAAAAGAAACGTTGAGGGCTAAATTGTTTTAAAAAAAGAATATGGGTCAAATGACAATTCAATTAAACATTATGAGCATTTTTTGGTATTATGCCATTTTTAATTAAAAGGTACAAAAAATGGGTTAGGATCCACTTTTATTGTATAAAACTCAATTATTTTTATACTTTTTTAATCAGTTGGATGATGATAATAAATCGCTTAGATTATTACCTTATTTTTTTCATGTGATAATCTTCGCATTTTCTAATGTTAATCACATTTATCTTCATCTAATGGTACAAAAAAGATATAAAACTTTCGAGTTTTACATAGTATAAAAGGATACTATCTCACAAAAAATATGCAAACACATAAACCGATCACCAAAATCTTAAACCTAAAATTGACGCCATTGTCACTGTTGGAGATCACCACTCATTTCTCCTAATCACTCATGTCGGTAATTCCCGTGTTAGGACGTCGAACGACGAGCGCAAAAGACTCAAACTGTTCGACGTTTGATTGTTACACCTCTCACCAGTTACCGACGATAAGTGGTTGGGAGAAATAGACGGGGACCTCTGGCGACGACAATGCTGGAGTCTGACGATAATATCAACAACGATAATGACATCAATTTTAAAATTTTGCGGTTTTAGGGATTTAGAACTTTTTAAGAAGTTTTAATTTTTTTTATAAAAAATATTTATTTTAATTTTTTAAAAAATTAAAATAAAAGACACGTGTCAAATTTTGTTTGGATGATAAAAAACAACGACGTTATCTTAATAACAGAATAAAAGTTTTAGACACATATTTCAGACAAAAGAACACATATTTCAGTTAAAAATATTTTGAATACTTATCACAAAAAATATATAATTTAAACACCTATTTTATAATTAATTCTATGTAAAACGAAAAAAAATAGGAGTTTACCTCTGAAAATGATATCTAATTCGACTCAATTTCAAATTTAATTACGACCCTTTAGCTATCGGACAAAAAGAATTGCACTAGATGAGAAGTAATCAAGCGATAATATTGTTTTATTAAATGTAAAATTTGATGAAAATTATTTGCAGAATAAATATTATAATTTGATGAAAAATTTGTGCTGAAGAAGGAGAAAAGAAGCTGAAAGTATGTTAGCAGACAATAATTATTAGTATTTGATTTTACAACTGAATTAGTTTATACTATTAGTTATGGGTTGATAGATTTGGGCTATAAAAGCCTATCTTATGTATTTGAGAAAAATATCCCTTTTTACTCAATAATATAGAATTCTCTTTTCTCTATAATTTTGTTAAATTTATAACCGTCGTCCATCTCCTTTTCTACACTTTATCGCGTGAAAAATTATCTTCGGTCACCATAGCTCCTTTCTCACATATTAGCCGTAATTTTTATTTTTAGCAATTATGAAAGTCACTGACTGTTAAAATCTAACGAAAGAAATGATGTGGTAATTGACAAAAATTTATATAATTACACATTCGGTCTCTATTATTTATACATATTTCCGTTAATTGCCACATCACCTCTTTCGTTAAATTTTAACGGCCGGTGGTTTGGTTAGGACCTATTTGAAAATTTGATGGTGTAATTGTTTATTTTTTAGTTGGGTGGACAAAATAGGACAAACTAGGGGTATACACTGTTCGGTTAAAACAAATTAACCGGCCGAACCAAAATTTCGATCGGTTAATTAGATGCTAGATCGGTTAATGGTTATTTTTTTAAAATTCTATTATCAGTTAATTCAGTTCAAAATAGGTTAATTAACCGAATTAATCATAATATATATGCTAAACATATATTAAACTATGTGGAAATTAACCGAATTAAGTAAAAATTAACCATATATATATATAAACCGAAAATTAAGGTATTCTATAGTTATTTCGGTTAATTTGAAAATTAACCGAACAAAGTTGTTGGGCCCGATGTACACAACCGATTAAATAGGCAAGTGGTGGAGAAGGTTGATTTTTGGGTGGAAATGGGGGAAGCAAAAGATAAACAAAGACACAAGGATTTGGAGTGGTTCAACGCCCCCAATGGAGTCTACGTCCACTACCTAGGCTTCCCACCTTAGGATTTCAACAATTCACTAAGAATTCTTCTCCTTTTCTAGGCTAAGAAGGCAACCGTTACAATCCTAGAATCACAACCCGTGATCTAGCATCCAAGAACTCACAACCTGAGTCTTGGGAGCACTCTCTAACAAAGAGAATCCTAGCAAACTGAAACCCCTCTTAATAGGTAGATGTTTGCACACTAAGCACCCACTCAAAACCTAAAACACTTGAGCAAAATATTACAATTAAAGCTCACAAGTGTTGTCTATACAAAGAAATATACAATTAAGCTTTAAGACAAATCTTTGATCATAATGTTGTTGACAATTGAAGCATTAGTCTTTCATAGATGCTTGAAGGTCCCTTTTATACTCCCAAATGAGTTCATAGTCGTCGGTGACCGTTGGGATTGAATTGGAGCCGTTTGGGTCTTTATTTTCCATATTAATTGCAGTTCTGGGGTTGTTCGTATCAGTACGCGGGTAACCGTATCGGTACGGCTTTCTTTAGAACTAGTCGTTGAGCTTTGGTTAGCTTATGCGTATCGATACGCATATAGGCATATCGGTATGACCTGTAATTTAAAATACCGTTAGAAATATGACCGTTGGGGGTTTTAGTCGTTGGGATATATGTCACGTAGGCATATCGAAACACCAAAGGGGTGTATCGAAACGACCCATTGCTGTTTTGATACGAATAAGGCCTGTATCAAAATACATTTTGACAGTTTCAAAAACTCGTAGCAAAAAACTTTAGCCGTATCGAAACATGTATACCTGTATCGAAACGGGTACATTAAAATCACAGGTTTGGCTACTTAAAAACTTTTCAAAACACTTCAAAACCTTTTTTAAACTTCCTCAAACTTATTTTCAAGTTGTTTTGACTTAAGGCATGTTTTAAATTCTTTTCAATTTAGTCCAAAACATTTTTCAATTTATTATATCAAAATCTATATCTCAATAATCTCCCATTTTTGATATAATAAAACCAACTTAAAAAATTGTTTGAGATTCTCCCCCTTTAAGATTAAAAGTTTGAATAAGAGATTTTTATATTTTCAAAGAATTTGAAGCCCCCTATTCATTTTGAAGAATTTAAAGCTCCCCTTATTCATTTTGAAAATACAATTTTTCAAACCAACTCTCCCTCTTTTTGTTATATCAAAAAGAATTTAAAAGACATTAAGCTCAAGAATAACAATAGAAGTTTAAAAAATTTGACTCTATTAAAAACTTTGGTTTTAAAATTGGCTCCCTTTGCTCAAAGAATCAAATATTGTTAGTCCAACAATATGATTATCTAGTTGTCATAGAAAATAAATCTAATAGAAACAAAAACAACTAGAAATTTACCAACACTTGAACTTCAAGGGAGGATGTGAAGCCTTCCTTCATCAAGTGTTCTCATTCTTGTGTGTATGAAGCACCTCCTCAAATTTGGACTTGTTGATCACTCTCCATCACACCTAAACAAGACAATCATGTAATTTTTGGTATCCAAATTGCTTTGGATCCATAAACATTAGTAGCACATAATTTTGTTCCTTTTGGAATCCATTTTTTCAATTCCATCCTTTTTAATTGAAGTACTTTGTCCTTTTGGGACCCAAATACTTCTAAAACATTTACCGTTTAAAAATATAGGGGCACTAGATTGTCTAACGTAAAAATTTGATTTCCCCAAATTGTTTTTTCTCTTGAAGTTCATTGGAAATCAAATATTTTTCCTTCTTAAGATCATCAATTTCCTTTTGATGATTTTTTTCCATTGTTTGAAGCAAATTTTGTAAATTTGAAACTTTAAGATCAAAATCTTTGATTTTTGCTTCATACTCAAGATTTGTTTTAGAAAGCAAATCATTTTCCTTTTTCAATTTTGAAAGCAATTTCTTGTTTTTAAGAAAATGAAGCTTTTAATTCCAAAAGCAAATCATCATAGGCTTCTTGTAATTCATCCAAAAATATGAACTTGAAGTAGAAGTAGATGAATTAGAAGTTACCCTTGAATCTTCTTGGATGGCCATGAGACAAATGTTGGCTTGTTCATTGTCGGTGGAGTCTTCATCACTCAAAGTAGCCAAATGTGCCTTCTTCTTATGGCTTGAAGAGCCTGCCTTCTTCTTCCTCGATTCATGCTTAGATTCTTTCATTTCTTTCTTCATGAATCGGGCAAATTTCATGAAGAGATAGGTCACCTCTTCATCTTCTTCTTCCTCCTCACTTGAATCTTCACGATGGCATTGGGAGGATTTGAGGACTACGACATTCATATTGATGCCTAGCTTTTTAATTTCCTTCTCCCCTCTTCTTTCTTATCTCTTCCTTCTTCTTCTCCTCTTCATTGTCCTTCTTCATTATTTGATGAGTGAGAAGAGACCCCATGAGTTCATCAAGCTTCAAGGTCTTGAGATTCTTGGCCTCGATGATGGTGGTCTTCTTTGAGTCTCATGACTCGGGAAGGGAGTGGATAAGCTTTTGGACAAGCTTTTCTTCCGAAATAACTTCTCCATAGCCTTTGAGTGCATTCGCTATGGTGAAACAACGATCAAACATCTTCTCGATGTCTTTTTTCAGATTCATCTTGAAGTTTTCATACTCTAGATTGATAAGACCGATCTTGGTCTCCTTTACTTCGTTGGTTCCTTCGTATGTGACTTCAAGCTTGTCCCATACCTCCTTGGCACTCTCACAAGAAGACATATTATCATAGATATTGGGGCTAAATACACAAAAGAGAATGTGCAAAGCCTTGTAATTTAGCTCCATCTTCTTGCGATCATCCGCATTCCATTCCACCTTGCATCTTTGTGGTACGTATGGATCATCTTCAACAACGTCTCAAAGCTTGTAATCTTTGGCCTTGATGAAGAACATCATTCTAGTCTTTCAATGAGCATAGTTGGTCCCGTCAAAGAAATGTGGCTTGTCGATGGATTACGCCATTTCGTCGGTTGATTGTATTGTTGGTCGAGCTCGCCGGATCTCCTTAATAGTATTATAATCCCCTTCGATTGAGCCTTGCTCTGATACCAATTGTTGGGCTCGATGTACACAACTGATTAAATAACCAAGTGGGGGAGAAGGTTGATTTTTGGGTGGAAATGAGGGAAGCAAAAGATAAACAAAAAGACACAAGGATTTAGAGTGGTTCAACTCCCCCAATAAAGTCTACATCCACTACCTAGGCTCCCCACCTTAGGATTTCAACAATTCACTAAGAATTATTCCCCTTTTCTAGGCTAATGAGGCAACCGTTACAATCCTAGAATCAGAACCCGTGATTTAGCATCCAAGAACTCACAACTTGAGTCTTGAGAGCACTCTCTAACAAAGAGAATCATAGCAAACTGAAATCCCTCTTAATAGGTAGATGTTTACACACTAAGCACTCACCCAAAACCTAAAACAGTTGAGAAAAATATTACAATTAAAGCTCACAAGTGTTGTCTATACAAAGAAATATACAATTAAGCTCCAAGACAAATTTTTGATCATAATGTTGTTGACAATTGAAGCATTAGTCTTTCATAGATGCTTGAAGGTCCCTTTTATACTCCCAAGTGAGTTCATAGCCGTTGGTGACCGTTGGGATTGGATTGGAGCCGTTTGGGTCTTTATTTTCCATATTAATTGCAGTTCTGGGGCTATCTGTATTGGTGCGCGGGTAACCGTATCGGTACGATCTTCTTTAGAACTACCCGTTGAGCTCTGGTTAGCTGATGCGTATCGATATGCATATAGGCGTATCGGTACGGCCTGCAATTTAAAAGACCGTTGGAAATATGACCGTTGAGGGGTTTTGGTCGTTAGGATATATGCCACGTAGGCGTATCGAAACACCAAAGGGGTGTATCGAAATGACCCCTTGTCGTTTCGATACGAATAAGGCCTGTATCGAAACACATTTTGACAATTTCAAAAACTCGTAGCAAAAACCTTTAGCCGTATCGAAACAAGTATACCTGTATCGAAACAGGTACATTAAAATCACAGGTTTGGCTACTTAAAAACTTTTCAAAACACTTCAAAACCTTTTTTAAACTTCCTCAAACTTATTTTCAAGTTGTTTTGACTTAAGGCACGTTTTAAATTCTTTTCAATTTAGTCCAAAATATTTTTTCAATTTATTATATCAAAATCTATATCTCAACAAAAGTTTTCTGTTAATTTTTTTAAAAAGTTTGGTTCAGTTAACAGTTAAAGGGTTAAAAAGTTTGATTAATAATATTTAGTTAGTTTAATTTAAGTGATTAACCGAATTAACCGATTGAACACCATTAAAACGTATCCCATAGAAGTTTACCCAAACCAATAGGACAGTGAATGCGAAATCAGGGCGATGTTATAGGGGATAGCAGACTTTTGGTTCTCTAAAAAGATTAAAATCATGTGAGTTAATTCATGTAATTATTCTTATTAATGTTTTTTAAACTTCTAATCTACAATTGACTGCATAGGTGGGGACATTGTTAAGAATTATGCAGGAATAGATTAAATTTTTCGGAAATTGTGATTTTTTCTCTCTAGAAAGTTTGTATCCACTTAAATTCGGGGAAAATTTACACTCGAAGATATATATATAATACATACTTGTATGATATTCCATTTTTTTCAAATCATTAATTTGTAAATAAATTGTAAAAAAATTCAAAATAGAACAAATAAGTAATAGAACATATAGTCAACCAATCAAACTACAAAAATGTCCATTTAACTAAAGATCCTTCCAATTTCATTTTTTTTTTATAAATCCTTTGAATTAAATATGAAATAAACAATCACTTGAAAAATCTTAATAAAAAATATGATGAGTCTACCACGTGCAACGAACATCGCTGAACACCACTAACGCTGAACACCATTAAATTAATTAATAAAGATTTAAAATCTCAAGGGCTCAACATACAATTAATAATTATTTACAATAAAATTTTAATTAAATTATTTATATATATATATATATTATGTTTTTTAATTTTTATTTTCAAATAATTAGATCAAATACCAATCATTAAATTAAAAAACCTTAAATCTTTTTGTAGCCGCCGCTAGCCACAGTCCGCCGACGAGATTGTCGCCGCGCACCTCCGTCCCTGCTGCAACCTGATCATCGTTCGGGCATGGTCGCCATTTCTCGCCGTTCACGCAAAAAATCCAGTAAGGGTTTTGTTTTTTCACAAAACCATAATTAAACCTGCAATTATACTTTCGGTTTTCCCATATTGCCAAGGTGAAGTTGTTGTTTTCTTCTTTAAAAATTACGAATATGTTTTGATCTTTATGGTTTGATCAAAAGGGGTTCATTTGGAACCGAGGAATTTATAAATCAAAGCAAAATTACTGGTAAGTTTAATAGTAGATTTGAACCAAGGTTTAAAAAAATTGACGACTTTACTTTTTCCCTTTTTCTAGGAATGTTTGAGCTTTGATGAATACCCTTTTTTTCATTTCCAGGAACCCAAAGCAAAACTCAATAAGGCAAATCCAGACTGTAAACTAAAAGCTTCGATTGATGGAATAATTATGGATGTAGTAAGTTTAATGTAAAGACTGACATGTTGAAGCTTTACTTTATACAAGCTCAAATTTGTAATTACTTTTTTATGGTGCATTGCAGTTATATAAAAGAGGGTATGAGGACAAGTGTTGACGCCATTTTATTGGTATGTTAATATGCTTTTGGTTTGCTATCATGTCATAAAACACTATGTTAGAATTTACATTGTAATGTTTATGATTCTTTATCTTTTGTGAAAATTTATGGTAATCATTTTCACTCTTAGATTTCTCCACATACTAGTCATGCAGTCATGTTTCATTGCTTTTGTTTTGAATTATTGATATGATTCTCTTTTGTTGCTTGTTTTGTGTAGATTTGACTTTTTATATTCGTTGCTCTGAAACTTTGGAAAGCTCCAGTTATATTTAACTTTGTCATAAGAATCTCTCTTTATTATGGGATGATAGATGCATATATTGGGGTCTTGCTGCTTTATCATGATTCTGATAGAATCAGAAAACCCTTTAGGACTTTGGAACTACTATACTTTTAGATATAAACTTCTAAAGTAGAGAAACAGAGAGTTGAATATGTGGAGAAGGTGAAAAACAAAGCAGCCTTGATCCACAAGGAAGCAGAAGAGAAGAAGGCAACCGTTGAAGCCAAGCGCAACGAACAACTTCTCAAGGCAGAAGAGATTGCCACCAAGTACCGTGCCGCCGGAACTACTCCAAAGAAGATCCTTGGTTGTTTTTAGGGAAAGAGCTCTGGTTTAGAAGATGGGGTGTTTTGTATGTTTGCTTGTAGGATGCCATTTGTTCATTTTATATTCGGCTTTGTTTGGTTTTTATGTAGTGAAGTAATATCCATTGTTCATTATTGTGTGTGTATTATACATTTTGGAAGAAATCACTTTTTTGACCATGGGAAGAAATCATTTATTGAATTTGTAACAAACAAGTTTGATGTAATAGTGTCGACTCGTGAAGATTATATATTGAATTTCATTGTTTATGTTTTATAATTACAATCCAACTTTTTGTGGGTTTTATCTTAAATTTCTCTAACTTTATGGCAACTTCTGGTTTGTGACTTGAATGCTGTAATTTTTTAAAAAAAATCTCCTAATGAAAACTTTTCATATTTATTTGAAAAAATTATAATAAATATGATTTTTTTTACATAGGCGTGTCTTCAGTAAACTTGAAAATTTTAATATCTTCATGGTGATAAACATGCTTCTACATACAAATACACCAAGAGCAAAAGCAATTGTACATGAAAATCATTCACACATCCATGACCAAGATACAACCAATTAGAACCCCATAACAATAGCATGTTCAACCATTAACTTAAACCATCTAAGTCGGGAGACTACAACCCACATTGATTCGTTATCTCAAATGATATGAAACCAAATTAGAGTACGTAAGTTATTTCCGGTGAATCAACTTCTGAAGCATAAGCAATGTAACAATCTCGTTGAATCCAAAAGAAAAAGATAATGCAGAAGCCTCTCGTTGTATACCGTCACGTGCAGGACGCAAGCAGAAAGGTTCACAATCTTTGAAAAACCATGCCAAAGTCTCCTACTGATCATGTTGAACTGGAATCTAGAAAGCTGCTGAGGAATGGTTGATATCACTGGCCCATTTCTCTGTTCAACATTTAAAACGTGTTTTGTTAGAACGAAGAATCAGAAGAGCAATAAAGCTATCCTTTTCTTCCCTTAAAGAAAAAAGTTGGAAATACTATGCATATATAAGCAGTAGAAATCTAAGGAAAGGAAAAAGAATACCTAAATGACAAGAGGTAATACGGTTGGCCGTTCACAGTAATTTGCCACAAACACACAGTTCATTCCCCATTTATCATTCCTCAAACTTATGAAATATTTTCTCCTTTTATAAAAAGAAGAATAGAGAGGCGCAAAACTCAAATTATAAAACAAGTTTAAAAAGTAGATTGCAAAGTGGATATACTTCTAACCTGCACATTATCATAGAGCTCAAACAATGGGACAGCAAGAAACTTCAAATTCTTAGGTACTGCGAAGTACTCTTTCTCTCAGACAAGTGAACAAGGAAGAGCTTCTTGCACTCTTGCAATATTATTAATAAAGGAAGTTGAGAAAAGATAGCATAGCTCATAATACAGCAAATAACAAGGAACATAATTAAGCATCAAAAGAAATTGTTTCTAAACCATATCAATTATCACTGCAACATTCAAAGGTAACTGTGAGAAACACTTGCCCTCCTCACCCTAGTGTTAATTTTTACTTTACCTGCCAGTGTGGCACAAGAGCAGATGAATTAGCTCCAAGCTTGGTAGTCATCTTCCTCTTCAAAACCTTAATCTCTGAAGTCAATAAAGGAAGAGCATAGGTTTTAGTTTACGACCAACATAGAGTTTTCCACAATAACTCATAAAAAGAGATGTATCAAGAGAAGATGACAGTATGATGCATAAAAAATAATTAAAAAGAATAAGATGATACCATTTTTTTCCAAGCTTCAAGCGTCCACCAGGAAGCTTGCATAATGTATTCCCAATTTACAGCAGAAGAATATGCGAATGATTATGTTCTTGGACCTGCCTGAGAAAAAAGAAAACACAATCGAAGAACAAGTATTAAAATGGTCTTAAAATCTTAATTTCTGTAAACCCATAATGATAATACTAACCTCGGTTCAAATCTACTATTGAATTTATCATTAATTTTGCTTTGATTTATAAATTCTTCAGTTCCAAATGAACCCCTTTTGATCAAACCTTAGAGATCAAAATATATTCGCAATTTTTTTAAAAGAAAACAGCAACTTCAGCTTGGCAATACGGGAAAACCGAAAGTATAATTGCAGGTTTAATTAGGGTTCTATTTTTTTACCGGATTTGTTGCGCGAATGGCAAAAACGGCGGTCAAGCTCGAACAGCGGTCAGGCTGCAGCAGGGACATAAGCGCGGCGGCGACAATCTCGCTGACGGACGGTGGCTAATGGCAGCAACGGCTGGAATGGTAAAGGAAAAAAGATTTAAGTTTTTTAATTTAGGGGTTGCCATGTGATCTAATTATTTGAAAATCAAAATTAAAAATTATAATATATATAAAAAATAATTTAATTAAAATTTTATTTTAAATAATTATTAATTATATGTTTAGTCCTTAAGATTTTTAATTTTTATTTATTAATTTAATAGTGTTCAGCGGTATTCAGCGTTAGTAATGTTCAGCGGTGCTCGACACACGCAAAATTTTCCAAAAAAATATCACAAAAGAAACATGTAACCTATATATATAAATGAAAAACATACATACTTTTCTGACATTTCAATTTTCTTCAAATCATCAAGCTGTAAATGGTAATTTTAGAGTAAATAAATTATCAAAAAAATCAAAATATAACAAATAAATCGTAAATCAAAATAATTTTAGGGGATTATTCACGAACAGTTTCAACAAAACTTAAAAGAACATCTTCCCAGCAAGTTCATCAATCCATCGAAAAAGGTGGAAAGTTTTGTCTATACATTAATATATATTCTTTAGTTTAGATAATCATATTCGAACCCGGGTCGGGATTCATAAATCTTTGTTTTAATGTTGGTGTTTGCGATCGGCTTTGATATAATGAACAGATTAGCAGAAAATTCACTCTTTCTGTGCTTGCTTATTAACCATATTCAGAAGTCAGTGAATTAAGGTGTTCATAACACAATCCAACGATCGAAATCGGAATCAGTTCGGTTAATTATTCCTGAATGGACCGATCTGAATTCAAAAACCTCTTGTCCGAGGCAGATTCATATCGGTCTGAGCCGTTGAGCCAGACGAATAACTCAACTCATAAATAAGTCTAAATTCCAACCTTAAAAGGCCTACAACCATAAGAAGCCAACCTAACTCATTATCAAGCAATTGTATTCCATGCTTTCCGGAAAAATGTTTCTGAGAGCTACAATAAACCAAGAAAAATAAATAAATTGAAGATAGAGAGCACCTGAAGAAATGTTTTAGTTCAAATATCTGATCTTTATTTCGCCGGATCTTAACTTACTTCACGACCCGACATCAAAAAAAAAAAAGTTTACAATCTTTGATCTTCTCCCATGTAAAAGCAGGCAAGTGAGTAGGTCGTCCCACAGTAGCAACATCTCACTTCATTGTAGCACCAATTAGGTTTTGCTGGCGTACTCCGAATAGATGACGGAAATATATGAGATCACAACCTCCTTCCGATGTTTGCAAACTTACGGGCTACTCCAAATATAACCGCTTTGGTCAAGAGGCCTCGATCAAGACTACAAGCAAGGGCGATAGCCCCACCAACAACTAAAAGTTTGGGGATGTTGTTTCCTGACGGTTTCTCGGATGAATTATGTGTTTCAAGCTCTGATGAATCGTTACTTTTGCTTTCAAAGGATCTTAGATAGTCTGCACTTACTTTAGCGTTTATCTGAGCCATGAAAGCACAATGAGATAGAATTCCGGATGCTCTCTCCTTTTGATACGCACGTAAGCCAGGGTCGATCTTCTTGACGGTTCCCCACATACCTTGCCTCACTCCAAGCTTTGCAATTTTCCACGGTATACCCATATCTTCGTGATGGAAAAGTAACACCTCACAAGCAGTCATCCGACCATCCCCTTTCCTCGATTCAACTGTTTAAAAAGAAACACAAACGAATTATTTACCAGCATTTATATTACCGTATATGTGTTCGAAACATAAATAGTCCAAGACATTCCTATGAAATCCATATGATCTCCCTTTCCTTTATGTTTGATACCAAATCTAAATCAATTTTCTCACATTCTAGGAAATGGAAGCTTCAATCTTCGTAGGAGCACACGAAAAAAATGAAAGAACTAAAACTACATGATGAGAAGTCCAATACCTGCACGGATGCACCAACTCGAATAGTATACATCAACCCGCCTAGGTGCGTTTTTTCTTGGCACAGAGGCATATGGTATTCCCTGAAATGTGAAGTAACATGCTATGAGTTAAACTTCAGCACATCGAAAACGATAAAAGAGACTTGGCTAACATGATGCTGCCATGGCATGCAGTGTTATTGCCATCAGATTCATAAAAGAATGGCGATTCACCCAAGTTATCTATTAGATTAATACAACTCAAAGCTTAGGAAAAAATCTAAACATCGGTTGCAAAACCAAGTTATTGCTATAAGGAAACAGCATAACACAGGTAGCTTGTCCACTTTAAGACTTTGAACCAAAATTGAGAATCAGAGTAAGGAATAGGCGGATTACCTTAGTAACACAGTAATACGACCGCCCAGACTCCCAAATCCGACGACCTATCACGTATTCTCTATCACTACAGAAGAAAGGAAACTGCAAAAAGAAAGGGCACATTAGAAAACAACGTTCCAATACAATGAAACCAACCAAAACAAAAGGATTCCGTGTAAAAGTTTTGCGAACCTTGCGAACCCAGTGGACCACCATGGTTCCAGTGGTGGGACACTCCTCCATAGTTGCAGCACTAGCAAGCATCTTATCCCACTTTGGTCGAAACTCATCATCCCAAAAGAAATCCCTCACCATCTCGGGAGTGGCATCTTCGAAAACACTCCGGCTACGATATTCTGTAGGACCGGCCTAGATGAACAACAAAAGCATAATCCAATCAATCAAATGAATTACCAAACAGATGCAAAACAAAAGTCACAATAATACATAGCTAACCGGTTTCAATTTACCTCAAGATCTCTTTGCCAAGCTTGATAATACATAGTTGGAGTAGAACAATCCATCATATGAATCCAAGCAGGGCCACCATCTTTTTCTTCAACTAAGTTACACAAATGTTCTAAATCATCATTTGTCACAAAACTGGAATTTCCCTTCGAAATCTGTGAAGAACTGCCCCAATTACAATAACATCAGATATTAGCAAAATCAAATACAAACCCAATTATCTAACAAGGAAAAAAGGGAAATCAAGTGGTGAAGTTACAAACCTGGAATTGGAATCAAGGGTTGGTGGCAAAGAAAAAGAATCCTTTTGAGCCAACTCATCTGAAATCCAAGAGATGCAACTAGGAAACTGAGACTTGATCGAATTCAAGCTGGGAATGAAACCAAAACTTGTGGATGAAGAATATGCAGATTCAGGGGTTGAATCTTTAGAACCGGAAGAATCAATCAACATTTCTCTGCCCATATTTGCCCACTTCGGCTTCCATGCCCATCCAACCAAAACACCCACAATTACAGCGACCCATATAGGAGCTATAAAAATCACTAGCTCGTTCAAAACATCCCCAATTGTGGGTTTCCTTAAAATCTCCAAAAACACCGAAACCAAAGCCATCTCTCTAGGGTTTGTTCAAGGAAAAATTAACTCTAAAACCAGAGAAAGGGGATTAAGAGGAAGAAGAAAGGATTTGAATATCGAGGGAAACAAAGACAACAAGGCGCTGAATAGATTATGGATAAGGATTTGGAGAAAAATCAGGGAAAATAAATTAAAAACTGACAAATTCACATGCAATATTAATCTCTTAATCTACGTTTCTACCATGATTAAATCATATTTCTGACAAAAGGGTTTCTAAAATTTGGCTAAAGCCTGGAGACAAATGGGAAAATAATTGGCAAATGTTGGATTCTAAATGGGCAAAAATTGATAGAAAATTATTGAAAAAAGGGGGGGTTTTGGATTATTTTAATCTTTTTATTTAACAAATGCTTCCTGGTTGGTGGAATGGAGGTAGGTTAAGGGCATTTAGTTGCCGCCTGATGCCGTGCCCCGTTTGGTGAAGACGGTGGCGTTTGTTCCGTTTTTCGTTGTTTTTATATTGGCTTTAGAGAACTGAGGCATCTCTTGTAAATTGTACGCTTATTTATAGCGACGAGGTTTCTCATTTTCGTCGCCGCGTTTTCTCGTTTTTCACGTTTTTGACTATTTATTTTTACACTTATTTTAGTTTTGAATTATTTTTGTAAGGTTTCCTACTCGTTTTTTACTTTACTTTTTCAACATCGTTATAATTAAATTTGTATTAATTATATTTTAATTCACAAGTTGTATAAAAAATTATATAATTTTTTTTATAAAATTTAAATATCAAATCTTAGCACTCTAAAATCTATAACTTAAACCCTAAATTATAAATTCTAATCTTAAACTTTAAATTCTACGTCCTGCACATTAAACTCTCAAACTCTAACCTAAAACCTTAAATCTTTAAATAAAAAACTTGTGTTATCAAAATATTTTTCTAACTTTATTATACATATATATTTTTTGAAATGATTTATTGTACATGCATATATTGTGATTATTTTGTCTTTATGTATTAAAATTGTTGTTTTTCATAAAACTTAAGTTTTTTCCTATAGTTTTAGTATAAATTTTTTAAAATGGAACATAACTTGTTACAGATACAAAGTTGCTAATTCAATTGAGCTTGTTTCTAGGGTGATGTGTGTCACTTATTTTGTTATAATTGTAAGCGGTTCTCGTGCATGGGTACGGAGTTATGATTGAATCATGAGAGGGTAGACTGATTAATTTTTAAACGAATAAGTTTTAAAAAGTAATTAAACTATAAAAAATATTAAAGTTTATGCTTTAATTTTATAAATTTTAAAATTAAAATATCTTAAAGAGTAATTAAACTAAAAAAACAAGGAATCAAAATTTAATTTTAATTGGCATGGTCTAAAAAATAATAAACCATCAAATAGGGCCTAAAATGCAATTGAACCATCACATGGGGGATTGCCCCTTCACCTATAAGGTGGCTCTATCCTTGTTCTCATAGTGTTCGTAATTTATAAAGTAGTATCTGTTCATATATTTTCTTAACCTTTTGATAATGCTCATAAACATTGTAGATAGAACGATTTGAACCCGTGTTTTTAGAATAAACACCATCTACTTTTTTACTATGACACTTGGAAAATTATCCAATAGTTATTTAAATAAAGAGTTGAATAAGGAAAAGTATGTTGCAGAATGCAGTTAATGTTTGAAATACTAATAACATTGACCAAGTCTTTGTCAAAAATATTTTTTAAAACACAAAGCCTAAAATGAACAAGGAAATTATGATAATATTTTTTTTATAATTATCGGATTTGATTTATTGGTTAATTAATTTGAATTGAGTATTACAAAAATTTATTAAAAAAATGACTGATCTAATTTAGTTTGCTCTTTCCACAACATCAAAATTTAAACCTATAATTTTATTTAAGAGATATAATTTTTCATTCCACTAGACTAACTAGTTGTTGGGATAATATATTTTAATATTTCAAATGATATATTGAATATTGACAGAAATTTTAAGAGATATTATTGTTAGATTTTAATTTCGGCTTGAACTTTTATTAAATTTGATTAACATTTAGTTTGAGTAGTATTTTTTTTGGTTTTTTATTTACAAATTTAAAAATTATATTTTTATTTATAAAATGTTTTTTAATTTGTGAAAAAAAAGTTTTATTATATAAATAAAAATACAATAAAAACTTATCAAATATATTATAAACATAATAATGATACATATATTATTTTTTATACAAAATATCATACATATATTAAATATATGATGTTATATATTTATTAGATATACCATACTTTTATATGATTTTAAAAATCAACTAAAATACAGTGTTGTTATAGATATTTGAAGTAATTAGAAGGGTAGAGACTAGTTTAACTTGGTCATTATGACTTATTTATGGTTGATTAATTTAGTGTTGGAACGAAAAAGAAAGTTCAACTTTCGACAAAATTGACTTCAAACTTTATAATAAAATTAATTAAGAAATTTATTTTAGTATGCTTTTACACATGTTGCACCATATTCCCCCAGAGGTATTTATGGATCAAATTAAATTATGATTAAGATTTCTTTTGAAAGAAATATGTGCCTCATTAAATTTTTTTAATTATGTATTCGAATAAATGTTGAAGAAAATGGATCGAACTAGACTCAAACTTTTAATATTGTACTTCAGATCTTACTTTTTTTTAATATGTTTAATTTTTTGTCCAAACTCTTTTCCGTGCCTAATATTTTTATCTAAATCCTTTTAAATTTTAGATCAACATTCGTGATTAGACGAATAATCTGACCCTTCAACAAATCTACTATTTTCTTAAACACCAAAAACATATTTATACGGCTTTTTTTAATATGTTAGTGTGACTACAAAATAGTATATGTTTAATTTTTTTAGTTCTTTAATAACACCGTGCACACACGGCGCTCGAACGTGAGACACCAGAATAAACACATATTTATACGGCTCTTACAAGCACCAATGGCTACAAACTGTCACCAATAGTCATAGCTGAATATTATATCGGTAATATACATATAAAATCATATCATATAATTACATGTAGGTTAAATTACATAAATTATCACTCAACTTTACTCTCAAACTTATTTTGGTCACTACAATTTTAAAATGTTTAGTTTACTCACTAAAGTTTAGATGTTAGACTTTTCTGTCACTCATATGTTAACTTTTTGATGATGTTACTCTCTATTACATTGTTCATCATCATCGACGTCACCGCCAACGACTGTAGGTGGTGGTCGTTCAGTCCCAAATTTTATAAGTCGATCTGTCTTGGCCCGCATAGTCTGAATTCGACCTTTATTTTGTCGAAAAGTGCTCCGAAGTCTACGTATCGGTCAAAATTTTATGATTTTTCTCTCACCGATCTTTCTCATTCGTCGTTGGATGGAGCTCGTTTCTCAATATGTGTTTTTCTCGTACTGCTGAAGTTTTCATCCTTTTCAAAATTTGAAGAAGTTCCTCCGTTCACGGGTAAATGACTACGACGTAACATCACTAAAAAGTTAATAAATGAGTGACAATGTCTAAATTTCAGCGAGTAAATTGAACATTTTAAAACTTTAGTGTCCAAAATATGTTTGAGAGTAAAATTAAGTAATAATTTACGTAATTTACCCTTACATCTATATAGACCAAATACAAATGTAAATTCCCGACAACTTAAATAAGTCAACAAGAAAATATGATCTCAGACCCTTTTTTTATGGGACCTTTTGGTGACATTGTTTCCTCTATAGACTATAACATAATGGACCTTTTGGGTATGAACAGCCGCAAAGCCTCAATTATGGAAGTTGAGTTTTGACCTAACTGTGTCTTTTGCCTTTATCTCATTTTCCCTCACAAAACTTTTTTTCCCTTTATATAATTAGCAGTATTCGATTCATTAGTCGACTAATATCAATCGAAAATCACATAAACTTGTTATAAAGACATTCTCCTAACTCAATTTATTTTATTCGCAATGTCAAAACCGTAAAATTATCTTATAATTTTTTTTTTTTGCTTTTTGAGACCTCGAAGAAGTGGAATTTTAGGACGGAGAAAAAAGTTGTCTTACTAAATAGAATGGGAACGTGAAAAATATGGTACTATGAAATGAAAATGGTCCATTCGTTTTTTGTACGTGTTCGTCCTTGTCACGTACACCATTTTTCATGCAATGGTATGTGAATTTCTAATGGAGAAGGTGATTAGGTCGGTTCTTCAAATTCAAAGAAAAAAATATGTGATATTCTCAATATAATCTTAGGGCAATCAATAAATGTTGAAATTTTCGACCTTTAATAAATTTGAATGCTTAAATCATATGCGAATTTTCGAATTAGTTTTAGTTCAAATTATAGTCAGTCAATTTAGTTATTAAGTTAAATTATATAATTTATTTTTTATAATTACTTATATTTAGTTTATTGATTTACTAATTCAAACTAAGTACCGCAGAAATTCATTGTAATAAAGAAAAAAATTTGATACACATGCCGTGTAAACTTGCCTTATAGTTTTATGGGTTAGAGTTTTAGTTTAGGGATTTAAGTTGTAGGGATTAGAATTTAAGGTTAGTGTTTAGAATTTAGGACATATTGTATAAGGTTTAAGATTTAGTTTTTTAGGGTTAGTGTTGTGAATTTAAGATTTGAGTTTTTTAATGTACAAATACAGCCTGTGTATCAAAATTTTACCCCTGTAATAAATTAATTATATACTTTGATGTTTATAACAATCGATTCAGTTATATATTTTTAAATAATTTTTATATAATTTAGATGAAAGTATGTTTGATGGTAATTTCATCATAAATAATTAAGATGTTGCCCCCTCTATCTTTATTTGTAATCGTATATTTTTTTCGATTTAAACAATTCTTATTTGGGGAAGTGGAGGAAAATGAGTATTGAATCAACAATCTAAGAGAGAAAATAATATCAACTGAAAACTTTTAACCGCATATATAAAGGTTGTAGACTCATAGCTTGTATTTTGTATTGCACGAAAACTACGGTATAAGTCCAATTTTTTTATAAACACAAGAATTTAGCGACTAATTTTTATACACACGTTGCATGTAAATTATTGAATTATTATTATTTCATTAATTTAGTACATATAAATTATTAAACCGTTCCTTTTAGAGCAGCTCGCTGCTTTCTTGGATAATAAAACACATTTTATCCAAAGATCATTAAACCATTAATTTTTAGATGAATAATTTATAGTCGAATCATATAGTTTTAAATTCCATTGAATATATGTTCTAAAATCAAATTAGATGGGGTTCGATGTAGGAATAAATCTAGATTGTTTGAATCTAAGAGGAAGCACAAGGCACAAAAATCACACACTTCGTTTTCCATACAATAACACGAGATGCACGTTTAATTAGTTTTTCAGACTAAATCCGTTGGTATTTACAAATCAAATTTTAGGACATATTTTGTGGTGTATAAATTTTCAATTTTCTTTCAAAATCATCTTAATATATTGTCGATAGTATAATATTAAGTTTGTGACGGTTTAGGACGATTTATTCGACGGACGACGAAAAAACGATACGATAATCAAATTATGTTAGGATGAAGGAGAAGAAAGGTTGAAGGAGAGTGATTGAGGGTGAAGATCAAATGACAGGAAAACGAAGTATTTAGGTTAATGAGGCAACACACTCCATAGTGGAGGTTGATAGATACGTCTTACTGAGGTGAGCAAGACTCGACTTAAATTAAAATTTTATAAATTTAATTTGACTCGAAAAAAATTTAAATAAAATTTAAATTATAAAATAGGACTCGAATAATTCAAATAAATTAATTTTAGTAATTAGTATATTAGTTTTCAAGTTTAAGTCAAGTTTCTTAGCTGAGCTTGATATATGTATATCACATGAACAAATACGAAGATATATATATATATATGGGATACAGTTAAATGGTGTAAAACTCATTTAGTTTTACACTAATCTATGGTCATTGGATGAGTGAAATTGATGGATGAGATTAACAGTAGAAAATGTGAAGATTATCACTTGAAAAAAAGATAAGGAAATAATCTGAGCCATTTATTACCCTCACCCAACGGTCCAAAAACTGTGTAAAAGTAATTGAGTTTTACACAATGTAAGTGGATCCTAACCATATATGTATGTATGCATGCATGCATGTATGTATGCATGCATGCATGTATGTATGATTATAGAAAGCCGTTTAAATTGGAACCAATTAGTACCATAACATCATAAATATTTACAATAAAATTTGAACATAAATTCGAACAACTTCACTCGACTTGAAATTCATTAATTCATAAACTCTACTTGTCTTGGAAAAGTTTTAAATAAAATTTCAATTATAAAATATGACTTGTCAACTATACTAACTCAAAATTTTTTGACTTGACTCGTTCGAATATTCATCCCTACATATTATAGAGATCCTATTAGACAAGATCGGTGTACCTATTAGTCAAAAGATTTAATTGAATAAAGTGCCGTTTCAGCAAGACATAACATATAAATATATACGCTTAAGGGCTACTTTTGCCCCTGTAATAGTCTTAATTTATCGATTTGGCCCCTAAAGTAGTCGAATTACATTATTGTTTGCCCTTTGACTAATACTCTTTTAAATCTCATACCCTAATTAAAATTTTTATCAATCTAAAGTGATTATAAAACATAAAAATATTCTTAAACCCTAAATGATGATCTGATTTGACTACTTCAAAAATTAAATTAATGCGAAAATACTATAAAAGTAACCCTTAAACCAAATATATATCGATTAATATGTCAAATGATTAATCTTACTTGTGAAGTTTTTGTTCATCTATGCCATATTGGATTACATACATTTCACGATTATGAACCATACTGTAAAAAAATATATATATTATGAGCTAACCAGTGATGGAACTGTGTGGAAGTTGCCCCCAATTCCTATTTTTTTTCTTTTTTATCTGTAGTCTCTTATAATTTTTTAAAAATATTTGGTTATTTATAAATTTATTTACAAATTTCAAATATTTATATTTTATCTTTAATTCTGAATTTTGGCTCCATCCATCGAACTGGCCTCATATATATTTCTTCACTGAGAAACGATTGATTATCAAAAGATGTTAGAAACCGATATAGATCTCGCAACAAGTTGCAACTGACAAACTTGAAGCTTTTGGAACTGTATATAATATAAGTTTAAATTTAAATTTGAAAAAAAGTCTATATCTTAATAGAAAGCGGGTTGAATATAGATATTATCATGGTTCAATCCGAATCTAATTCATATCCGAGTCTAAAAAATATGAATCTCAATATTTTAAAAATTAAACTAATATTGTCTTAAAAGCTATTTATTTATATATAAAAAAAGTAACTATGTCGCTCCATCTTCTTTAAATACTGCTTTGTTTTTCAATATTATGGGTGGCTGGAAGTAAAGTTTCAAGATCAAGATAAGCTTTAATCTTGTTCATTTTGTGTTCTTTTTTAAAAAGATATTTGTTAGAGTTGTTATATTTAAAAAATTAATGCAATTTAAAATTTTTAAACTTGAATTCTTAATATTTTATTCGAGTCAAACTCAAATTTAATGTATTTAGACTTGAAATCAGACTTGAAATTGATTTGAAAGTCCAGTTGTTAATCAAATCAAACTCAAACCTGATTATTACCATCCCTACTCTCAAATTGATTTGATTTCCAATGGTGTTTTGAAGATCCACAAGAACAGAAATGAGCCCAAAACCCAGCTCTAATTCCAACTCAAACAGAAGCCCAATCAAAGATATATTGAAGCTTTTGAAGATAGAAATTCTGGGTTTTATCCAAAAGGATTTTCTAGCTCCTCTTTCTTCTCAAATGGCATCTTCGTTATCCACTTTCCACCATCTCAGCTCTTCATTTTCACCCAGAAACACCGACAATGGCAAGCTTTCCAGCTCTCTTTTTCCTTCACCCATCAGCTTATCCTCAAACCCCAAAGTTTCTCTCAAATTCCTCAACAGAAAACTATCCCCACTCATCTCTTCAACCCCAAGGTTCTTGACTGTCATCGCCATGGCTCCGCCTAAACCTGGTGGCAAAGCCAAGAAAGGTTGTTTTTTTTAAGAAAAAAAGTTTGTTCATTTCTTTCATTTTATTCGAATTTTCGATACCCGATTCTTAGTTTCCCAACATTCTTTGTTTCTGTGTGTTTTGCAGTGGTTGGGATTATAAAGTTGGCCCTCGAGGCAGGTAAGGCGACACCGGCGCCGCCTGTCGGACCGGCGCTCGGAGCAAAGGGTGTGAATATCATGGCGTTTTGTAAGGATTACAATGCTAGAACTGCTGATAAAGCTGGCTATGTTATCCCTGTCGAAATTACTGTTTTCGATGTGGGTTTTTTTCTTTCTTTCCTTATTTCTTAATTTCTTCAGTTTTTTTTTTGAACTTTCTGCTAAAACAACAATGGATTATTGCTTTCCAGGACAAAAGCTTCACTTTCATTCTGAAGACACCTCCTGCTTCTGTCTTGTTACTTAAGGCAGCAGGTATATGCACTTCTTTAAACATGTTGTGATTGTTGGGGATAATCCCATGTCTTCTGGTTTAGCATTGGCTTCTTTTCATTCGTTTTGCTCGGATTTAAGTTGTTCATGGTAAACTAGTGAAATTGAAGTAATTGTAGCTAGTTTGTTCTTTAAGGGGTTGGAATCATCTAACATTTTCAATATATATAAGGTTAGGATCCATTGATACAGTGTATAACTTTAGAGTTTTACACGTTTTTTGGATAGTTGGATTAGTGAAAATCTATAGCTGAGATTAGCCGTAGGTAATGAGAAGATTTTAGAGGAAAAAAAGTGGACTATCCTTAATTTAGAAGTTTTAATCGCAGCCATTAAAATAAGTTAATCCAATGATCCAAAATACATGTAAAACTTTTAAGTTGGAAATTAGATACCCTTTGTTGCAAATATGTGATGATCGACAGATCAAAATGCAGTTGGGAGAAAGAATGATTTTTTTCATATATATAAGTTGCTAATGTTTTAGATAGCAACAGAGATGTTGTATGCACAATGAATAGTTCAAACGTGCAGATTTCAGTTGTGATCTATGTCGCTCGGACTCTTCATATTTTCTTAAAGTATACCCTTGTTAGACTGTCCGACACATTTTTAGACTTGGTACGAATGTATAACTCTCCAAGGACTCTCGAAATACATGGAAAAAAATTGGAACTAATTAAACCGATTTTTCTAGGAGTAGGACACATATCTGTTTCCGGGTACTCCCGGTGAAGTCCAAGTTACATAGGTTGTCACTCCAATAACATTTATAATTCAGTCCTCGATTATGTGCTGCTAGTTTTGTTTGCGTGTTCGAATCATAAATATTTTGTGCCATTTGCTGGACTCGTATACACTATTGGCTTTCTGTCTAAGTGTATATCCTTGTCAATGGATATATCCTCCTCCGTCCCATGCGGCCATCACATTTATGGCTAATTTACAAGCTTTCAGTTATACGAACACCGTTGATTTTGGTTGGTCATCTTAGGTGTCCGGTGCTTGATCAAGATGAACAAAAGTTTAACAACCTTGTCCCGAGATGGTCTCTGTAGGAGTACGCAGCTGATTACATGCATAAGTAACTCGTGCATAGGAAGCATGTTTGAATCAAATTGTGATTGCTGAAAGATATAATATTTTTTTGTCTACCATTTGTTTACCATTCTTTGAATAACAACGCAATCGGTTATCATGGTGTTCTAGGATTGGAGAAAGGTTCCAAAGACCCGAAGCAAGAGAAAGTGGGGAAGATCACGATCGATCAATTACGTGTTATTGCTACTGAAAAGCTACCTGATCTGAATTGTACGACCATCGAATCGGCTATGAGAATTATAGCCGGGACTGCTGCTAATATGGGAATCGACATAGATCCACCCGTTCTTGAACCGAAAAAGAAAGAAGTAATCTTGTAGATGCAGTTGCCTACTTTGTTATCTGTATCAATGTTTACTAGTTCTTATTGCCCCATTTTTACCATTTCACTCCCACAAGAGTAAGAAATTCATTGGAAATCCCTAATGTAGAGTTTGATACATGTTTGTATCTTTTTAATTGTATTTTTTCGTACCGTGTTCGTCTTATGGTTGATGATTGTCGGGTTCAAGCTCGATTTCCATGAAAACCGAAACAGGTGAGTTAAAATTCCATCTAGAGTTTGGGTTTGAAATTGTTTAATGTTCTAAGCTTAGCCATTGCCGTCGTTTGTTGTAACAGTAACTTTGTTTTTTGTTTTGGGTAAATTATACAAATGATCACTAAACTATGATGAAATGATCTTTTTGACGACTAAATTTTTTAAAGTTACAAAATGATCATTAATATTCTTAATCATTAAATTGTTTTTTCAAATGTTTCAAAATTGTCATTTAGACATCAATTTGTTACAAAATTATCATTAGACTTATCCAAAAATTATCACTAGTATGGACTATTTTTGTAACTTCCAAAAATTTAGTGACAATTTATTTTAACATAATTAGTGACCATTTATATATTTTACCCTTTTTTGTTTGGTCAATGCTTCTCGGTTGTCATTAGCTGTCCGAATTACAATTCAATAATTAAAAGTTTTTTTATTTAAAGTTTAAACTCATTTATAAATAATAGAAATATTTTGGATTAGTTTAAACTCATCTTCCCCGATCATCCAAAATTTCCCACCGGCATAATTACCCATATGAGAAAATATATGATGCATTGGCGATGGAAACATTTTGTTTCCATAAGCGCCTTAATTTCAAGGTTTAGGAATTTAATTTAAGATTTATAGTTTAGGGGTTTAGATTTAGAGGTTTAGAATTTAGAATACGTGGTTAGAGTTTAGATTTTAGTGCTAGGGTATAAGGTTTAGAGGTTAGGGTTTAGGTTTTAGAGCAACATGGTAGAGATTTAGGTTTTTACCTATAACCCCTAAATTCTAACCATAAACTCCAAATTCAAATAACAATCCCTAAATTCTAAGAACATAAACCTTAAACCCTTAAACTATAAACCCTAAACTAAGTCTTTGACTCCTAAAATTAGGGCGCTTGTGGAAATGAAATGTTTCCACCACCAGTGCACGTTATAATTGTAACCCCCTTAACCCAGTCTAGCCGCAAGACCGGGCCGAGTGAGTCACACGGGGAAAACCGGAGCGAATCCGCAAAGATTCACTTTGATTAACGACCCTTTTTTTCTTTTTATCTTGTCTAGATGCAACAATATTAACCTAAGTGTACATGCTGACAGTGAATGAAATTACAACTCGATCAGACGTCGATTTGACATCTAATCGTCTCGTTTAGTGTTTAGAGACCATTTTGTAAAACTTATAAAATTTGGGGACCAATTACAAAATTAAAGTTACTGATTGTCAATTAGTCAGGTTTCATGCTTTTATATCAAATTTTAGCTCATTTTGATCACCCCAAACCCATTTAATTGAACATTCATTATCCAGTGACCAAAACATATGAAAACAGAACCTCAAGAAGCTTCAATTAACTAACTTAACGGTCAAGTGTATCGATACACTTGTGCCCCTACCGATACGCTAATATCTCATCAAAATCTCAGATTTCCAGTAGCACAAAAGGGTATCGATACGGTCCCGTGTACCGATACAGTTATTTATTTTGCCCTCTGACCGTATCAATACGGTCTACTATGTACCGATACGGTATACCTAGTTTGGCTTTACTGTACCGATACTGTAGCCCGTGTATCGATACACCTGGGCCTGTAATGTTACAATTTGCTAATTTTTCAAACTTAAACTCATTCGAAAGCATTCCAACATGTTACTAAGACATAAACATCCACTTAAAGCATAAAACCATAGACACTAAACACCAAAGCATGCTTTCAATATCAACACATTATGATTATCAATCTATAGGTATGCTTCCTAAGAAAAGTAACCATTCAAGCACCAAAATGCAAACCAAACCAAATACCAGCAATTAAAGGCGGCCATTTACAAGTCTAAAACCATTATAGAAGCTTGCAGCAAATCAAGGGAGTACAAAAAATATCATCTCCCAAAACACCTGGCTAACCCCATTGCTATTATTAGCTATGTTTTAAACTATCAAACCATACTTGAGCTTACAATCACAACTTGAATTGAATCTTTGATTCATTGTTGCCACCAAATCTATTGATCTGCATTGTTGTAAAAGAGAGCGTAAGCATAAAATGCCTAGTGAGGGCCGCTCAAAACAAAACACAACAACAATGAATTTAAAACAATTTTAGTCCGTAAATCTCCAATATCATGCTCAAATCAAATCTCATGCTTGAAACCACTTTTCAAAGCAAAACACATTTTATTTATCAACATGTATCATTAGTCTCATGCATCTCAATGCAAAAATCTCAAGTCTTATATGCTTAGCCAACAAACAATGCTTTCATTTTAAATCTCATGCATAATCTCACTTTATGCAAAGTCTCATGTATAAACCACATTATACAAATCATCATTTAAAAGAATGATACATGTTTAGCACATACATTGGCAATACAAGTGATCCGAATAGAACTACCCCTATATTTTGGATGACACTACCCCCATCCTTTCATGTTCGGATATGTGAACACCTTGATGACACTACCTCCATCAAGTCTCATGGTGAAACTACCCTCACCATAATCTCACTTTGGCCGGGTTGCCACTACCCGCATTGCCCGTTGATGATAGCACTACCCATATCACTCAGACCACAATAACACTACCCCTATTGTGGAACCGAAGAATTTAGCACACGGGCAAATTTTGTATATATTATAGTGCACTCGTATCCTATTGGTCGACCAATTATATCCGACATAGTTTATAAGCATCATCACTTGCCAATATACAATTTAAAACCATGTTAACCTACTATTTTTACCAATGCATCATCAAAACCATTTCCATATCCCAGATCTCATGCATTAAACCATGCAAAGCTTTTCAAAAGCATAATATATCTCATTGCCATAACAATTCTATCTTATGGAATAAATCTCATCATATTTGAAAACATGCATTAAATAATGTTAGAGTATGCCCAAAGACCAATCATGAGATGGTTGTAAAAGACATACTTATTTTATCTTGTTTATTAATATAAAGCTATTATTATTATTATTTCAGTCTTATTCTGTGTATCTATAAATAAACTGAATTATAATAAAGTCCTTAGAATAATATAGTTACTCTTGAATGTCCTTAGTCAAGAATTATTGTAGGCTTGGACAACAATAATGTATTAAGACTAACATGTAGTTGATTGCTGACAAAGTGTTGTCATTGACATGAAGATGTCAAAATTAATACATAAGTATGTGTTAGGGAACAACATACTGGACTGAACTGTTATGAGCATGTTTCTAGAATTATTATGTGACAGTCACAACATTGCTTATGGTGATAACTACATGTATGATCTTCAGACTTGAGATCATTATTATTTCAACATCGTGAGTGACTTATTTTGATACGGTCAAATGTGTGTCGTAACTGACTACACTATAAAGACTGATATTGGATATATCATAATCCATGTAGCAAAATATGGTTGATCAAGATAGGATTTTTCCCTCCTACATAATAGGAGTAATATTATAGGCCACTTGATTGAGTGAGACTAGAAAATGCATGACCATGCTCGAATAAATTAATATGGGATATCATAATTATTCGTTTATAATAGTCTACTCAAGATATCAAGAAACATTAGATGGACTATACAAGTGTGACTAATCAATGACTTGTGTCCGATCTAGATATGAGGACAAAAGGATGAAATACATAAAAGAAGTTAATCACGAAAAAAAGGTTTAATTGAACCACGAGTTCATGTAACTTAGGTAGAAATGATGTATTGCTAGATGTCACTCATTGCTTGTAATATTAGAATTGTTCTAGATATTGCTACTAACGTTACATGAACCTACAAGGGTCACACCATATGATTGAAGCAAACAAATATCGATTAGATAGCATGTGTACAAACTTGTTGTACACGTAATTAGTGAGAAACCGAAATTGTTATAATTACTGTAATTATGGATAATTTCGTTTATATATATATGTTAATATTTGATAATTTATTGTAATTATCAAATATTATTAAAGTATATATATATATATATCTAAAAGAAACCTAATTAAAGTATAATCAGATTCTACATATTTAATTATATTTGGTTAAATATATTGTATATTTAAGAATCCGAATTTAATTAGAATTAGGTTTTTAAATGCTATATAAAGGCATAAGGTCTACCAGCCATTTATTCATGGTTTTTGAAAAACCTCTCTAATAGTTAGAGAAGAGAAAATATTGTTCGTTTCATTCGGATGGACTGTGTAGAGGTCGGAATGCTATTGTGACGACTCGGATTCGATTTGGTTATTCCGAATTCCCTATGGATTTCCAGATTCTAGATTTATTAAGGTAATCTTTCATCCTTTATCACCCCGAATTCGTCCCTTGTATATGGATCATTGGTGGATTACGCTGGATAATTTTTTCGCTGCGCCATGGTGTGTAACAGCGTTTCCCAACAGTAGGTAACAAAACCATAACCAAAACATGAGCATGATATCATTAAAACCATGGGAAACCGAATTTCAAGACCAAATGTCATCATACTTACTTCTGAGTCTAGATTGGCATTTCAAGCTCAATCTAAACTCCCATAAATCACTTTCAAACCTTTTAAGGCTGTAACCATGTTTCCAATCACCGACTTCGCTTCGCTTGTAAGTCGAAACGTCAATCAAGCATATGGTACAATTGTAGCACCTCCAAACAACTCTGGATTGATTTCCCCTATTTTTACCCAACCAAACAGAGAATTAAAAGCTCAATTCAACATCTAAACTCGCAGCCCACAACCTCCTCAACATTCTAGCACAATTAAGAACACAACACCAACCGAAAACTATCGAAATAAAGGTAAAACCATCCTAAATGATCTCCAGCCCTTACCCAACGAAATCAACACTTAATCAACATCAATATACATCAATTAAACACTTCCCAACATCTTTTAACTTCCAGCAACCATTAAACCCATTTATCAAGCCAAAAACCATAGATAACAACTTAGATCCATAACAATCTAACTAGTTTCGGGCTTGCATTGATAAAAAAACACTTATCCACATTCTTTAACATCAACTTAATGATTAAAATCATCATAATACTCAGCATTTTCAGATCCATACGAATTTAAACCAAACTTTTCATATATTAACTCAAAAACCTCAATTAAACCAATTTTTCTTAATCATCGTAACAAAACTCATTAGAAAACATTGATAAAGGATTAAGAACTTGTGAATTTCAGTAAAGAACCTTTCATTACAGGAGAAGAACGAAACCTTACCTTTAATGGTTGCTTTTCCCTTAATTGGTTAATTTACACGAGAAAACAAAGTTTAAACAATAAGATTTTAATAGAAATCATTTATAAATCAAAGATAAATTAAAATAAGAGTTTACCTTAAGATTTTGAAGAGAAGAATGGTGTTTGGCTGGAGAGAAAGTTGAGAGAATTTTTGAGAGAAGAAAAGTTACGTTCAAATTTGTTTTAAAGGAAATAACTCCCAATTAATTCTCTTAACCAATTTTAATTAATTAAAACACTTTAAAAATAAGCCAATTAAGGGATAAAGTTTTATATTAGACTTTAGGGTTATTAGCTCCTTAAAGATTCTAAGTTCTCATCCTTTTACAAAACGGTCACTAAAACAGTTTTGATTTCTTTACAAAATAGTCACCATTTTCAAAATGTCACCCTTACTCAATCCATTTTTCCAAATTGAGCTTACCATTATTTTCAAAACATATTTAAATATTTTAGATAATTTTTCCATATTTTATTTCAACCATAATCTATTTCTTTTTAATTAAATCTCAAAACTAGTCTAGACCGCTACACCGGTTCATGGAACCATCCGAACTAATGGGATAACTTCTAGGCCCAAAATCGAGGCGTTACAACTCTCCCCCACTTAAGAAATTTTGTCCTCGAAATTTACCTAGCGGAAAAAGATAGGGAAACTGATCCAACATCTCATCATTTCTTTCCCAAGTGGCCTCCTCAACACCTCGATGTCGCCACAACACTTTGACCAACTCTATGGTTTTACCACACAACACCTTACAGTCCAAATCTAGGATTTCAAATGGTTCCTCATCATAGGTTAAATCCGGATTAAACTCAATCTCCTCAATAGGCATAACATGCTAAGGATCCGATCTATACCTTCATAACATGGATACATGGAAGGCATCATGTATCTTCTCCAACTAAGGTGGCAACTTCAACCTATGAGCAATAGGAGCAACACGTTCTAGCACCTCATATGGTCCAATAAACCTCGAACTCAACTTGCCCTTCCGGCCAAATCTCATCACCTTATTCCAAAGTGAAACCTTAAGAAACACTTTCTCACCAACCGTATACTCGATATCCCTACGGTTCAAATTCGCGTAGGATTTCTATCAATCCGCAGCTACCTTAAGCCGATCTTGAATAAGCTTTACCTTTTCGGTAGTGCCCTTAAGCACATTCGGCAAAGAAACAAGCTTCTCTCCCGCTTTCGCCCAACAAAGAGTCGTTCTATACTTTCGGCCATACAAAGCCTCATATGGAGCCATCTGGATGCTCACCTGATAACTGTTATTATAGGCAAACTCCACCAAAGGCAACTATTTCTCCCAAGAACCTTGGAACTCGATAACACAACAAATCGACATATCTTCCAACACTTGGATAACACGCTCAGACTGTCCATCCGTCTGAGGGTGATAAGATGTACTAAAACTCAACCGCGTACCCAAGGCTCGATGCAAACATTCCCAAAACCTCTTTGTAAACCTCAGATCCCTATCCGACACTATGAACTTAGGCACACCATGCAAACGCACAATCTCAGCGATATACAAATTCGCCAACCTATCCAAGGTATACTTCAAATGCACTGGTACAAAACGTGCACATTTCGTCAAGCGATCTACAATTACCCAAATAGAGTTCTTCTTTGACGGGGTCAAAGGTAAAACGGACACAAAATCCATGGTGATTCTATTCCATTTCCACCTCGGTATCCTCAACGGTTACAACAACCCAGATGGAAACTGATGTTCAGCTTTTACCCTTTGACAAACCATACACTTATTCATAAACTCCACAATATCCCTTTTTAGCCCAACCCAATAGTACTCATCCTTCAACCCACGATACATCTTGGTACTAGCAGGATGCATAGCAAAAGGACTACTATGCGCCTCCGTCAAAATAATGCACCTTAACTCAACATCTTCTAGCACGACTATTCGACCCTTAAAACACAAAACATCATCATCATTAAAGCAAAACTCTGTTGGATTACCTTCCGCAATGTATGTAACCTATGGTACCAACGAATCATCTAGCAAATGTTTCTCCTTGATCAGCTAAACCAATGAAGGTTTCACTTGTAACTCCGCTATCAAACAACCATCACGAGACAAACTCAACAGAACAAACATCGCTT
Organism: Hibiscus mutabilis; assembly: GCA_019671005.1. Taxonomy (NCBI): domain Eukaryota; kingdom Viridiplantae; phylum Streptophyta; class Magnoliopsida; order Malvales; family Malvaceae; genus Hibiscus; species Hibiscus mutabilis. Next base: position 844,105 of record CM033717.1, on the reverse strand, counting down.
GCAACTCCACAACTACTTTTTTACTCAAAGTGTCTGCTACCACATTAGCCTTACCCGGATGATACTCTATCGTCAAATCATAATCCTTAAGCAACTCCAACCATCTCCGTTGCCTAAGATTCAACTCCTTTTGCGACATCAAATACTTCAGACTTTTATGATCGGTAAAAACTACACATTTCTCACCATAAAGGTAATGCCTCCAAATCTTAAATGCAAACATCACGATGACCAACTCAATATCATGTGTCGGATAGTTGCGCTCGTGCACCTTTAATTGCCTAGATGCATAAGCCATAACCTTAACTTCCTACATCAACACACACCCCAAACCAACATAAGTTGCATCACTATATATTACAAACCCTTTTCCCGATTCAGGTTGAACCAAGATTGGAGCTTGCGTCAAAGCTTCCTTCAACTTCTCAAAAGCTTGCTGCCTTGCCTTGATCCACACAAAACGAACATCATTCTGTAGTAACTTCGTCAAAGGATCAGCAATCTTAAATAAACCATCCACAAAAGAACGATAATACCTAGCTAAGCCCAAGAAACTACGGACCTCCGTTACCGATTTAGGTTGTTTCCAATTCACAACCACTTCCACCTTTTGCGGATCCACACGGATGCCTTCTGTTGATACAACATGCCCAAGAAACACCACATTCTTAATCCAAAACTTACATTTGCTTAACTTAGCATACAACTAATTATCCAACAGGGTCTGCAAAACAATCCTCAAATGCCTATCGTGATCCTCCCCGGTACGCGAATACACAAGGATATCATCGATAAACACAACCACAAACTGATCCAAGAACTCATGAAACACCCGATTCATCATATTCATGAAAGCAACTGGAGTATTCGTCAACCCGTATCGAGTATAACAAAACCATAATCAAAATATGAGCATGATATCATTAAAACTACGAGAAACCGAATTTCGAGAGTAAATGTCACCATACTTACTTCCGAATCTATATTGGCGTTTCAAGCTCAATATAAAATCCCATAAATCACTTTCAAACCTTTTTAAGGTTGTAACCACGTTTCCACTCACCGACTTCACTTCGTTTGTAAGTTGAAACGTCAATCAAGTACCTGGTGCAATCGTAGCACCTCCAAACAACTCCATATTGGTATCCCTTATTTTTACCCAACCAAAACAGAGAATTAAAGCTCAATTCAACATCTAAACTCACAGCCCATAACCTCATCAACATTCTAGAACAATTAACAACACAACACCAACCGAAAACTATCGAAACAAAGGCAAAACCATCCTAAATGGTCTTCAGCCCTTACCCAACGAAATCAACACTTAATCAACATCAATTAAACACTTTCCAACATCCCTTAACTTCCAGCAACCGTTAAACCCATTTATCAAGCCAAAAACCAAAGGTAACAACCTCGATCCATAGCAATCTAAATAGTTTCGGGTTTGCATTGATCAAAAATACTTATCCACATTCTTTAACATCAACTTAATAATTAAAATCATCATAATACTCAGCATTTTCAAATCCATATGAATTTAAACCAAACTCTTCATTTATTAACTTAAAAACATCAATTAAACCAATTTTCCTTAATCATCATAACAAAATCATTAGAAAACATTGATAAAGGATCAAGAACTTGTGAATTTCAGTAAAGAACCTTTCATTAGAGGAGAAGAACGAAACCTTACCTCTAATGGTTGATTTCCCCTTAATTGGTTGATTTACATGAGAAATCAAAGTTTAAACAATAAGATTTTAATAGGAAATCATTTAGAAATCAAAGATCAATTAAAATAAGAGTTTACCTTAAGATTTTGAAGAGAAGAATGATGTTTGGCTGGAGAGAAAGTTGAGAGAATTTTTGAGAGAAGAAAAGTTACGTCAAATTTGTTTTAAAGAAAATAACTCCCAATTAACTCTCATAACCAATTTTAATTAATTAAAACACTTTAAAAATAAGCCAATTAGGGGATAAAGTCTGATATTAGACTTTAGGGTTATTAGCTCCTTAAAGTTTCTAAGTTCTCATCTTTTTACAAAACGGTCACTAAAGCAGTTTTGAATTCTTTACAAAACAATCACCATTTTCAAAATGTCACCCTTACTCAATCTATTTTGCCAAATTGAGTTTACCATTAGTTTCAAAACATATTTAAATATTTTGGATAATTTTTCTATATTTTATTTCGACCAATATCTATTTCTTTTTAATTAAATCTGAAACTAGTCTACACCGCTGCACCGGTTCACCGGAACCATCCAAACTAATCGGATAACTTCTAGGCCCAATATCATGGCATTACAATAATTACCCATATGAGAAAATATATGATGCACTGGTGGTGGAAACATGTTGTTTCCACAAGCGCCTTAATTTTAAGGGCTAGGAAACTAGAGGTTTAGGGGTCTAGGTTTAGAGGTTTAGAATTTAGAATATGTGGTTAGAATTTAAGGTTTAGTGCTAGGGTATAGGGTTTAGAGGTTAGGGTTTAGGTTTTAGGGTAATATGGTAGAGATTTAGGTTTTTACCTATAACCCCTAAATTCTAACCATAAACTCCAAATTCAAACAACAATCCCTAATTCTAAGCACTTAAACCTAAACCCCTAAACTAAATCTCTAACTTCTAACATTAGGTCACTTGTGAAAACAAAATGTTTCCACCGTCAGTGCACGGTATAATTATCTATATGAGAAAATATATGATGCACTAGCGATAGAAATATTTTGTTTCCACAAGCACCTTAATTTTAGGGGTTAAGAATCTAGTTTAGGATTTATAGTTTAGGGGTTTGGATTTAGAGGTTTAGAATTTAGAATACGTGGTTAGAGTTTAGAGTTTAGTGCTAGGGTATAGGGTTTAGAGGTTAGGGTTTAGGTTTTAGAGTAATATGGTAGAGATTTAGGTTTTTACATATAACCCCTAAATTATAGCCATAAACTCTAAATTCAAACAAAAATCCCTAAATTCTAAGTAGATAAACCTAAACCCCTAAACTATAAACCCTAAACTAAATCTCTAACTCCTAAAATTAGGGCGCTTGTAGAAACAAAATGTTCCCACCGGCAGTGTATGGTATAATTACCCATATGAGAAAATACATGATTCGCTGGCGGTGGAAACATTTTGTTTCCACAAGCGCCTTAATTTTAAGGGTTAGGAATCTAGTTTAAGGTTTATAGTTTAGGAGTTTAAGTTTAGAATTTAGAATATATGGTTAGAATTTAGAGTTTAGAGCTAGGGTATATGGTTTAGAGGTTAGGGTTTAGGTTTTAGGGTAATATGGTAGAGATTTAAATTTTTACCCATAACCCCTAAATTCTAACCATAAACTCTAAATTCAACAACAATCCCTAAATTCTAAGCACATAAACCTTAACCCTAAACTAAATATCTAAGTCTAAAAATTAGGGTGCTTGTGGAAGCAAAAAAATTTCACAGCCAGTGCATGATATAATTACCAATATAATACTCAATATCAGTCGCAAATGCACGTTATTTAATTTATTTTAAAAAATGAAAATGTAAAATCAATATTTAACCTATAAACTTGAATATTTAAATCTTTATCATGTTATTTATTATTGGCCAATAAACTTTACAAATTGACAATTCAGCCACAAGGCCCATTAAGCCGGAAAGCAGCCCATCTATGGGAGTTCTCCGAATTAGGTATTTCAGACTGTATCATTTTCCATCACTATATAAGAGGCCCCGTCTAGGTTTAGGGTTTCTTCAACCTCTCCACGAAGCCGCCTAAGACAGAGCCGAGAAAGGAAAGCTTCGAAGAGCCAAAATGAAGACCATTCTTTCCTCCGAGACAATGGACATCCCCGACGGGGTTAGCATTAAGGTTAAGGCTAAGGTGATCGAGGTTGAAGGTCCAAGGGGTAAGCTCACCCGCAACTTCAAGCACCTCAACCTCGACTTCCATCTCATCAAGGACGAAGAAACCGGCAAGCGCAAGCTCAGGATCGAGGCCTGGTTCGGTTCCAGGAAGACCAGCGCCGCCATCCGTACGGCTCTCAGCCACGTCGAGAATCTCATCACCGGTGTCACTAAAGGATACCGTTACAAGATGAGGTTCGTCTACGCTCACTTTCCGATCAACGCCTCCATCACTAATGGAAACAAGTCCATCGAGATCCGTAACTTCCTTGGCGAGAAGAAGGTCTCTCTCTCACTTTCCTTCCTCTATTTTTACTATATACATTTCAGCGTATATTTATGTTGAATTTGAATCTGGTTGCTACTGTTGATTTTGTTATTCTAGGCTTTTCAAGGTTTTCCTAAGCGTTATCTCTATTTCTGAATAAAATCGTTTGATAGTTCTTCGATTTGATATGGCCTTTTGTTACAAAGAATTTTGTTAATTCCTTTTGTGCTGCATCTCTGGTGGTCTGTCATATGTCATGATGCATTTTGAAATGGGCAGCTGTTGGTATTACTTTTTATACCAATTTGTCCCTTCGAGTTTGCTCTTGAATTGTTATGCTGTTATTGTCTCAAGAGTTGAAGATGTTTATTTTTTCGTATTTCTACAATGTCATATTAATATGGTTGATCTTCTGTTATGTAAACCTCAGGTTCGTAAGGTGGATATGTTGGAAGGGGTATCCATTGTGAGATCTGAAAAGGTTAAGGATGAGATTGTTTTGGATGGTAACGACGTTGAACTTGTTTCCCGGTCCTGTGCTTTGATAAACCAGGTAGTCTATTATATTTAAACATTGAAGCGCTCCTTTTTCAAGTATTTCAAGTTTGGGTTTTATTTGTAGATTCTACATTGCTTTACTAATCTTATAATCTGACCATCATTTTGAACAGAAATGCCATGTGAAGAACAAGGATATTAGAAAGTTCCTTGATGGTATCTATGTTAGCGAGAAGGGCAGGATCGTTGAAGAGGAATGATCGTCGTCTCCTTGAGCAATAGTTATACCGCAGCTTTATTTCTATGTCGTAGTAATATTGTGGGACTTGTTTTTGTTTTTCCATGGATTGCAGGTGGTGCAGCAGAGTACAAGGATGTTATCTTTATTTGTTGTCTGGAGAATTTTGGTTATCTGTTTGAACTTTAGTATTCTAATTATGGCCCTCGGTTTAAGTTTTGTGTTGGTTAATAGAATTGTTCCTAAACGAATTTCATTTTCGGCCATTACTTTTTTAGTGTTGGTTGAGGCACCAAAAAGGTATTGATTTTTGGTCGTCAAATTGAGATGAAAAACATGGGTAAAATATGATAAAAAAAAGTTGCAAAATAAACTAAAACTCAAATCTTGATTTAGTGTGTTGAGGTACTAAATTCTTGGTTTTTACAATATTCTTCTATCCGGATTAGTTATATTTCAATTTAAAAACATCAAAATATTTTATAATTTCACATATAATTGGTAACAATATGTTTTAATGTAATAGTATTATGCTTGAATACTTTTGGTCATGGTTGGGTTTTTGATTGACTTGCCCTTGGCTTGGCTTGAAAATGTAACTCTCTCACTTGAATTAAGCCCAATGTAAATGTTAGAGTAAAAATGTGAACTTGACTTGACATAAATAAAAAGAAAATTTTTTTAATACATACATGCCTTTTAATTTTAGGGGTTAAGGTTGTAGTTTATGGTTTAAAATTTAGGGATTTAAGTTTTAGTGTTTAGAATTTAAAGATTAGGGTTTAGGTTTTAGGATGTTAGGGTTAGGAATTTATGATTTATAAAGTAAAAACACAGGATTGTGTAAAAAATAAGTTTTAAACGACATGTGTATCAAAGTTTTACCTAAATAAAAAATATTTTTCTATTATTATTTGATAAAATAAAGAGTAGTCGAATAAATGTAAACCGAGAAGAGATATTATAACAATTGTTCTATTTTTAGAGACAAAATAAAAAGATAATTGAAATAGAGAGAGGAGTATTATAATAATTTTATTTAAATATTTAAAATAAAAGTAAATTATTATTTTGAGTTATATTTTTATATTAAATATAAACTTGACTCGACACCATTTTTTATAAAAATTGATCTAAACTTAAAATTTTCTTTAAAATATTCGACTTTATAGAATTGGGTTGGTTTGGAGCGGATTAGACCCATCAAAATTGGGTGAAATGACCCTCTATACTTTTGGATGTTTGAATTATTGAAATTAAATTAAATTGAATCAAATTTAATAAAAATCCGAATAAAATTGAATCAAAGATTAGGACACAATGTTTTTATTCATCTAATTAACCAAAATAAAAAGCTTTTGAATATGTTAAATACATACGGTATAGAAAGAGAGCAACCAAAGCTTGCTATGGTTCTTGGTCCGGCAGCACCGGTTGGGAACCGTCGTCCAGGCACAGACGACTGGTTGCTTCCGATGTTGGCGACGGAGGAAGACAAATACAACGGCAAGTGGGACAGGAGAAGTTCGAAGCCAACCACCGCTGAATACATTGTACATGGAAACCATGTTTACATTTCTCCAACACTTGAATTCCATCACCCTCCTCGAATTCCGACAAGCAAATAGCACATTCAGGATCGCCCTCCCCTCCGGCGAGCTTCATACCGGCCGAATAAACCACCGTTGGAGCCACCACCATGCGTGCTATACCTGCGTCCGGGATAGGCTTTCTCTCCCGAGCTCCAGCTGGGTACGGGGAAGGTGGCTGCCGACGTTGAAACGCCGCGGGCGGCGACCACCTCTGCCGTGGCTCCCACGTAAGCAGCAGCGGATGATGGCGTTAAGAACCACAGAGCAGATTAAAGCGCAGAAGAGAATGATTAAGACCATAGCTACGTTATCTTGAAAATCACTTGGGCTTGTGTAAGGCCGCCACCTGCAGATGTGGGGACTACACGTGGAGTTCGGAGTGGAAGATGTTAGCGGTGGTTCGCTGAGAGAAACCGGTGGCGCCGGCGGTGGTCGCATTTTGATTATATTTTCCTTTGTGATTTGGGGTTGTGGGAGAATAATATTGCGTGTGAGATGAAATGAGAGGATGTTTTTATAGGCGCATATATATATATAAAAGCAGCAGGGCATCAAGAAATGCATACGTGCATTAAAGGGTTAACAACTTTTTCCCATCCTGATTTTTAGGGTTTTACCTTAATTTAAACCTACTCGCGTCACATGTCTAGTTTTAATGGGTGAGTCTTTTAACGAAATTTTTTTTACATATACAAAACTTCAAACTTGATATCTATTTAAGTAATATCAAGTTACTTATCACTTGGACTTACCATGTTAATAATATCTAATTTTTTTCTAATTAAATATCTAAATTTTGTATCTTTTAATATTTTGAATCAATAAATTCAAGTCTCAATTTTAATCTTAACCTTTAAAAAATTTAACAAAATTAGTAGGTATTTTGTATAATATAATCTAAGTTCGAATACCTAATCATACAAACATAAATATTAAATTAAACTTTAAAACTAAATCCAAATGTAAATATATATTAACCCTTGTAAAAGTGTGATGAAAAACCTTTAATTCCATTGTTCTTTTCTTGGATGTTTTTTCAATGTCTTAACCCCATAAGTAATTCGAAAGATTATTTGCTTATAATAAGATCTTAGTTTGGGAATGATACCAAAATGATATTGTTAAACAAACCCTTATTAATTTAATTGATTTTATTATAATAATTATAATAATTTAGAAATCTTGAATTTGAGCGTGTTTGATGAAAAAATCAACTAAAATATTTATTTTTCTATAACTCTCAATATTCAAAATATGTACTTTCATTATCGGTGTGGATATTATTTTTATGAAATTTTAAAATTTTAGTAATTTCACCAATCCATTCAATTTCACAATCCAAAAGACATCTATTTATATTTGTTAAAGTTTAAGAGTAAAATTAGTTTAAAATGGAGATAATAATAATGAGATAAGCATTAGTAACTAAATTAAACTTAGAATTGATTATATCTTATACTCGTTTTGGAACTATTTATTTAGACATTGTTTGGCAATTAACAGATAGTTGATAGCGTATTACATTAGTTGATAGTTAATTGCATTAACTGATAGTTAATTGCATTAGCTAATTTGACTAGCGGATTGTATTAGTTGATTGTATAAAAGTGTTTGGTAAAATTAACTGATAGCTGATAGTTGTTTGATTATTTAAACAATCAAAATGACATATAATGACATGCTTATATTCGATACTTGTTTAAATAGTTTATTAGTTATCAATATTTTGTATATTAATTAGATTATGGAAAATAATTTTTTAATATAATATTAATAAGCATATTTGAAGGAGATATATATTAATTTATTATTTATATAATTATTTTAATATAATTTAATTAATTATTAAATTTAAATACAAAAATAAATGTGTGAGAATAAAAAGAAAAAATATTACTAATTTATAAATTTCACAAATGTAAATAAGTTAGGGTGAAGAATTAAAATAGAAAAAGTTAAATTTAGGTTATTTGGAGATTTTTGATAATATCTAAAGGTAAAAGGGTCTTTATAACTCTTATGTCAAAATCTCTAATTTTAAAACGTTCCTATTAGCAGCTTTTTTAAAATTAGAGGTTTTACCTCAATTTGCTATTCTAATCTGCTATTTACCAAACATCCAAATTAGAGGATTTGACCGGTCAAACCTTTAATATTAACTCAGACCTCTAATTTTACCACAAACCGTTATTTACCAAACAAAGCCTTAATATATTAGTGTGATTACTTATAGTATCTGTTAGGGGTGGACTAGACCGGGTACCCGGTCAGTTTACCTAGAATTGGTCCCGGTCTTGGTAGCCACCAGTTCTTGAAAACTGAAATCAGTCCCGGTCCTGGTCAGACCGGGTTTCAGATTCTAGGAAGTAGGGAGTGATCCCGATACTTGTGGGAACCGATACTAGTACCGGTTATCCGATCAATTAGTCTACTATTAAGAAAACTTGAGCAGCAGGGGAAAAAATTCAACCACCAATAATAATATTTATACATAAAAAAAAGAATAAACTAAAGAACTCTAAGTCTACATCCACCAAAACATCATCACAAAGAAGTTCAAGACATTAATAAATAAAAGAACACTCAAAGTCCAAACATTATGAGTACAAGACATAGAAATCAACATAACATATCAGTACCAGGTACCCATCGAGTATCGGGTCCAGGAAATCATGATCCAGTTCCGGTCGCAACCAGAACCTAAATTTTGGATCTGGTCCTAATTCCACCGAAACCAATTTCGGGTAAAAATTCACCGGGTCCGACCGGGACCAGGTAACTGGGTTTTTTGTCCACTCCTAATATTTGTTCATATATTTTTTAACTTTTTAATAAAGTACACATACTGTATACACGCATGTACTTCAACTCGAATCTCTTAAAATAAACATTATACTCTTTTTCACTGTAACACCTCGTTTGATCCGTTTTGAAACTATTTGCAGCCCGATTCGGGCCGCCCGTGCCACTGACTAAAAAAAACAGCACCAGAACCAAAAGCTGCAAGATAAAATAGTTACGTAAAACAACTGTGTAAACATAAAGTAATAAAGTCAGCACTCAGCAGTACAAAACGAACCAGTGAAGTCTACGTTTATTTATTCAAACAACGAGCTTGGATCATTCATACAATCTTCAGAACACCACATACTGAATTATGCTCTCCGTTGACAATGTTGCAATTGCAATTCTAATTTAGGATGGAACACTGGAGGTACAAAGAAGCAGATATCACCCTGCAGAATAGAGCATCGACGTGTGGGGTACAGAGAGGTAGAATCTAGAAGAGCAAATGACAGAATAACAAGAACTACTGTGTTTTATCGACAAAGCACTACCGTGTTTCTAAATTGATAGGGAAACAAGATAGATCAAAATCGAAAAGATCTTCAAAAACTGTCATCTCATTTGCTACTCAAAATAATATATACTCAACTAATCACCTTCTAACTGTACCAGTCGGAATTTTTGCAGGCTTAATTCTTAGCGGAGCTTGACATAGGCTATTTTCCCAACCAAGCTTTGGAGCTAGAATGAAAATAATACATACTCAGTTCGAAAGGAATGACCAAATTTATAATAAAAAGGCAGCAAAGGTATGCTACCATGAACAACCTGTTTGACCAGAACATACGGAGAGCTAAGCTCGATTCAATCTTAAAAAACGACATTGAGATTTTCTCTTCATCTCGACAAGGATCGCATTGAGATTCACTACACAACTGAGGACAGATATAGGATGAACAACACTTCTAGTAGTGTGTATGTTTTCAGAAACAAGTCCATACTCCATAGCATTATCTGTCGGTATCTTTTACGGGTTAATGCATTGCTGCATATTGCAGGTATGTTCGTGTGTTGTAATCTGATTACGACTGAAGTAAGCATGTGACTTTGGGCATTCAATTAGCTTGCACCATTTAAGTTGAAACCAAACTTTCTAAACACCAAGAAATTCAATTAGATTGCACCATTTAAGAACCTAATTCATACCCAAAATAGCACAACCAGCAAAAACCCATGAATTCAAAGAGCAGCAGCATAAAAAGTAGAACAGTGGCTTTGGGTATTCAACCAAATTGGAAACAAACAAATGGAGTAAATGAATATTCTGTTATTAATAGTTCTTTAAAATATCGAAGTTGAAGCTCAGAATGAAAGCAAGTATAAAGATGACTTGACCGGGCTTGCTTGAAAGAAGACATGGAGGCTTGAGGAGAAAACATCGTTGGTGAGGGTACCCATTAAAGCACCGGTAGCAGCACCGGTGGTGGTTACCACAGCCGCCTCGACCGGCAAGGACTGCTCGGGTAGCTAGGCCCTGAACACGTTCTCCACTTCCTTGAACTTGGATTGCAATTGCTCCAGAGGGTTTTGCTGGGGCACCATGGTTCCTTGCTTTTCTTCTATTCCCCCCCATTTCGTTAGGCTTTTTCTTCACTGTGCGATTTTATTGACTGACCAAATGAAGGTCTGAGAACTGGAACTTGGTATCCTTACCACCCTGATATTGCTTTTTCTTTTAGGCTTAATGTAAAAATAAGGTTTAACTGACTAAATTATGTATTATTATATTTATAATAGTTGTTTAAAATATTTTTTAATTAAAATAGTTATTTGAAGTTTTGTTTTTAGTTGAAATAGATGTTAAAATATGTATTTTAATTAATTTTAAAGCAAGTCAAAAATAAAATTTAGTCACTTATTTCAGGCAAAAAATACTTTAGACATTTACTCTAAAAAAGAGGTATAGTTTGCACTTATATTTTGTAATTAAGCCTAAAAATAAATATCTAAACTATCATATTTTCCTTTTTTAGGTGCCTAAATATTTTTTTGTCTCATTTAGGTGTTCAAATTATCTTTTTTAGGTGTCCAAATTATTATTTTTTATTCTTTTTAAGGTTAAATTAAGACACTTATTTTGAGCCAAAAATGATAGTTTGGACATCTAAAAAAAGTTTAAGCACCTAAAAAAGAAAAAAAAAGATAATTTAAGCACTTAAAAGAGGTAAAAAATAGTTTAAGTACCTAAAAGATAAAAACGAGATAATTTGAACACTTATTTTGATAATAAACTGTTGAGAACTCAAATATTCAAGGATATGAGCTCAGGCATTCAACTAAATTTCATTGATAGAAAGAGAAATTACAGTAGAAAAAAATAAAGAGGAAAAGAAGATAAAGATAGGAAGAGAAATAGCAGCAGCTAAAAATTTTAACAATTTTCTTATCTCATTTCCTAATTCACCCTAACTTATATATACTATTATTACCGTCATTTACTAAAAACAAAATATTACTATCTAATTAATCTAAAAATTAACTAATTCAAGTGGTCTCATTTGCATGACGATTTCCCGATTCATAACACGAATCTTTTATTTTATTGTACCTACATTTTTATTTCATAATTTATTGTATTTGTTACGATAAAAGTAAAAATAGATCAAATTATATTGTCTACTTCAAACAAATAAGTGAGAAGTCGGCCTGATTACATGTTAATTTCTAATGTCACTTTAACAAAAATTATTAGTTGTCATATTGATGTCGAAAGTTTATTTCTTTTACATTATTTGGTAAAAGTTTCAAAGTATTCATCATAATTATTGTTAAAAATAAAAGTATATAAATGTCTTAATCACTGTAGAGTATTTTTAAAACTATTTTTTACTATTTAAAATGTAGAATATATATTTTTACATTAAAATAAAAATGAATAGAAGAATTAAATTGAATAATTCTTATAACAGAGGAACCAGACAACAAGTTTTGTCGGGAAAAAAAACATTCCCCAACATTTTCGATTTGTTGTTTTTAGGGGGATATTTTTCCACGTGGCGTGATTAAATAAGAAATAGTAATTGTATCCCAGCATTAGTAATCACCAATCCTAATACCTGTAAACCGTAATGAAGCAGCCAAGAACAGAACTAAAAGTTTGATTTCCAACCAAACATAAAATCATTCTAAATTAATTATCAGCGATTAAATCAAAATCAAACAGCTTTTTGTTTTTCAAAATGGTAAGATTTATTATTGGGCAATAGATTTGTTTGGCGACAGAGATTCGATTCATTTCCTCTTTATATAGTTTTCTTCCCCATTCACGTCCCTGTGAATCGCCGAAAGGTAAGAATTCGTTGCTTTCATGGCAAGGATTTAAGCCTTGGAAAAAGAAAATATTTTCATGGAATTTCCTCTCTTCTGAGAAAAAAAAACAGGGACATTACGCGAGCTTTCCTTTTTTCAATTTAAAGAAATTTAAAGAGGAAAGCTCGCTACTTTTTTTTTTTTTAATTTTCCGGAAAATTTTCGGAAAAAAAAATTCAAATTTCAAAATCAAAAGGATGGTGACTTTGTTCTCGATCAAATTCCATGAATCCGCATTGTCGCTGTTGTTGCTTCTACTGTTGCTCGTCGTTCCTTTCTCTTCTTCTTCTTCGTCTTCTTTGGCCGTCGGATCGAAACGGAATTTCACGGGAATCTTGTTGCCGTCCGATGCAGCGGATGCATGCGGTGTTTCGCCTCCGGCTCGGCGTTATTCGTGCCCGGTTAACTGTTTCAGGACGGATCCCGTTTGCGGCGACGACGGGGTTACGTATTGGTGCGGATGCGCGGACGCTCATTGCTCGGGGGCTAAGGTTGCCAAGATAGGATTCTGTAACGTCGGTAACAATGGCGGAACTGTATCTTTCCCCGGTCAGGCTTTACTTTTGTTGCATATAGTTTGGCTCATTGTTCTAGGCTTCGCTGTTTTCTTTGGCCTAATCTGAATTTATAAATTAAATTCATAATTATGTTATTAAAAATATATAAATAAATGGTTAAAAAATTGGTGTGTGAGGAGAATAATGCTTTTCTCGAAAATTCTCAATTAAAAAAAATGAAATTTCTGATTTCAGGCTCCTTGCAACAAATGATGCATTTATCATGCTTTTCTTACTTGAAAATGATAAATAATTTATAATTATTATATAATTTTTTAAAATTTACTATATAAATTAATAAAAAAAACTTAGGGTGAAAGTTGAGGGTTAGTGCCAATCTCACATATATTGTAGATTCGTCTCTGATTCAGACATACAAATCAATTCTTCACTTATGATGAGTTGGATCCATGTTTTTTAATGTTTCGGGCCTATTTTGAGACTTTTCCTTGGTGTTTGTTAACCCTTTGCATTGTTGGTAAATAATTTTTTCATGAGAAAAAAAAGTAATGTAAATGTAAAAAAAGTTAGTATTATTTAATATATTATCGGTATATATCTATTTTAAGTGTAAAATTCAAATCTCTAATCTCGAAAGTTAAATTCTAAAATTTTAAAGTTTAAATCATAATTCTCAAGTTTTAATCATAAACCTTAAATCTCATGATATAAACCCAAATTTAAGGGTACGTTTGATTTAAAAAAATATTTTTTCATAAAATAATTTTTATTTTCAGCTTTCTAAAAATTAAAAAATATGCTTGTTTATTAGAAATAAAAATTTGTTTTCAAAATTAAAAATTACTGAAAATGTATTTTTTATTTACTTTTTCAAAATACAAATGAAAAAATAATTATTAAAGATTTTAAATAAAATATTGTTAGAAAATATTATTATTATAATAAAAATAAAATATGAGTAAATAAATCAAAGTTTATAAAATGACATTAGAAATATTCGAATCAAGTTAAAATTAAAAAATCTCTTATTATCGTATTTTTAATTTTCTCAAAATACTTTCAATGAAAACAATAAAAAATATATATTTTTCACTTATTTTTATTTTCATTTTTTAATTTTACAACTAAATATGTTTTTTACCGTTTTCGTTTTTTATTTTTCAAGGAAATAAAAATATACTCCATTCTTTAAAGGCTTATATATTATATTAGTACCTAAAATATATTATTTTGGCACTTAAAGTATTTTTTGGTCAAAATAAGTACCTAAAGTATATTTTTTGGTCAAAATAGGCATTTAAAGTATTTTTTTGTCAAATTAAGTATCTAAAATATATTTTTTGGTCAAAATAGGTATTTAAAGTATTTTTTAAGTCAAAATAGGTACTTAAAGTATACATATTTTTTATATAGATTCCTAAAAATTGTCATGTGATATTAATTAAAAGAATTATTATACACTGGTAGTGGAAACTTTTTGTTTCCACAAGCGCCTCAATTATAGGTTTAGAGTTTAAAATTTAGGGTTCATGGTTAGAAGTTAAGATTTAGGGTTGGGGTTTAAGTTTTAAGGTAATATGGGTAGGGATTTAGGTTTTAACCTATAAACCCTAAATTTTAACCATAAACTCAAAATTCTATCAACAACCCATAAATTCAAAAATACTAAACTTTAAACCTTAAATAGAGTCCCTAACCCCTAAAACTAGGCGTTTGTGTAAAAAAGTTTCTATCAACGCCGTGTATAGAATAATTATCCTAATTAAAAAATACAATGTGCCTATTTTAACAATAAAATATACTTTAGGTACTTATTTTGACCAGAATATATACTTTAATACTTTAGGTACTTATTTTGACCAAAAAATATACTTTAAGTATTTAATTTAATTAAAAAATATACGTTATATACTTATTTTGACCAAAAAATACTTTAAGTACCAAAATAAAAAGTTAATATACTTTAGATACTAATATGATATATAAGCATTCTTTAAAACTAACCAACCTTAAATATCTACATCACAAACTAATCTCATTTGTAGTATAATGTTTTTCTTCTGTTAATGTATAGGACAAATAACCCTTAATTTAATTGTTTTTTTTTTCTTCTTCTGGTGTCTAATGACGTGGACTCCATTTTTATTGCCTATCCGGCTATTCATATCATACGTGGCAAATTGTGGTTTGGTTTCATATAGTGAGGCACACACAACACAACATAGGAGGCGCGGTGGGGGGGGCGCTGTTGCATTATCGAAAAAATGGTAGAAATTATTTGTCAAACGTTTGTTTATAGGTTAAGGAATGAAGCAGTCCATCGGATTCTATTCCTTCCAATGGTCTCTCTTGGTGTTGGTGCCCGTAGTTTTGTTGACCCAAGTGCAAAATTAGGGACCAACAAAAATCGATTCCAAAAATTAAATCTTTAAATTCAATTCAACATATATTTTTTGAATCACATCGAATCATACTTTTATAAATTTGATATGACTCGAATTTTTTTAAGTAAAAATTCGAATAGTTTGAAAAATGGACCAATTTTTAAATTTGAATTAAATCTCTCAACTCTACATAATATATATAGTTATATACATATATCACGTTAAGAAATATATATATATTACGAACCCAACAAGTGTCGGTAAAAAAGCGGACGATGTTTATCCTATAAGACGTGAGTTCAAATCGCTTTGTCTATATGGTGTATGCATATTGTCAAATGACTAAGAATATCTATGAACAGATACTACATTGTAATCACCTTTAGACTATTCAAAAAATATATATTACATATAATTATAAAAAGTTAACTCGAATTTCATGAACTCGGCTTGAATTTTTTAAATAAAGTGTAAATTATAAAATACGATTGTTTTTTTCATTTTACTTGATTGAATCTAGCTAGACCTGTAAACGAACCAAACGAACACGAACGAGGTTATGTTCATGTTCGTTTGTTTAATATTAACTGAACAAACATGAGCAACTAAACAAACATAATTTATTGTTCGTGTTCGTTTGTTAAGGAATGCAACTTGTTCGTGTTCGTTGAAATAATAAACAAACGTAAATGAACGAACATGAATGGACATATGTGAATAAATTTAAACGAACATAAACTAACGAATATACGTGAATAATTTTTTAAAATTTAATACTTTTGTTATAAAAATAATAAATATAAATAGACATATGTAAATAAATGTAAACAAACATAAACGAACAGATTACTGAATGTTTACGATCATAAACGAACGGATGAATTATTTATTTATATTTGTTCATTTAATTAAACAAATAAAAAAATTTATTTATAATTATTCATTTAATAAATAAACAAACATAAAAAAAAAATTCATGGTAAACGATTGGTTCGTTTACCGCCCTAAATCTAACAGCTAGTGCAAATGGTCGAGACAGGGTAAATTGATGGATCATTTAAACAAGAAGTTTCGATATGTTCAAACGCGGGCAATAACTAAACGGAATGTGTTCAAACGCGGCCAATTAACTGAAATCGAAAGAACAGACTTTCTATATAGCCATTGAAAGGCAAAAGTAAAGCAAGCTATGGCCCATCAGCAAACCCTTAATCAAAATCTTCCATATTCAAACCCTAATTCCCTTTGAATCTTTTCTCAATCCACTCACCTTTTTCTACAACTTTTGGGGTTCCCGAATCATCCTTTTTTCTGGGCTTAATAACAGCTTATTATGGCTGTTATTTCACTGGATTCACTACCCATCGGAATCCGATTCCGGCCAACGGATGAGGAGTTGATCGATTTTTACTTACGGTCCAAGATAAACGGAAAAAGGGTCGATGAGGTCGGAGTGATTCGTGAAATCGATGTTTGTAGATGCGAGCCGTGGGATTTGCCTGACTTGTCTGCAGTAAAAAGTCGAGACCCGGAGTGGTTCTTCTTTTGCCCGCTCGACCGGAAGTACCCGAACGGAAACAAGCTCAACCGGGCTACGGAGGCCGGTTACTGGAAGGCTACGGGTAAGGATCGGAAGATAAAGTCCCGTTCTAGCTTGATCGGCATGAAGAGAACTCTGGTGTTTTACACCGGCCGGGCTCCGAAGGGAAAGCGAACCAATTGGGTCATGCACGAGTACCGTACTACTCTCGATGAGCTCGACGGCACCAAGCCCGGACAGGTCCTTTTCTTTTGATTTTAACATTGAATTCCAATTTCTGATCTCTGCTTGGTTTTGTTTATTGTTTAATTTTCCAGTGTCTTGTTCTGCAGAATCCTTTTGTAATTTGCCGTCTGTTCAAGAAACAAGACGAGACCATCGAAGATATTAATGGCCACGATGTCGATCCCGGTGTATCGTCTCACACTGAAGACGTTCAATCGGAGTTTGATGTGCCTCGAGACTCTCCTACGGCGGAATTGAAAGCCGAAAAAGTTCCGAATAGCACTGAAACTTGTATTGTGCGTTTAGATAAAGAAGTGATTTCTAATGCTGTTGCAGCTGCAGAGGTGAGAAAATGAAACTGAATTTGGATTTAGATTTCGATTTCGGTTCGGATTTTGCTGTCACTGCTTTTGTGCTTATGTTGTTTGATTTTCAGGTTGATCTACTTGGAGAAGCTTTGACTCATTTTTATGATCCAATGATGGAGCCACTGGATTGGCAACTCTTTTCTCCGTTGCATTCGCAGATCGAAGCGGAGGGGGCGCCTTGGATGTTAGACCGTGTCGGGAACGATTTCAGTGGGGTGGAGTTCAAGTATGGCACAAATGAAAACGAGGATGCCTATAGTTCCGAATTCATGCGTTCTATACTAAAAAATTCGGGTGACTACTACAGCGATGACTCGGGCTGTCGAAAGAATTCGATTATCGAAAGTGAGATCCCCAAGCCAATGGCCTTTAGTATGGATGGTGGATCACATTGCAAATCCGATGCTGAAGTGGCTCGAGTGACGGTGAGTAGTAGAACCGAGCTCGTTACCTATTGTTTATCTGATGTTCTTACTGCTACTGCATTTGCCATCAAACATCATAGTGCATCGAGATTCATTGAAATGTCTCATAGTACTATTATTTGATATTCTTACAGCTCGGGACTGGCAATGCCGACAGAGGAGCTCCTTTAGAGGTTAAAGCGACAGCACATGACATTAAATTTTCCGGCGATGGGGCATTCTATAATGTGCTAAACAGCAACAGCGAGTCAAGCAATCATGTGAACGCGACATCTAATATCGATACTTTGCCTATGACTGGAATAAGGATTCGATCTCGCGCTCCTCGACGTCAACCAAACATCGAGAACTCTGTTTCACAGGGTACTGCACCAAAAAGGTTTAAACTTCAAGTCCATCCTTGCTCTGAAGATAAGGAAGATGATTCGAAACCCATTGTTACAAAGGTGAGAAATTTGTAAATAATGATAGTGTTGAGCCATTGCCGAATCCAGACATGTATTTGGACATTAATAAGGCTGTCTTTTACAGGAGGTGAAAGCCATGGAAGACGAAATCACCGTCGGCGACAATGCTGCTTGTGGCACCGTGGATGAACCCGAGTCAACCCGAAACAATGTTTCCGGGTTAAAGAGCAAGATTTCAGTTCGTGAAGAGGTTCCATATCGATGGTCAATGAGGTTTCCGGCTCGTCGCCAGCATAAGGCATTTGGTGTTATCATGTTTCGAGTTGTTGCTGTGATGTTGATCTTGTTTATAGCTTTGGTTAGCACATTGAATGTTTTGTAATTTTCATGCTCTCTTTATATTAACTTTTGGTTATTAAATTATGAGATAATTAAAACACATGTCCCTAAACTATGACTCTCATTCTAAATTGGTCCTTAAACTTTTAAACATTTCAATTCCATCCTCAAATTATGACCCTTATTATAAATTAGTCTCTAAACTTTTAAAGATTTCAATTTTATCCCCAATTATTACTCTCATTCTAAATTGGCCTATAAACTTTTGAATATTGTAATTCTATTCCCAAATTATCATTATATTTTAATTACATCGCATGTTAATAAAATCATTAATTCTCATGTAAATTAGGATGAAATTGGAACTTTTAAAATTTTGAGAGACCAATTTAAAATGAGGGTCATAATTTATGGATGAAATTGGAACATTCAAAATTTTAGAGACCAATTTAGAATAAGGTCATTCTTTAGGGATGGAACTGGCACGTTTGAAAGCTTAGAGATTAATTTAAAATGAACATCATAGTTCAGAGATGTGTGGTATAATTAACGCATAAATTATTAATCCTACTAATCATTTAAATTATGCAATTGATCGGTTCGATTTAAAATAAAATTTATCTTTATCTTAAAATCTTCGTATCATAATTTAAATTATATATAGATTACGATCCACTTACACTATATAAAACTCAGTTACTTTTATTTTTTTTGACCCTTGGATGCTAGTAATAAATGACTAAGATTATTTTTTTTCTTTTTTTTCTTGTGTTTACATTTTCTACTGTTTATCTTAATCATCTATTTACCTTCATTTTAAGTTTTACATAGTATAAGAAGATCATATCTCCTTATATATATATATATCATATAATGTATTTGTTATATGTTGTCTCAGCTGGTTGGTTTATTTGTTTATTTTATGAATAAAAAATCATTTTAACTAAACTAACTTGATTTAATCAAATTAAGTATCACCGATTATATTAATTATGTTTTGATTGACTTTCGTTCATTCCTATATCCAAGTTCTAAGACCAAACATGTTTAATTATTATATTTTACAAAAGTTGATAAGTTAGTCCAAATTGAATAATATTGTTAAGTTTTACCGTTTGAATCATTCATTTGAAAAATCAATATTTCAATATTTAAGTGAAATGAATTATCAAAAGTCAATAGTTCAATGATATATACGTCAAATTTGCAAATGACAACGGTGATGATTCATCTTATTTAAGAAATTAGATACGGTTTAAATAGACAATTTTTTAAGCTTTCGTTTATTTTATGTGTGTTTTTGTAATATAAATTTTGATTTGTTTTGATATTATATGACGATATTGATATTAAATTGTTGATGTTATTTGATTCTTAGCTTTATATTTTGTCATTTGCTTTTCTTTTTCATAGATATAATCAATAAAGTTTGATCATTTTATTGTTTGAATTGTTTTTTTTTATTTATTATTTTTTAGTTTGTTCTTTCGTGTTTTAAAGATATATAATAGCATGACATAAAATTATCTCTTAATACAAGCGGATGAACTAATAAAGTGGAAAGAGCAACGGATGAACCAATAATGTGGAGAGAGCACAATAACTTACTAAGAAAGAATTCACTAACACATTTATGAATATGAGTGTTTTTAAATTTTTACTTAGATAATCAACTGGTTATAAATGTAAAACAAATTCAAAGGCGTAAGCATCATGTTAATTTTTTTAAAGTATTTTAACTTAAAAAAATATGATAATTCGAAATTTATAAAAATTACATAACCGCCTTTATTTGTTATGACACATATGACAAAATTCAAATTTAATATTTTTTTATTAATTGTCTGATTTCCATAAAATTAGATTCACACAATGTATTAAAAAGACAATATACAAAACAGACAAATGAGATTCACCACTATTTTTTAGTACTTTTTACAATAATATTAATGCTACTTTTTGGTGAACTTGTTCTTGAAATTTGTTTACATTTTTACTTTGTTATGAGTTAATTAGAATATTTTTTAGGTGAACATTTGAAATTATGCCTATTAATTGTTTAAATTTAAACATATTTATTTGTTTAATTTAAATTTAATTCATATATTTGTATCACAAAAAATACTATCGCAGTTGAAGGAGGAAGACTTGAAAACCTCTAATTATGGTTGAGTTTCATCGCAATGAACGGTATAGATTAAATTACATTGATGGTTAAGATAAAAGCTCAACTACTAAGTTTTAGATAACTAAAGAAACAATATCCTAGTGTTGAAATTGGTGAATATACTTATCCTGTGAAATATTCTTATAAAGATGCCATCTATTATTTTATCAAGTCCAATATAATTAGGTTTTCTTATCTTATCAGGCCAAAATAGACTGTTTAAGCTAGACATAATAAATTTAATCTGAATTCGATTACTCGAATTGATTTACTCGATCTAACATTCGACATCGATCCAAATATGATGACCTAAACTAGACTCGAAACACAAAACAAATCAAAATCAACTCAAATTTTAGCTGAACTAATATGGATTTGAGCCGGTTTCCAACCGAATTAAAGGCAACTTGAACTGATTTTCACCCGAATTAAAGGCAACCTGAATTAATTTTCACTCAAACCGAAGGCTACTCAAACTGAAAGTAACTTAGTCCGAATGCAACCTGAGTTTATTTTACCCAAACTCAATCTGAACCAAATATCGATATAATTTTAACCCGATAATTGAGTCGGAGTGACAAAAATTTTATTTTTTTATTATTATCTATTTTGTGAAATTGTGTATGTTTTATTCTCTTTTTATTATACTACTAGTTATTGTCACCTTTGGTAGTAATTTAATGTTCTGATATTATCTTTTCTCCTTTAAAGATCATCTCCATATTTATATGATAAATTTTATTTCTTTAAAAAAATTATTTGATATGAAATATTATAAAATAAAACCACACTATAAAAATTCTAATTTATGTGATTAGTTTTAATTAACACCACTTAGACGATAGATTATAATTAACTTTATATATTCTTTTACAAATACAAATTAACATGAAAAACATGTCTCAAATAAAGAATTCATTTAAAAGAGCTTCTTAATAAAGCTTAAAAGTTCAATAAAGTGGTCAAGTCAAACTTTACCATCTTAAATTTAAGAATCGAAGTTTTTCTATATAAAAAAAGTCTAAATGATAAGGTTGACAAAGATAAAAATATGTATTTTTTCAAGAATATATCAATATTCCATGACTATTGGAACTTCGATAACCCGAAGTTATAAAGGTTGACATAGAATAAAAAATCAATTGATTTGTTATTGACTAGATCTGACCCAAAAATAATCGACACATATTGACCCAACCCGAAAATTAATCGATCTAATATTGATCTGACCCAACACATGACTCAAATTACCATAGACCCGAACTAAAATTGAACTAGATTTTGAACCGTACTGAACATAATCCGAATATAGTCCAAACCCGAAATTATCGACCTGAACTCAAGTCGATCAACCCGTTCACCACCTCTAATCTACACAAACTCAAAACATTGCAGAAAAGCTCTAAAACAGTTATGTATGTTTATGTCTCGTACCCGAAGGCGCGGTTCATGACACTAGCCTAGACCATTGTTATGTGACTTGCTCCAATTATGCCTTTGTATTGTTTAAACTCGAATATACTTCTATCGGCTATGGTTTTTACATGCACTTAGAATCTGGACTCGGATTCGTGCATTTTGTCTCCGTAAACCTCTTGTATATACGAAAACCTTTTCTGACTTGTAAAAGAGTTGCAAATATGATTCATGTTATCATTTTGTATGATCACAGTGATAGAAGAGTTTCATGCTGGAAACTAGCTGATAATAAAAGGAATTACTATCAATAAACTCTTATGTGAAGGAATCTTATCATTTGTTGAACGGCTGGAGGCAACGGAGGTTCGTCTTTGATGAACCATCAGTAACCAAGGCTGAAAATGTAACCAACAATCTCGATACGAGCATGTCAACGAATATCGGACAAGAATTGTGTAGCGAGCTTCATGAGGTTTGCTTCCCTGTAATTTAAATGCTAAATGCATTCTTTGTTAATCGCCAAGCTGAAATTTTCTTCCCAGGGCATAAACATGGGATGTCTGCAGGTGGAAGCTATTGATGCTCCGAGTCGGAAGCCACAAGAGAAGATGAAGCAATCTGAAGAGAAAGATGATGAATTTTCTGATTCCGTTTCTGTCAAGAGAGGCTCGGATGCAGAAGTGAAAATGGATAAGACGGCACAGGTATTTGCGATACATTCCAAGTTTTCAAGTGCAACAAAACTAGTTTCACCAAGTTGCAAAAATTTCTCAAATTGCATTTTGCAGAAATCAGCCTCATAGATGATAATCAAAAGTTTTCAAATACAACTAAATGTTCATACTAATGCTAAGAACTCATGTTACTAATTCCGAGAACTCATTGCCGGCCTGCAAGGGAGAATGACAAGGTGAGAAAAGAGAATACCTAAGTGGTAAGCTCCAAAATAGCACTCACAGCCTTGCTCCTCGATACCCCAGCCTGTGTCATGACCAAGTCAATGTCCCTAGGCTCGACCACCGTCTCATCTATTTCTTCCTCTTCCTCATCAGTCGGTGCTCCGGCTGCAGCAGTAGAGGTGATGGATTTCTCCACTAAAGATCCCATATCTGAGAGCTCAAAAATCCATATACATATGAAATAGGTCTCGGAATTCGGGCTCTTGAAGACATTGGGTTTTGAGATGAAAAACATAATCTGAATCCAAGAGAAACCGAGTAAATATTACCATCAATCATGCACCAAAATTACTTGAAAACAAAATCAGAGAATTCATACATTCTCGGCTCTCTTTATGGTGACCCAGCTTACATCAGTAAGAGGCTTCATCCCCAGCTTCAACATCACCTTCCGAATCTTCTTCTAGCTCCGGCTTTGCTTTGCACTTCCATTAGCACCTACAACCAATATTCCAAGCTAAATTATACATTGGATAAGACAATCTGTGTTACTCAGACTTAAGCATACATATATGAGTATCCTCCGAGCATAGTAGAAACGAGTATCCGACACGGATACTAATAGCCAAAGAAATGCTGAATGAAAACATACATACAGCCCAAAGTCACAAAAATTACCACAGATTCATATATCACTCAAAAATAAAAGAAAGAAACCTTGGATACCATATTCCGTATCATCGTCGTCGTCATCCTAGTCCTCGTCATCTTCATCATCATCATCTTCCCTTATGTCCTCCACCACAGCTTCCTCCTCTGCCTGCAAATGTTACCATATCAACACACACACATGTACATATACATATACATATGAAATAAGAGAAATGATGAGGGGAACCTTGTGCTGCTTTTTGTGTTCTTCAGTAGAAGGAACGTGCTCCGTTTCGAGATGGGCGGCTTCAACCACAGGAGCTGGTGACATAGTGGCTGTCGTTGGTTGGAGATAATCTAAGGAGAATAAAATTTGAGAGCTTTAATAAAGCTGTGGGGCTTTTTTTTTTGTTTCTACTGACCAGGGCTTTCTCCTTTATTGGGCTGCCATTGTAGCCTGTTTTGGACCCATAAGAAACCCTACCGAAATATCAAATGAGCATGAGCTTCCCGCCATTATTGTACTTGAAGTTCCTGTTCTTCAAATGGCAAGAAAGGAAAGGTCTCGTGCCAAAATGGCGAGTAATTAATTCTCAGTGCCACTATGATTTACTTGATCATCCATATTTGTGTTATAATAAATAGATACATCGATTCTGTGAAAGCGCTAATTCGATATAGAGGTTAAAGTGGACTCGTGTTCACTTGGGATTACCTGTCAAAAGTGCTCGATAATATTAACTGGACATTGATATAAAGGGTATCATAATCTTTCTACGTATAGCAGTAAGCAACCATAAAGCAAATTTTCGAACTTATTGTTTAAAGAAGAAGAAAAGGTTGTGGTCTCTGACCCCCTCAATTCAACAATGAAATCCATTTCATTCAAAATCTCACTCGAAAACAATTCTTTACATCCTTTATCTAATCCAAAAAAGAAAAACTGTTTCAAGGTCACTCATTAGAAACCGAATTCTGAGAACGAGTTAGGGATTCGATTTTCAGACATGGATTGGATGGAGGGTTTCTTCAGACGTGCGAGGCCGAACATTCCGAACTCTCACATTCCTTAGAGTTTTCCAGCACACGGAATGCTCCGATGCATCGCAATGTGTCCTCCAAAACTCACATGGAGCAGCCGAATCGCAAACGTAACAGTAACACTGCAACAAATGAAACCAAAATCAATAGGGTTTCTTTGAATCGGAATCCCAATGATCCCAATCATAAACAAAGATAACCCGCCATTGAAGTAAAAGATTGTTTCTTTCCATACCAGTTCACAATATTGGTCATGAGGAGTAGTAACAAATGGAAATTGCAGACAAAGATGCCTTGAATGTGGATAATCTCTACAAGCCACCTAAAACAAGAACAAAATTAAACAAAAATTAAAGATCATTGTTTTTTACTAGAAAAGATTCAAAAGAAGTTGAAAAAACAATTTTCTAAGAAAATAGCAATACCCAGAGAATTAGATTAAACTAAAATTGAAGTTTTTGCTCAATTCCAATCAAGTTTTAAAAAAGTGTAGATTCAATCGGCAAATATATTAGCAAAAGTTTGAATTCAAATAAACAAAAACCTGGCCACGCTCGGCGACCACGGAGAGTTCATCATCAACATCGCCGGCGGCGGCGGCGGCGGCGGAGAGCTTGGAAGTGTCAATTGGACTGAAAGGATTAAAATCAAGAATAAAGCAATCTTCAGTCTCCTCAACGCGCTCCGTGTCGACAACCTTTTTCAAACAAAAGATGGATCTCAAAGGACTCTCATCCACTGCACCGTCGTCGTTCTCCTCCTCCTCCCTCTCCGGCGTCAGTTTCTTTAAGCTCGTATCTTTCTCCGCCGGTGAAAGTGCTACCACTACCTTCTCCGCCATTGGTGTTCCCCTTTTGCTTGATTTCCGTCGCTTTGCCATCGAATCCTTTGATTAAAATCCCTTAATTTCCTTTCTGATTATATGGTTTTTTTGTGGAAACAAATTTGAATTTTTTTTTCCTTCTACGTTTCTTGAAAATTGAATTTTTAAAGACAACCGTTGGCTTGGGTTGGTTTCCCCCAAAATATAAAATAACCTAAGCACATTGTTTCATCGGCTGGGCTTTAATTCTTATCTAAATCGAAACGGAAATAACAAATGGATGATTCGATTCAATTCAATCCAAAATCTCATAGAGATCCATTGGGCCTTTTGAAATCACAGATCGTTTCTGCTGAATTCAAAAGGTCTACATCTAATTCTGCTCCCAGTCCCTATACTTTTCAATCTTTTAAACGTTAGTCCCTATGTTTTCTAATTCTAGGAATGTATTACCTTCTCGAATTTAAAATTAGAGCTCAATTGAGAA
The DNA here is from genome assembly GCA_019671005.1 of Hibiscus mutabilis. Classification (NCBI taxonomy): domain Eukaryota; kingdom Viridiplantae; phylum Streptophyta; class Magnoliopsida; order Malvales; family Malvaceae; genus Hibiscus; species Hibiscus mutabilis. Next base: position 817,763 of record CM033717.1, on the reverse strand, counting down.
TAGTGTTAACCAGATTCTATTAAATTTAGATATGTGTTATCAATTAAGCTTTACTTTTTAAAAAGTTAATTGCATTACAGTTCCCTAAATTATGATCTTAATTCTATAATGATTTTTGAACTTTTGAATCATTTAATTTCATTTTTAAGCCATGGTTTTCATTTTAAGTAGGTCCTTAAACTTTTAAATATTCTAAATTCACACTCAAACTATGATTCTCATTTTAAATTGGTCTTTAAACTTCTGAAAGCTCTAATTTTATCCTCAAATTATCGTTTATATCACATAATACACATCGGTATTTACATGACAATTAACAATTTTATAATGAATTTAGTAACAATAAATATGATTAGCATATAACGATGATCTATGGATGAAATTTAAATGTTAAAAAATTTGGGGACTAATTTAGATCAAAAGTCGTAATTTAGGAATGAAATTGGAAAGTAATTTAGAGCGAGGGTTATTACTTGAGGATAAATTTGAATGTTCAAAATATTTAAGATAAATTTAGAACAAATATAAGAGTTTTAGAAATATGTAGTGCAATTAATTTAGAGTTTATATATTAGGGTGATATTATAAAAGTTTATGTTTTAATCCATAGACCTTAAATTTTAATTACAATACATAATTTTTAAACCCTAAATTCTACCCTCTAAATTAAATATCTAAACCTTAAAATTAAGCCATTGATTTTTTATTTGTTTTCACCCTATATAGACTAATTATCGTATAGGAGTGGCAATTGGGTGGGGAATAATCGAAAACCGTGAGGATCCGAACTGACGGGTATAGGGAATAACCGAAATCTTCACCCACGGAGACAGGAATTGGGGAAGTTTTATCACCGAAACTCAAATGGGGTTGAGGATGGGGATTAGTATATCCGAATCGTACTTGTATAAATCATCGTGGGGATCTCTGAAAAATATCTGCAGGAATCTCCAATATGTTACAAAGTTGGATAGTCATAAGGGTAATTTACCTATTTTCAACAAAAATCTAATCTCTCATAACCTGAGTATGACCGACTGTAGTAAGTTTAAAAATTCTCCGTAAATTCCATAAAGATAATTAGAAAGTGGTATATACATCGTTGTAAACGTGATTCAGTCTAATTTTATTTAAAATATAGAATGGTCAATTTCGATATGTACTTAAAAAAATATGAATATTTCAATATTGAAAGATCATGAAAATTCGGCAAGTGATTTAAAAAAACAGTTTTAGTAGTGACTTTGAAAAAAATCAAAAAATCTACAAGATAAATCAAGAAGTGAACCTTATATTTTTATAATCATACGGAAATCCAGATTCGTTTAAAACAAACGATTCTTGATTTCGATTTAAAAATTATGAATTATTAATTTTTGTGTGAGAAAAAGTCAGAAGAAAAGACTGCAGGCTGTTTCCAAAAACAACAATGATACCGACTTCCGAAATTCGCCTTAAATCGTAAGAGTAAAATTAGAAGAGGTTATTTATATAGTTCTTTTTAAAACAAATTGAGATTTTTTAGGTATGGGAAATAACCGAAACCCGCATGAATCTATAAGAGATGGATATGAGACAAAAAAATCCCCAAAATATTTAATAGAGATTCTCCAAAACTGTACCCGCAAATATTAGAGACGAAATAAGAATTATAAAACTGTCCCCGACCTGCCCCATTGCCACTCCTAGATGTTTATTACTCAATCTGAATAATTAGTTATTAAATTAAATGGGATTGTTATAAATAATTAATTAACCGAATTTTTTCTTGTATTGTATGCCTAGGCTTGTTCAGGCCCAATAATAAAGATCCTTACTGCAACAAAGAAATCATATCATTAACATGTCAAGGCCGCCACCATCGATAAACAAATCGCAAACCGCAGCCGAATCAACCGTCTTCTTCAACCTCCCAAAGCCAACAGCCACCGTCCCCGACATTTTCCTTACTGCAATTCCCCTCCTCTTCCTCTTGTCTTCAACTAAACCCAACGCTTCCCTTATAAAGTTCCTTCCTTCGAACCCGCGTCGGTTCCTCAGAATCCCGCCCATGTCTCGCCCCAGCAGCGCCTCCTTCGCCACCCCACAGGCTCTCTCCGATTGGCTCAAGCCAAGGTTACCATCCCAGTCATTAGCTTCGTGGGGGGTCAAGCCCGGAACCAAAAACGTCCACAATCTCTGGCTGGAACTTTCCCAAGGCGAGACGTCGCTCACCGATTCATCCCCTCCGCTCCGTACGGTTAACGCCGTTTCGGTCCGTGTGCTGGGAAAGAACAACAACCTTTTCCTCGTCGAAGCCGGACAGGAGTTGTCGAACGGGAGTTTTAGGGATCGGTTCCGACCTCTGTCGGAGAAGATGAAGCCCAATGAGAGCGTCGAAGAAGCCGTGGCTCGTGCGGTGAGAGAAGAGCTCGGTTCGATGAAGACGGTGAGGATCGTTCCCGGTTCTTATGAAAAGAAACTGGAGGAGCGTAATTCGGCGTCGTATCCTGGTTTGCCGGCGCGTTATGTTCTGCACTCGGTGGACGCGTGGGTTGAAGGTTTGCCGGAGGGGGATTTTGTTACAGAAGAAAAAGAAGAGTACGAGGATCTGGATGGGACCATGGGATTAGAGAAAGCTGTGTCTGTAAGGAAGCATTTCTGGAAATGGGTTCGTTCCGATTCGTTTTCATCTTCATTGGAATGAGGAATTTTGGTTGAATTTATTCGAATTTTTAAGGGTTTATAGCTTTACTTCTATTTGTTGTTTAATCATGGTATTAAAGTATCTATCTTTGTTGTTTAATCATAGAAATATACATCAAAACAATAGAGATATACAATTTTTTATGTATAGACCATTGCCTTAGTTTCAATTATGGAACCAAATTGTTTGATGTCTTGTGTTTTGATCTCAAACACACATGCTTCTAGTTGTCTTTTGAAAGATGTCTCGGTAGCCTTCCGGTCAGATATCTTGGTCTTCGACTGAAAAAGATTGTTCCCGTTGTTCGAGAAGATCAAAAATAGGCTCACCAGTTACTCAGCTCCTTTCAACCTGTTATCTTCAACTTACAGAATTTTCGGTGTGCCACTTCGTTTCTCCAAAATCAGTTTTGCAACAGATAAGTCTGATGTGTCTTATATTTTTTTTTTGGAAGGGACAGCTTGTTAAGGTTCAAGGTCCCTGTTGCTTGGAAGAAAACTTGTCTTCCAAAATCTGAAGAGACTTAGGAACGAAAATTTTAGAGTGCTGGAATAGAGCTTGTAATTGTATTATGTTGATCAAGAACCATTAGCCAGTGGAGACAATGATATTGTTGTTCGCATATGGGATTCGAATTCACCAAAACAATGGCTACACAGGTTGAAGGGTCATTAGCTTCGCTGTCAAAGCCCTTGCCCATGCCCTTTACAGAGTACTGGCCTCTGGTGGAGGTTGTGATGATCGGACCATTATGTTTTGGGACACAAAAACAGGTGCATGCTTGGGTTCTACTGATACAGCCTCTCAGGCGTCTGCTTTGCTGTGGAGCAAGTTTTTGAGTTCTCATGGATATACACAGAATCAATTATCTCTTTGGAAATATCCGGTGAAGATGGCAGAGCTAACCGGTCGTACATCAAGAGTACTTCACATAGCTCAAAAACTCGATGGCTGCTCCGTGGCATCACTTGCAGGGGACGGAACACTAAGACTCTGGAACGTTTTTGGGGACCTGGAAGTGGCTAAAGCTGCTCTAAAAGTGAAACATGAGCCATCTTCTAGGTTTAACCTAATCCGGTGACTAAGAGACGACATGGGAATGGGATAGATTATTCTGTGAAGTTTCTTAGCTACTTCATCGTTCACACTACGGTGCCATTAACGTTTCTGATCTCCTTCCCTTTACAAAAAGATGGTGTTTTGAATAAAGGGTTGTCACTTGCTTTCTCCTACCTCCTCTCTCTCAATTTATTTGTTCGATCCGGTGTGGTATCGTGTGTTCATGCTGTGTTTTTCTGTATTTCCTTGTATCAGAATAGTGTGTTTAAGGGTCTGATTTATTTTTTTAGTTCGAGTCAACTTAACAACAGACATTGTCGAGATCCATATAATTACCAGACATCTAAATACAAAAATATTTGGATTTTTTAAAAATCCGACTATTTTTTTTAATCAAAATCCGACTACCGTGAATGGGAGTTGACATAGAATTTGATGATTCCTTAACCACCCATGCAACCTTTCTCTTCCCTTTCCTATTAGTATCTCATTCACCATTAACACTTTTAAGCTCAGTAGTTGCAAAGGTGAAACAATCCCTCGCCTTTCCATGAAACAAAAAGCAAGCTAATGGATCATCGCGAGTTTGGAGTACAAAATGGCAAGTTTCGAAATTTGTCTAAAAATTTAAAATGTACATTTTAATAACGTTTTAAGTTAGTTTTTTATGATTTTTGATAAATATAGAAACTTGTTTTTTTTTTAATAACACAATTACTAAAAAATCAAGTTTCGATACTTGTATTTTAAGTTTCAAAATTTGTTACAAAGATTATGAAGGTGAGTTGGATGGACGAGTTGAGGAGCGAAGCGCGAGTGAGGTTGAACGGATAGATTTCGGATTGTGAGATCCAGATGTCTGGTTTCGAAGGGTGGGGCGCCGGCCAGATAAGGAAGATGAAGGCTAAAACGATGGTGAAAAACGAAAAGAATGCGAAGAATAGTTTCTTGTAGGACTTGTCGGCGGTGAAGCTTTGTTGCTCGGCGCAGTGTGTCGAGGATTTTGACAACACTTGAGACATTTGCAAGAGGTGGAAGAGAGACGAGAATGAAGGTTTTCTTACAGAAGCTCAGTAAATGGTGGCCGATCGGCTAAATAAAGGGAGAAAGTAGATTTATGGTCTAATTGTGAAGTTAGTCCCTCCCTTTATGATAATTAAAATGTTAGTCTTTTTTATTTAATTTATCAAAATTTGATCTTTGTACTCTATAAAAACTGAGACTTCTTGTTTAAGTTACAATTATAAATAATACACAGAGACTATAATTCCAACCAACTTTAATGAAACATAATCAGACTAATAATCAACAATAGAAAATTGGAAGTTTAAACTAAGATTGTAATAATTTTGAGGATTTAATAATTTTTTTTAAAATCACGAGAAATGATTTATTAAAATTATCCAAACTTTTGAAATATAATATAATTTTTTAAAATTTTTGAGGGATCAGCTTAACTTTTTTAAAAATTTTAAGAGCCAAATTTTATTTTTTTAAAAATTTGAGAGACAATAACCCCTGGTCCCTTATACTTTCCGCCCATGTATATGTTAAACCACATTCAAATCTATAATCTCTATACTATTATAACAACAACGATGTCAATCTAATTCTTAATTTTTTTTATCAAAATGCTCAGTGAACATTTAGAAATATGAATAAAATTGCTGAGATGTGCAATGTTAAAATAGCGAACTCAAAATGGACCAATATCAAAGTGAACTGATTCTCAATATTTTTAACCGTTAGATTTATCAATTGGCTGAGTGGTTAACTTCAACCGACACTCGTCCTAGGAGGTGCTTCCACCAGCCATTGACTGATTTCGACAACAAACATAAAACCGAGATCAGAATGCATAAATTATAACTTCGAAAGAACCCGTAAAAACAGAGAGGGAAATGAAGTCTAAGAAGTAAGCATACTGATTGTCTTCTCCATAGATGCTGCCATAAATTCCTCAGGCTCATTTCTCCTTATTGGCTTAGCACGGTAGTCGGCACTCGCAGCCCCTCGCAACATGCATTTGTATAAGGTGCTGATTGAATCTTGTGATGACATCACTGCCCAAAGACAAAACTTGATTGTTTTGTCAAAGACACCATGGTACAAAAATCCTAGTAACTGTACAGAATGTCTCCTTGTTATAATTCTAAACAACTTATTTTGAAGCAAGAATCGATGTACGGTGCTCTCCTTTTTCCCATCAATGACCGGAGCTCCAAAATCGAAACATTTCTTTCGTTGCCGCCAGATGGTGGTGGAGGCAGTGCTCTCCTCTTCTTTCTATCGACGGCATGATATTGTTATGTTGAGATATACTCTGTTTAAATTCCCAACACCGAATTATTTTGATTTAAGATAACATTTAATTTGTGCATTCATTAGTTTTGTTCTAGTAAATTTACATTTATTAAAATCCCGCCACATGTAATCTATATTGATCGCACAAATTATTAAAAAAAAACACTATCAAAATCTGTAAAAATGTTGATCACATTATATAGGGATGAACAAAATTCAACTTTACTCTAATTGAAATTTCAAAACTCAACTAAAAAAATTTAAAAATAAAAATAAAGTTAAAAAAATAAAAATCTCGAATAACACAAATTTTTTAACAATTAATCGATCAAATACTCACCTCTAGCATTATATCCCTATATTATTAAATTATAGTTGATTCTCAAATTCTGTAAGGAAAAATGGGTAATAAATGTAATAACCAAATGAATAGAAGTAAAAGAAGTTTCATAAATTATATGGAAAACAACATAACTGAAAAACAAAGCAAAGAAACTGAGAGCAAGTTCATCAGACAATTACCTGGGTGCCTTAACAGGAGAGGCAGACCGGGATTTAACTGGTGATTTACTTTGGAAATCTGAATTAGCCTACCTTGAGATCCTTTCCGTGATTTACTGCTCTGAATGACAGGAAAGAAAATGGTCATAAGTTTTGGAATGCATTTGAACCTGACTGAGAGAGAAGAGGTGAATAGGGCTTATACCTCCGCATTTCTCTAGAAGAAAATAGGGCTTATACCTCCGGTCTCGTCTAACGCTGCGGCTTCTACTTCTACTCCTGGAAGGGCTGCGCTCATATTTCTTCACCTGTCCATATAGATGAACAAATAAATACCAAAGGCTTAGAAAAGGTCGATTTTGAAAATTCTAGATTGTAAACATAACAAAAGGAATATATGGAATAATTTGGGAGATGAGAAGGATGCAGACCATTTTGATTCACTTGTTTATTAGTCTCATATGCATTAACACATAGGTAGTAGAAATTATAATTTTGCATATTAAAACAAATCAATGGTTCCATGGATCCAGCCATATCAATAATTGGAGCAGACCTTGTTCATAAAATTTTATGCAAATATCATTTCACAGTCTAAATTGAATGAGAATATAGCAACACCAGTCAAAAATATTGGAAAGAGTAACAATAGAATAATGCATAGCAAGGTTACCCGAATATAAGCTCTTGCCCAAGGATTTCTAAACTCGGTATCGTCAAGTTTACGAATCTGCATGATGTTAAAACATGTCATTTGAATTACAAGAATTGAAGTAGCATAAATTCATGGCAAGGAGGTATGGAATTTTCTAATCTAAACCACTTACAGCATATTTCATGTCATCATAATTGGTAAAATCAACAATACCAAAAGTTCCTGAGCAACAGAGAGACAATAAATATAAACTCATTCAAAAACATGAAGGCCATAAAACTAAGCCATCCAGTTTAAAAATCAAGAAGAGAATAATTTTGATTTTCAATTGATTTCAACATAAAGGAAAAACTCATAAAACAATCAGAATTAGACGATAAGTACAAGCATATTAAAGAGAAGTAGCAGAAACAACAGATCTTATAATTATAAACATCACCAGTTGGAACATACAGAACAAACATTTAAGTATGCCCCAGATAAAATGATAAGAATATCAAATAGCAACATTCTAGATCTGACAGAGTTGGAACAAGTTACAATTCAAGTCATGATGGAAAAAAGGGAGAAAAACAGAGAACATCAAGGGGATAAGGCAAACAATCAAAAGTATATGCTTATCAATACATCTCCTTAGGTCATACCATCACTGTCACGTGAAATTTCTGCAAAACACACATCACCAGCTTTTCGCATGTGATCCTGAAAAGAGTTCAGGAATAGGTAAGAGTTACAGATTAATTAACAAAGCCCAAAACTTGTTTCATGTTTTACAAGTTCTCTAAACCTTCAAATCTTGCCAGGAAGCAGAAGAAGGGAGCCCCGGACAATAACTGCAGGGAAACAAAAATGTACATTAGAACCATTTGTTAGTGCAAATGTAACTAAATAGGCAACAACAGGATTGACACAATTCAACAGCTAGGCAGACCTCGGAATTCAGAGTGACGTGATGCACCAAACTTAGCTGCACCACCACCATACCCACCGCGACGATCACTTGAGGATTGTCCTCTACCACCATGTGCAAGCTCAACCTACATCAATTACAATCAAATGCCAGTTAAGGAGGGAAACATAGATGGAATACACATGAAAACAACAAGAGCCTTTCATTACCCTCAAACGACAACCATCAAAGTTATAACCATCTCGACCTCTGATTGCATCTTCAGCATCCCGGGGATCCTCAAACTACAACAAAAACACAAATTTTCTAAGAATTTTTTTACTGCTCATCTATGCATCCTAGTTAAAACGTGAGATGAGAAACTTACCTCAACAAAACTATAACATGGAGGGCACAGAGGAATCTTCAATTTCAATATCCAAAATACGACCATACTATATAAGAAAAATATATATTAGAAAGCAAAAACAGTCATCAACCAAAAGTAAAAGATATTTCAAACGCATTAATGGGGTTCATAAAAAGTCCAGATTACATGTGTCAAAATCAAGCACAACTACAAGATACATGCATTACTGCTGTGATAAAAATACATGAGGAAATGGTTATATTTATTCTTTCATAGAAAAAAAACGGCATTGCAGAATGTTAAATTCAGCATCACCTTGTAGAAAAGATCTTCAACCTCCCATTCTCTTATATCAGAGGGTAGGTTGCCAACATAGATTGTGCGAGAGAAACGACCACTCATTTCCACTAGCGGAAAACAAATAATATAATTATTTCACTGCATTCACAAATAATAGAACCAAATTAATAGAGAAACAAAGTTCTATTCCCTATTTAAAAAATAATCTAAAGAATATCCATCCAGATATCCAATTATCATCATCATCCACTCTAACTATAATGAAAAAATTTATTGATAAAAAAAAAATGAAGCAAATCAAAGTCAGCAATTCCTCCAGATTGTGATTTGTGAGCAGTGTCCCACAAGCTCCATTGCTCATTTGCTCCAACATTTGAAAGTTAACTTGGTCTCCTCATCCTCTCATAATGAGAAAAATAAAATAGAACTTTGAGCAAAACAAAAAAAAACATGAAGCAGGCCAAGTCAGCAATTCCTCCAAATTGTCATCCACAAGCTCCTTCCTTCAAAATTTGAAACTTAACTTAGTCTCCTCATCCTCTCATTAACATTTTTCCAGAGCTTGAGAAGGGAGCAACAATCTCCAATCATTAAAAGCAAAAACACCCAAATCAACCACTACCTTTCTATACCCCCTATTTACCATTCCAAAGCTCTTATTTGTCCAAGCGCTTGTCATCTATCATAAACAAAGCATGCGTGTCACCAAATGAGGTGAGATTCTCAGGCACATTATTGATTATTTCATTTTCCCTCACCCATTCCCCCTTTTAAGCCACATTAAAAAAAATAAATAAACCCTAACAAATTCATTAAAAAATCCCAGATTTCTTCCCCATTTCTAACCCAATCTCCACTCACCCGCGATTACTTTTAAGAGATTACGATAATCAGGAAACAAAAAGAACCTACAAATTTAAAACAATATATATAAACATATATCAATTATAAATGAAAGCGGTGAAAATGTAACGACATTGTACCGAAGAATTGAGAGCTTGTGAAGAGTGGAGTGGTGTCGATGAGAATCAATCAGCATCTGTTTGGCCGTATGCGGCGGAAAACAGCCAGGAGCTTAACGGAGCCTATTGTCGAGCCTTCCTGGTCAAATCTAACTTAGCTTAACCTTAACTAGCTTGTAGCTAGGGTTCGCTTCTCTTCGTCTTTGTTCAAATCTGAATTCAAAATCCGCGAACCTTATATTGGGTTTGTCTAAAGCCCATTCACACTTGATTTTATTAAGTTTGACTGCCTTGAACCGGACCAAGCCCAGCCTCCTCCCATTTTTTTACTATTTGGGTAAATATGCATTTTAGTACCTGAAGTTTGATTCAAAGTTTAATTTGGTTTTTTTTTTTGAATACAAAGAATAGCAGTCTAACTAGAACTAGACTTGTAATATGGGGACCATGTAAGTCCCTATCAAGGAGAACTTGAATTAAAAAGGTTGTTTTATAAATATATATTTTTAAGAATCTGTCAGTTTAACGAGAAAATTAACTATTTGAATTATTATCTCTAGGGAAAAATATGTCAATTGTGCCCTTTCTCAGAGCCTAACAATTTTAAAAATCAAATTGAAATAACCTGTGCATATAATTTTCAATTGATGTCTGAACTTGACTTATTGGTTTAAAAAGAATATGAATTTTATTCTAAGAAAACTAATGATTATTTAAAAATTCCATAAGTTTATGAGCCAATGTCATGCCTGATATTAAACAAAAATCCTTTTATTTAAAAAATATCAGGAAGAATCGTCAATCGGTACTAAAATTTTATGCCTGTCAAAACCCACTTTTTACAAAAATTATTTTTTGATTTTTAAATAGAATAGATATAATTTTAGTGTATATTCAGACGTTTCGCATATGATGAGATCTTTCAATGATAGTTAAAATTTTGGACTCCAAAAATCTTTGAGAACAATAAATATCATGAAACAAACCACCAATCGAGTTGGAGCTCGAGGATAGTGAAAATAAAGTTTCTTGTGGCATTCAAATCCATTTCGCAATTAGAAATTGGGAGCTTATTATTCAAACTACTTGGTTATTTATATAATGTTTAACTTATATTTTTATTATAATTTGATTCTGAATAATTGATTTTTATTTATTCATTATAATTTTTATTTAATTTTTAACCAAAATTTTTATTTAAATCATTAACCAAATTTATGATGTTAAAACAAAAAATGATATTTTTACCTCGATTTCAATACATCACATTTTTGAAAATTATATTTTGTTTATTAAAAACAAAAGGATTTTAAATCTTTTATAATGAGTGATAACTTTCTAAAAGTAATGTTTTGATTTTTTAATAAATGATTAAAATTCAAAAAGAAAAAATATCATATATTAAATGAAAATTTAAATGTTTATAAAGGATTTATTAATTATTTAAATTAGTCAAAAAAAAATGATAATAAAAAACACATAAAAAAATTAAATGATGTTGTACTTTATAAATTTTAAATTTTATTATACTCGTTAATTATTTAAACGCCGGCCTACCACACGTTCTAAGTCAACACACATTTAATTTTTAAAGATGTTTTTTTTTTTATTGTATTATTATTTTTACATCATTTTTTAAAATCTTTGATTTGTCTTTAAAATCTAGTTTTTAATTTATTATTGATGAATTATTAATAACAATAAATTTATTATAATGTTAAAAAAAAAAAAAAAAATTTTTTAACCTCGTTTTCGATTAAAAAACAATTAAAATTTTTATTTTATTAATTTTATAATTATTTTTTTTATTTTTAATGATTCTTTTAATAATGATATGAAAAAATTTCTAAAAGGTGATTTTTTAAATGTTTACAAAGGAAAAAGTAATAGATAAAATGAAATTTCTCATAAAACCTAAATTGCATAAAAATGTTGTAGAAAGAAAAAAAAGTTTTTTTAATAAATGATTTTTTTAAATGTTTAAAGATAACATTTATATACAAATTATCACAAACTATTAAAAATTTAAAATTAAATAAACTTTTAAAATTATATATAATAAATTAAATTTTTTAAAAAGATGTATTTTATTTTATTAATGTTTTATTTTAATTTATCACATTTAATTAAAAATTTATAAATAAAATCATTTAACAACTAACACGTAAAATAATATTATAAAATCGTTTAATGATTAAAATTATTTTTTAATATGCAAATTATATAAAATTTTTATTTATCATTTATTTTAAAATTTATAATAATTATAATATAAAAAAATCTTTAATTTAAAAATATATCAAAAGAATAATTTTTTTATAAAATCAATGATATTATATTTATTTTTTAAATTTATTTTTATTTATTAAATAAATTTAAATTTATAATTATCAATGAATAAACTACTTGAATTCGAAGGTTGAATTTCTAAATAAAATTAACTATTTGAATTTTGAACATAAAATAGTTTGATTTAACATTTGCATCCACCTAATGTATCTCCTATTTTTTCACTCCCATTAAAACCACACCCACAGCTCTCTTTGTCACTATAAACCAAACAAAAGGTTGTCCTTTTTGTTAGTCGTTTTCTCCCTCGATTTGCACATTAGTTTTTTTTTTTTTTTTTGTAATTCTCAGTACATAAAGTGACGATCTTTAAGGTGGGTTTTGGTTTTTACATCAATGGAAACCATTTAGATAAGGCAGGTACGTTCTTCTTCTAACAATTTCAATTACAAAAACAACATCTTTTTTTTCTTTTGCTTTTGTTTTTGTTTTTGTTTTAATCTCTGGGTGTTTGTTTCTCGGATCACTAAACGAGGCAGAGCAATAAAGATGTGATTTTTTTTCTTTTTTTTTTGTACATTACAGGGGAATCTGAAACTGACCATCGTTTTGTTAAGAAGATATGCATTCGATCATGGCGGTTCCTGAGAATGGCGGGGCGAAAATCGGGCCACCGGGTCAGAATTTGGACAACACTGTGGCTGTGTCGTCGACCGAATCAAAAACCAGCGGCGATTCCGTGGCTGCTGCTAAGACGACCAAAGAAGCCAGCTTTGAACAAGACAAACCTGCAGAAACAGACATCAATGGCGATGGCGACAGCAACAACAGTGAAATGCTAAATGGGTTTAGCAATGTGGAAAATGGGGGTGATGGTGAAATTTTCAAGAAAAACATGACTGATTTGGTTGAAATTTTGTCTAAGCTTAACCCTATGGCTGAGGAATTTGTACCTCCTTCCCTTGCAAATCACCATCACGATAATCACTTTCTGGAAAATGGGTTTGGTTTTAGTACTGACAATTTTGCAGTGATCTCTGATTCTGGAAACGCCAATGGATATACTAATCGAAGGGTATGTTTAGTTTCATTTTGGTTTGGCATTTTTGTTTTTTTGTTTCATATTGGTAGTTTTTTTTTGTTGATTCTCTGTTTGTTTTTACACAGAAGAGGAACAACTCTAGCCAAGGGAAGAGAAGGTTGAATAATCGAACGAGTGTTGCGCAGCGAGAGGACGCGATTCGGAAGACTGTTTATGTATCCGACATCGATCTACAGGTAACATTCTTTAAAACCTATGGTTTTTTTTGCCTCAGTTTTACTTTGTTTGTCTAATGATATATGGTGATGTTTATAGGTTACTGAGGAGCTTCTTGCAGGTCTCTTTCTGAGTTGTGGACCGGTATATCTTGTTTATTTGTCGTATTTAGTACCGAATTTCCGGTTTATCCAACTTTGTAGTGGTGGATTGTTTCCTTAAATGAACTTCCTGTTGTTTCTTTAGGTTGTTGATTGTCGTATATGGGGTGACACTAATTCTGTTCTCCGCTTTGCGTTCATCGAATTTTATAAAGAAGGTATTAGTATTACGAATTGCCTTATGCATTTGGTATGCATCGATATCCCCTTTCCGTTTACCATAGTGACAATTCAATGTTCTTGCAGAGGATGCGAAAGCTGCTTTGAATTTGTCCGGAACCATCCTCGGTTATTACCCTCTAAAGGTGATGCCTTCCAAGACTGCGATCGCACCAGTTAACCCAACCTTTTTACCCAGGGTAAAGTATATATTTCATGAAAGAAGTTTATTCACAATTGTGTGTGAGTTATAGAAACTGAATCAGTGTAATGTTGATATGTGTTTTGTTTTTAATTTACTTGGCCTCGAATTTTTATTCTATTCAGTCCGAGGATGAGCTTGAGATGTGCGCAAGGACCATTTACTGTACAAACATAGACAGGAAGGTAGGTTATCATGTCCACTATTTTCTTGAATGCCAATGTGATCAATAACCCGAGCAATAATTCCTGGCATCTTTGTTCAACTGATACAGATTACTCAAGCTGATGTCAAGCTCTTCTTTGAATCGGTTTGTGGGGAGGTCTGTAGTTTCTCATGCAACGTGCCTTATAAATGATGCTCGTCTTATAATTATTTCTTACTGAACATTTTTGTTTTATGGTAGGTTCAACGCTTGAGGCTGTTGGGGGACTATAATCATTCAACTCGCATTGCTTTTGTTGAGTTCACAATGGTAGTTAATCTCTTGCTATCTTTATTTACTGAAACTGTTGCGACGTATCATGTTGAATTATCCGTATTTTTCTTTCTCAAGTTGAGAATAATTATCCGTATTGTCCTTTCTCATAACTTCAAGTGACGGTCTAAAACTTAATTCAGGAAACCTCATTATATCAATCAAATCTTTTTGGCATCATTTGCCCCCAAATTGTCGTTTCTGGAATGATTTCCACAAATGTTTCTCGAGGAATGTAACTGCCAAAATGTTTGTATATTTTGTTGCGGAAATATGCTTGTAATCTTGCAATTCCATTAAACGACAAGCCGCAACTCGTTTGACAGGGTGTCTCATATTGTCGGCTTTAATTGTCAACTAGTAAATTTGATTGGATGCTGTATGCAACTATGAATCGATGATCTTTTATGTTTTCATTTTTCCACTCGTGCAGGCTGAAAGTGCGATTGCAGCCCTCAACTGCAGTGGTGCGGTTTTGGGATCACTGCCTATAAGGTAAACTTTTCTGTTTGAGCTTACACACATGTATACAATGTCGTAAAATTCTGTCCCCAAATTTTATGGTTTTATTTGCTCGTTTGCCTATCCAGGGTAAGCCCATCAAAGACACCTGTTCATCCCCGTCCTCCTCGACCTGCAATGCACTAAACCATCCTCGCTCGTTCTTTCTTCCGAACTGATCAACTGCCAATATATATTTACATATACATGCATACATACAGCTTTAAGGAGGGTCATGTTTTTATACCCCATGCATGTGACGGCTACCGGTGTCTGACACGAGTATGAGTTGGAACAACATAGTGGTATACTAGAGTAATAGTAACATCAGATTTGTCCAAAACCTGAGCTACTCGGTTTTAGCGGATGGGACGAGCAATCAGCTGATCTAAACCTATGGGACCGTTTTTGCCTCAACTGTTCTGTTTTGCGGTCTGAAGGCAACATATGTAGATACCTGTGATGTATATTTAGAAAGGGCCCATAAGAGTCGCTAAAGAGTCTAGGCTGATCCAACAAGAACCCAGTTTTCAAAATGAAATGTGCTCATGGCTCGGACCAGACACATATGTTCCTTCTTTGGGCTAAAGACTCTTGGTGTTCGACGGGAACTAGGTCGGACTTCTATCCCGGGAGCAAAGCTCTCGTAACGCTATTTTTTTCCGTCAAATCTTTTTCTATCATTCCTTGAGAAACATTCACCGACTTAAATCAGAGTGTCGGAAGTACTTCGACGCCCGTAGCTAACCTTCTCTCATATTTAAGAAGTATCCAACCTAAGATTTGTTGCAATGGAGGGTGTGCATGAACTTTCCAAAGCCCTAGCAATTGTTGAGTCATTGGTCGGTTTAAGTGGGAAACAATACGATAAGTCTAGGTCTTTCAATCCCCGTGGCAAGGACAATGATGGGGGAGACGAAGAGGAACATTCGAATGACAATGGGAAGCCATCGAGTGGACAAGGCGGGCGATATTATCGGGTTAACGATGTAAAGATTGAGAGTGGAGGACACATATGTACTTAATGGCGACCCTTCAACAACCCCAATGAAACATCCACATTTCATATCTGTTTAAAGTCAAAAGAACAATGAAAATGGGGGGACACACAGTTGAGCACTGGACTGTATGACATAAAATTCTTACCCTTTGAAAACGAGACATCAGAGACATTAATACAGAAAACCAAACATATTATTATTATTAATTCATTAATTGATGAAATGGGACATTTTTGTTAGCTGATTTGTCTTAAGCCAATTTGGTTTCTTGTGTCTTTGATTTAACCCTATGGAGAAGAAAAAAATCCAACATCTGGTTTTGTCGATATCAGGCCAACCCACTGATAGATCATCCTAATGATTTGCTCAGTGATGAGTATGGCATAAAAATCCAAAATTATCTGTCAATTCTTCGTACTCGTATTTTGTTCGTATATTTTATCATGTCATATAATTATATTTATATAAATTTTGACGTCAATTCTTCGTACTCGTATTTTGTTCGTATATTTTATCATGTCATATAATTATATTTATATAAATTTTGACACGATAATTATTTAAATTTATCAAGTCGTCTTTTTAAAAGTCACATATAGATGTAATCTTTGGGCAAAGTTCACGAATAATTTCTGTCATGTGACACTGAGATGGTATGTGACTCCATAAAATGATAAAATTTTAGAACATATTCTTCCTCTTTTATAGGGTTTATAGAGAATTAGATTTTTAATTTCGACAAACAAATATAAAAAATCATATTATTTCGATTTTATAATTATAATAAGTTAAAATTGTAAAATAACGACCATAATACCATGTTACAATTGTTATTTAGAGGGACAGAGTCACCTTATAGGTGGGAGGGATAGTCGTTCCCCGAATTTAAAGAGTTAATTACATTTTAAGTCCTAAAAATTTTGAAATTATTGCAATTAAGCCATAGTTTCTCTCAAAATTTTATAATTTATTGGTCTGCCCCCTTATAGTCATTCCTAGCTCCGTCCCTGATTATTTAAAGGCTTAATCATCAAATAGGTGTCAAAACTATGCCCTTTTTATCAGTTAGGTGCCCAAACTATTTTTCACATCAAATAGGTGTCTAAAGTTTCATTCTGTGACCCATTTAAGGTTCTTCGTTAATTCTCACCGTTAAAGAACACATGTCATCTCCTGAAAATTTTAAAATTATATTAAAAATAAATAAAATTACTTAATTTTTAGAAATTCTCTAAGTTTTCCAGATTTTACAAAACATCCCCCAAATTCCAAAATCAATAACTCACCAAAACCCAAATCCCGATTTGGGCCGATTTCCCCGCCGCCTACCACATCGGTCGCCGAACCAGCACAACCATATCCCCCACCACCCCGTCGTCGGAAACTGACCGACGTCATGCGAATCGCCGAAATTGTCGAATGGTTCCTTTGAACGATTCACGACGAACGACGTGTGGGTTGTTTGGTGAGGGGAGGACGCTTCATTCTGTCGTCAGCAACGCGGCCAACGCTGTAACGCCCAAGTTTTGGGCCTAGCGGTTTATAGGCTGGTTAGATGGTTTAGTGGGCTGGGTTAGAGATTCGAGTCAGATTCAGGATTAAAATTGAATTAAATATTTTCGAGTGAGAAAATATTTGGGAAAATATCTAAAAATCATTAGTAAATATGTGGATATTTTTGGTAAAGTCAATTTTGGAAAATGAGTTTTGGAAATTGGACATTTGGATTTAGTGACTAAAATGTAAAAGTTGAAAAACTATTTTTGGTGACTGTTTTGTAAAATGGGTCAAAACTTTGAATCCTTAAGGAGCTATTTTCCCAAAGTCTAATATCATACTTTTATCCCTTAATTGGCTATTTTAAAAGGGTTTTGGAAGATATAAATAAGTTGAGAGAATTAATTTTATAATTAATTGCTTAAACAAATTTCACATAACTAACTTTCTCTAAAAAGATTTTCTCTCAAATTTTCTCCATCCAAACACTCTTTTCTTCTTCAAAATCTCAAGGTAAATTCTTGTTTCCTTTAATCTTTTGATTTCAAATGGATTCTCAATGGTTTTCTATTAAAACCTTATTGTTTTAATCTTGTTTTCTCATATAAATCAACTCAATTAAGGGGGAAAGCAATCTATTAGAGGTGAGCTTCGTTTTCTCCTCTAATAAAAGGTTCTTTATTGAAATTCTCAAGTTCTTGACTTCTTATTAAATCAAGGTTTAATTAATGAGTTTATGTGATTTTCGAATTGGATTTGTTTTGCTGGGTTTTTGATTGGTTTTAATCAAGATTTTGATGTTATATAATGTTAATAGATTGATTTTAACATTAGAATCCCGAGGCTATGTGAATCTCTAATTTTCTAGGTTGCTAGTTATGTGTTTTTGAGGAGTTGTGGAGGTTTAATGTTTACTGGAGATATAAGGATCGGGTTGGATTGTTTTTGAATGTGAATCTCTAATTAAATCAAGGTTTAATTAATATTTTCTGGGTTATGTCTAGGATAAGTTGGAAGGTGTTTTCAGAAGGCATATGATAGTTGTTTGTGAGGTGAAGTTGAGGAGTGGTGTTGTTGGGATTATGAATGCATGGTGATGCATTAATCCTCTATTATTATGTGATTAAAACATGGAAGAGTTATCCTAAGATCGTCGGTGAAGCTTTGGAGGCTTCAGACGCTTGTTTTCGCATCAACGATTAAAGCTTTGCGCGTCGATGAGTGAGAACGTGGATTTCAGCTTTGAAAGGGTTTAAAGGTGATTTATGGGAGTTTAAACTTAGCTTGAAATGTTGGTTTAAACTCGGAAGTAAGTATAAATGGGTTTCTTTCTCGATCGTGTTTCAATGAAATGATTTTTATGCACTTGTTTTGAATTACATGGTACCTACTGTTAATAATGTTTTTAAGCATGTTATATACTATTTTTTATCATATATTGATAATTGATGCATTGGTAAATGATCCGTGTAAGTATGAGGAATACTTGTGAATGCATTGAGTTAATGCATTGAAAATGGTTTTGATGTGTTGCTTTAAAAATAGTGAGGTACATGGTTAATAATGAATTATATTGACAAGTGATGTGATTTAAAATGTTATCGATATATGTTGAGATATGTGTTTTGATATAATAATTGAAAAATAGTTTTGGACTAAATTGAGAAGATTTTAAAAATAATTTTAAGTCCAAACAACTTGAAATAATGTTTAATGCTTTTTAAGAGGTTTTGGGATGTTTTAAAACATCTTTAAAGTAGCCAAATCTAAGTTTTTCATGTATCTGTACCGATACGGTATACCCCGTATCGATACGCATCAAGGGTTTGTGAAACTGTCAAGATTCGTACCAATACAGGGCCTTTCTATATTGATACGGTGAAGGGTGGTTTCAATACACCCCTTTGGTGTTTCGATACGCATACGTGGCATATATCCCAACGACCAAAACTCCCAACGGTTATATTTCCAATGGTCTTTTAAATTGCAGGCCGTGCCGATATGCCTACACGCGTATCGATGCACATCAGCTGACCAAAGCTCAACAGCTAGTTCTAAATAAGGTCGTACCGATACGGTTACCCGCGTACCGATATGAACAGCCTTAGAACTGTAATTAATGTGAAAAACGAAGACTCAAACGGCTCCAACGGTCACCAACGGCTATGAACTCATTTTGGAGTATAAAATGGACTTTCAAGCATCTATGAATGACTAATGCTTCAATTGTCAACAACATTATGATCAAAGACTTGTCTTAGAGCTTAATTGTATATTTCTTTGTATAGACAACACTTGTTAGCTTTAATTGTCATATTTTGCTCAAGTGTTTTAGGTTTTGGGTGAGTGCTTAGTGTGAAAATATCTACCTATTAAGAGGGATTTCAATTTGCTAGGATTCTCTTTGTCAGAGAGTGTTCCCAATACTCAGGTTGTGAGTTCTTGGATGCTAGATCACAGGTTGTGATTCTAGGATTGTAACGGTTGCCTCCTTAGCCTAGAAAAGGGGAAGAATTCTTAGTGAATTGTTGAAATCCTAATGTGGGAAGCCTAGGTAGTGGACGTAGAATCCATTAGGGGAGTTGAACCACTCTAAATTCTTGTGTCTTTTTGTTTATCTTTTGCTTCCACCATTTCCACCCAAAAATCAACATTCTCTACCACTTGACTAATTAATGGTTGTGTACATCGAGCCCAACAATTGGTATCAGAACAAGGCTCAATCGAAGAGGATTAACATTCTATTGAGGTGATTCGGCTAGCTCGACCAACAATACATTTAACCGACCAAAATGGCGCAATCCATCGACAAGCCATCTTTCATTGACGGGACCAACTATGCTCATTGGAAGACTAAAATGATGTTCTTCATCAAGGCCAAAGATTACAAGCTTTGGGACGTTGTTGAAGATGGTCCATACGTACCACAAAGATGCAAGGCGGAATGGAATGTGAATGATCGCAAGAATATAGAGCTAAATTGCAAAGCTTTGCACATTCTCTTTTGTGAATTTAGCCCCAATATTTATAAGAAGATGTCTTCTTGTGAGAGTGCCAAGGAGGTATGGGATAAGCTTGAAGTCACATACGAAAGAACCAACGAAGTAAATGAGACTAAGATCGCTCTTCTCAATCTAGAGTATGAAAACTTTAAGATGGATCCAGAAAAAGATATCGAGAAGATGTTCGATCATTTCTCCATCATAGTAAATAGACTCAAAGGCTATGGAGAAGTCATTCCGGAAGAAAAGCTTGTTCGAAAGCTTATCTACTCATTTCCCGAGTCATGAGACTCAAAGAAGACCGTCATCATCTAGGCCAAGAATCTCAGACCTTAAAGCTTGATGAACTCACGGGGTCTCTTCTCACTCATCAAATAATGAAGAAGGATAATGAAAAGGAGAAGAAGAAGAAGGAAAAGATAAGAAAAATAGGGGAAGGAAATCAAAAAGCTAGGTATCAATATGATTGTCGTAGTCTTCAGATCCTCCCAATGTCATCATGAAGATTAAAGTGATAAGGAAGAAGATGATGAAGAGATGGCCTATCTCTTCATAAAATTTGCCCGGTTCATGAAGAGCAAAATGGAATAATCCAAGCATGAATCAACAAAGAAGATGAAGAATCCCTGAAAGATCTATGAATGCAAGAAAAATGGGTTATCTTCAAAGAAGGCGTATGTGGCAATATGGAGTGATGAAGACTCCACAAATGAAGATGGAGTTGCCCATCTATGCTTTATGGCCCTCAATGAAGGGGATGTAGCTTCTAACTCATATTGTTCAAATTCTTACACTTTTGATGAGCTACAAGAAGCATATGACCAATTGGTTTTTGAGTTTAAAGATTCTTTTTCGAAAAACAAGAAATTGATTTAAAAGTTAAAAATAAAAAATGATTTGCTTTCTAAAACCAATTTGGAGTTTGAAGCAAAAATGAAGGATTTTGAGCAAAAAATTTCAAATTTGCAAATTTTGCTTCAAACAATGGAAAAAGATCATCAAAAGGAAATTGATGATCTTAAGAAAGAAAAAGATTTGATTTCCAATGAACTTCAAAAGAAAAACAATTTGGGAAAATCAAATTTTTATATTAGACAATCTAGTGCCCCTAGATTTTTAAACGGTAAATGTTTTAGAAGTATTTAGGTCCCAAAAGAACTAAGTACTTCAACTAAAAATGATGAAATTGAAAAATGGATTCCAAGGGGACAAATTTATGTGCTACTAACGTTTATAGATCCAAAGCAATTTGGATACCAAAAATTACATGGTTGTCTTGTTTAGGTGTGATGGAGAGTGATCAATAAGTCCAAACTTGAGGATGAGCTCCATACACACAAGAAGGAGAACACTTGAAGAATGAAGGCTTCACATCCTCCCTTGAAGTTCAAGTGTTGGTAAATTTCTAGTTGTTTTTGTTTCTATTAGATTTATTTTCTATGACAACTAGATAATGATATTATTGGACTAACAATATTTGATGCTTGAGTAAGAGGGGCCAATTTTAAAACAATAATTCTTATTTTTGTCAAAATTTTTAAACCTCCTTTGTCATCTTGTACTTAAAGTCACACAAATTCTTTTTTATATAACAAAAATAGGGAGAAAATGGTTTGAAAAATTAATTTTTCAAGTGAATAAGAGGGAGCTTTAACTATATTTCATTTTTAAAATATCTTATTCAGGTTTTTAAATACTAAGAGGGTGAATCACAAATAATTTTTCAATTTGGTTTTATTATATCAAAAAGGGGTAGATTGTTGAGATATGTGTTTTGATATAATAATTGAAAAATAGTTTTGGACTAAATTGAGAAAATTTTAAAAATGATTTTAAGTCCAAACAACTTAAAATAATGTTTAATGCTTTTTAAGAGGTTTTGGGATGTTTTAAAACGTCTTTAAAGTAGCCAAACCTGAGTTTTTCAAGTATTTGTACCGATACGGTATACCTCGTATCGATACGCATAAAAGGTTTGTGAAACTGTCAAGATCCGTACTGATACAGGGCTTTCTTATATCGATACGAAGAAGGGTGGTTTCGATATACCCCTTTGGCGTTTCGATATGCCTACGTGGCATATATCCCAACGACCAAAACCCTCAAACGGTCTTTTAAATTGCAAGCCGTACCGATGCCCCTATACGCGTATCGATACACATCAGCTGACTAGAGCTCAACAGCTAGTTCTAAAGAAGGTTGTACCGATACGGTTACCCGCGTACCGATACAAACAGCCTCAGAACTGCAATTAATATGGAAAATAAAGACCCAAGCGGCTCTAATTTAATCCCAACGGTCACCAACGGCTATAAACTCATTTGGGAGTATAAAATGGACCTTCAAGCATCTATGAATGACTAATGCTTCAATTGTCAACAACATTATGATCAAAGACTTGTCTTAGAGCTTAATTGTATATTTCTTTGAATAGACAACACTTGTGAGCTTTAATTGTCATATTTTGCTCAAGTGTTTTAGGTTTTGGGTGAGTGCGTAGTGTGCAAACATCTACCTATTAACAGAGATTTCAGTTTGCTAGGATTCTCTTTGTCAGAGAGTGTTTCCAAGACTCAGGTTGTGATTTCTTGGATGCTAGATCACGGGTTGTGATTCTAGAATTGTAACGGTTGCCTCCTTAGCCTAGAACAGGGGAAGAGTTCTTAGTGAATTGTTGAAATCCTAAGGTGGAAAGCCTAGGTAGTGGACGTAGACTCCATTGGGGGAGTTGAAATACTCTAAATCCTTGTGTCTTTTTGTTTATCTTTTGCTTCCACCATTTCCACCCAAAAATCAACCTTCTCTGTCACTTGGCTAATTAATCGGTTGTGTACATCGAGCCAAACAATATAGTTGGCCCGCCATATGATTGGTAGTGTACTATAAAAAGTCGCATTGGATGTCGAGGGGTTTATACGGTGTATCGAATACTCCATCTAAGTACCCTAACGGTTGATGGGTTATATGGTACTGAAAACTCCCGTTAGTGGATTATGCATCTAATCGATGATTGAGGTTGGTGTCCCCGGGTTGTAAGTGGTACCATAATTTCGGTTGATATGGCATGAAGTGTTGAGAGGACACTTGTTGAATTCGTGCATCCGATGAACTATTTTTTGAAAGTGGAACTTGGTTTATGATCACTTGAAAGTCAATATAATTGTTGATGTATCATGTTGATGGAAGTTTATGTATAATGTTGGTTTATATTTGTTTTATTCTTTAAGCTTTGCATATGGTTGTTATGCATGGGAAGGCTTAAATTGAGGGTTAGCATTGGGACATTCTGTTGTTCCATGATACATATTGCATATGGTTTAATATGATGGTTTTTGAGAGTGTTAAGTGCATGGTTTTCAAGGCATGATGTTTTAAACGATGATTGAAATGGTGATTTCAATGTGGTTTTGAAAAATGGTTTAAAAATGCATTGATGGTGTGTGGTTTGAGCACTCCTCACTAAGTCTTGTGTGCTTATTCTCTTTTTATCCATCAATGCAGAGATTTAAAGGTTGCAAGGCAACGTACAGGTAAGTGAATACCAAGGACTTTGAGATTTGAAAGAGTGATTTCAATTTAGACTTGTAGTAATAAAGGCAATGAGGTTCATTGTTTGTTTGGGAGGCGTTTTGATAAACTCCATGTTTTAGCATGTTTGCTATGCTGCTTTTGGGTTGTAAATGGCCTTTAATTCTTGGTATTGCTTGGATTTATGAATTCATGCTTGAGATGATTTGATTTTTAGTAAGCATGCCTCTAGTGATCTCATTGAAGCATAATGCTATGATTGGTTGATGATTCTGTGACCAATTGTTGTAGATTGATCTTTGGAAGTATTGTGATTATGTTTGAAGTATGTTGAAAGGTTATGATATCTTAGAAAGATTGGAAAATCAACAAAATTGAACATTACAGGTCTAAGCGTATCGGTACGCGTGTCCTTGTATCGGTACGGGTAGACTATTTTGGGATATGTGTTTCGGTATGCGAGGAAGTGTTCTGGTACGAGTAAGGGCATTTTGGCAAGGCCGTATCAGTACGAGTTTCGGCCACTGGAATCTGGTTTTTGAGAAATACCAAAGCTTACCGATACATTTACCCTTGTATCGATACGTGCAGCTGTTAATTTAGTTATTGTGATGTTTGGAAGTTTCTGTTTATTTTATTTTGGTCCATGAATGTTATGTATGCAATTTTATGAGTTTTAATGATCGTTTTAAGCTGATTTCTGGCATGTGAGCATGAAACATGATTAATTAAGGATATATAAATTTAAAATGGGTTAAGTCCATGTAATTTTCTAAAATTATAATTTGGTCCCTAGTTGCAATTATGAGCAATTGGATATCGATTCGATGCCCACTTGAGTTGAGTTTTCACCCGCTGTTAGTATGCACACCATAGGTTAATATGTTGCGTCTAGATAAGAAAAAAAGAAAAAAAGGACATAATTCGAGTTAATCTTTACGGGTTTGTTTTGGCAAACCCAATGTAACTCGCTCGGTTCGGTCTTGCGACTAGGTCGGGTTGAAGGGTTACTGTTGCGCGTAATAAGTGCTACGCAATTGTGCAAGTATACACGTCACAAGTTATAGTATAAAAGATATCGTCTCCACAGGGATTGGTGCCACTTCAAGAATCTAGTCTCTTGCACTGTAAAAAGTAAAAACACAAGTGAAGGATTATGGAAGTTTTAACTAATAACTAATCTAGAAAGCAATTAAGTAAAAGAAAAGATGAATTCGAATGAGAGAGATAGGCTAGGTTATCGTGAGTTGAGGTGTGATAGCTGATTGGATTGTCTTGGTAAAAGAGTGCACGGGCAACTCAGTTGCCGTGGCAACTTGCACGACGGGTTGCCTTGGCAACTAATTGATGGTTGCACGGGCGACTAGTTGGGCAACTACTTGGGCGACTGGGCAGCAACTTCAAGGTTCGGCGGAGCGTTCTTCAATGGTTTCTTCTTATCCCTAGGTCGAAACTCTAGCTATTTGTGCATGCCTTGATAATACATCCCTGCGTGAATCAAGGGTGAACAACAACCAATCTTGCGCTCCTCTTAGCCGTTGAAATCCTTAACTTATTCCTAAGCCGGATTAATCTTCACCATCATTGGATTGAATAAAGATCATATTCATTCGTTTCTTGAATCTAACTCTCCCGATATTAGATAAATGGATGAAATCACGAGATCCTCTCCCAATTCACTCGCAAACAATAATAAGAATCAAGAATGAATAAACCTTGAAATAGAAAAGTGCAAACTCTTATTACCTAAACAAAAACCAATAGTTTCTCACAACCACAAAACACAATAACCATAGCCAAGTAAGTTTAGTTCATGGCTAGGTTCCAAAGAAACACAAGATAAACAATCCCTAGCATGAACCCAATCGAACAAGGAAGAAAAGATGAAGCTTGTCGAAAATCCCTTGCCCTAGATGCTTGCCGAAAATTCCCCTTGCTTCCTCTCTTGGAGTTGTCGAAATTCCCTCTTGCTCTCCCTATTGGAGTTGTCGAAATTCCCTCTTGCTCTCCCCCTTGGAGTTGTCGAAATTCCCTCTTGCTCTCTCCCTTGAATTGTCGAAATCTCCTTGATATTTATAGGGCTAGGCCAAAGTCCTTCTTTGAGGAGGAGTTTGAGTTGGAATTAAATTATCTTTAAAGAATATAATTCTTTATTATAATTTTATTCCTATTAGAACTTCTCCTATCCTCTTGGAATTTAATTCTTCTTTAATCTCTGCATGGCAATCAAATTCCTTTGGGCTTGGACCTTGCTCCATATCATCTTGGGCTTGTAAAATCATGAATTTCGATATCCATATTGCTTTTGGTCTTTGTCGACAAATGCCATGGCAACTAGCTCGGCATATCCTTCATGCATTGCCCTGGCAACTAGCTTTCGACATTGCTTTGGCAAGTGATCCTGCACATACACACACAAAAACACACCAAAGCAGCATCTATTTCCACAAAAATCACCAAGTTATGTAATCAAGCTCAACGATTGAAGGAAACATGGATTAATGCATGAATGGCTAATCTATGCAACTAATATGAGCCTAAGTCTAACAATAATATGAGTAAAAGGGTAAGAAAAATAGTACTTTTGAACACTTATCACACCCCAAACTCGAACTATTGCTTGTCCTCAAGCAATGCAAACTCATAATTACCCGCCAAGACTTCAAATTTTCACAAACTTAGCTTTGAACTTGATTTCAATTCTCTCGAACCGGGGCACAAAGTATGATTGGCTTTTTATTTTTCGGAAAAGCGAGGAGTTACTCGGAATCAAACTATAATGCTTGTGCGTGTGTGCGAGTTGTGTGCAAGTTGATTTTTTTCGGATTCTATGCAAACAGTAGGTTTTCAAATTACTTCATCGGGTTCTTTTTAACTTGTTTTAACTAGAGCCAATTTTGGGCACCTCTAGTGTTTTATTTTTAGTTTTCTTAAGTTAATTTAATCGACTAGAGCCGGTTTGGGCACCTCTAGTAAAAAAATTTAACGCCTCCTAGAGCCGAGTTTGGGCACCTCTAGTGATCAATTTTTAGCACATGCTAGAGCCAATTCGGGCACCTCTAGCATTCATCCAATTTTTATTCTAATACCCCAATTAGTTAATTATCAACCTAAGTTTACTAGAACTCCTTAAATCAATCAAACCACAACAGTGTTTCATCAAATTTAGCATCATAGTAAAATTCTAAGTTTTTCATGGTTATCCTAGAATAAAAATTCTATCAATTAAGTGCATTGGTAAAGTCATCATTGAATATTCATCAAATCTAAGCAATTCTTGTTCCAATTAAAGGCATGGCAAGCAATTTATGTATCCTAAATGTAATGCTTAAGATTAATGTAACTAAACATGGTAATTACTAATAACAATCCCCCCCAAACTCGAGTGAGGCATTGTCCTCAATGCATGCATAAAAATAACGCAAAATAAAAATAAAAATAAAATGCATACGAGGACTTACTCCGAGAGTTCGTCATCGTAGATGATTAGTTTCCTTCTAGTTGGCGTCTTGATTTTCTTGCTTGAATGCAATGGTTGTTTTCTTGTTGCGGGATGTCTTGACTTTGGTTACCGTGGCATCTTCTTGGGGTTGGTTGCCGTGGCATCAGCTTGTGCATGCATGAAGTAAGTTGCCGCGGCATCTTCTTTATTGGTTCCGGGCAAGGATCTTGTGATAAATTTCCTTAGCATAGTAGTTGTGAGTCTTGTTGTGAAAAAGAAAATAAAGAAAAACACGAAAACTAAAGATAATGAAGAAAAAAAATAAAATATCTCCTAAAAATAAAAATAAAAATAAAAATAAAAATAAAAAGGAAATCTTGAGAGGAGAGCATGCTCATGCATCTCCTAAGTTGACCACTTTTGTTATTACGTTCCACATGGGCACCATTGTAGTGCTTCAATCTTTGTCCATTAACTTTGAATTCATGGTTGTCGAGATGGACTTGATTATCACAAAGCACCATGGGAGAATGGTTTGACGACTTCAAATGGTCCCGACCATCTTGATTTCAGCTTTCCGGGAAAAGTTTTAGCCGAGAATTGAATAGGAGAACTAGTTGCCTGGCGTGAATTGCCGTGGCAATAGTTTCTTGTCGTGCCATCGCTTTGTTTTCTCCTTGTAGATTCGTGCATTGTTATAGGCGAGTGCACGAAATTCTTCTATCTCATTGAGATCCA
This sequence comes from Hibiscus mutabilis, assembly GCA_019671005.1. Classification (NCBI taxonomy): domain Eukaryota; kingdom Viridiplantae; phylum Streptophyta; class Magnoliopsida; order Malvales; family Malvaceae; genus Hibiscus; species Hibiscus mutabilis. The sequence goes on along the minus strand of CM033717.1, from coordinate 789,781 downwards.
TCAAGCGCTTTTGTCCGGTACTTTCCCAATCCATATTCACGGTCTTGATTGCCCAAACGTCGCCTTGTGCTCGATTTCCACCGGTAGATGACATGTTTTACCATAGACAAGCCGGAAGGGGACATACCTAATGGTGTTTTGAATGCGGTGCGATATGCCCAAAGTGCATCATCTAGTCTTAATGACCAATCCTTCCTTGAGGATTTACAACTTTCTCGAGTATTCCCTTCAACTCCCGGTTGGAAATTTCGCTTGCCCGTTGGTTTGTGGGTGATATGCCGTGGCGATCTTGTGTGATATGCCAAGCGTTGCAACATCTTGGCAATTAGTCATTGTCAAAATGCTTGCCCCCGTCGCTGATAATTGCTCTCGGCATCCCAAACCGTGTAAATATGTTTTTTTGCAGGAATCGTTGCACGGTCTTGGAATCGTCGTTGGGAACCGCACTGCCTCTACCCATTTAGACACATAGTCGACGGCGAGTAAGATGTAGAGGTTGCCGAATGAAGATGGGAAAGGTCCCATAAAATCGATCCCCATACATCGAACAGTTCCACCTCGATGATGTTCGGAGTGGCATCTCATGTCGTCTAGAGATATTGCCCGCCCCTCCGCAACGATCACATTGCTTGTAAAAGTCTTGGGCATCTTTGTACAATGTTGGCCAATACAAACCGGATTGCAAGACTTTGGTCGCGTGACGAGTTCCTCCAAAATGTCCTCCATAGGGTGAAGAATGGCATTGCCGAGTACATTCTGTTGCTCTTCTTGAGGACACATCGGCGTATAACCTGATCTCGCACATTGTTTAAACAAAAGAGGCTCGTCCCAAAAGTAATGCTTAGCATCATGGCGGAACCGCTTCTTCCCTTGGTGAGTAATGCCATACGGAAAAATACCACAAACAAGGAAGTTAACTAAATCTGCGTGCGAGGGTATTGCGGGGCATGTCTTTGCCGTAGTGTCTGCTCCCAAAATTGCCGAGGCGTGCGCGTCAAAGACCGCTGCTGGCGTCGAGTTGCCGAGGCGTGTGCTTCCATGGTTGCCGAGGCGTCATGGGCTGTCGAGGCGTCAAGGGTTGCTTGAGGCGATTAGAATTTGTTCATCCGGGAATGCATCGCATATCTCTAGATCCGCGTCCTCTTCCCTATTGCGTTCCAAACGTGATAAGTGATCGCCACTTGATTTTTGTTCCTTTCGTCCTTAATTTCAATATCAAATTCTTGTAAAAGTAATATCCAACGAATCAAACGAGGTTTAGCATCCTTTTTAGCAAATAAGTATTTGATTGCCGAATGGTTCGTATGAACAATTACCTTTGTACCAATTAAATAGGATCGGAACTTGTCAAATGCGAAAACTACTGCTAGTAACTCTTTCTCCGTTGTTGTGTAATTCACTTGAGCATCGTTAAGAGTTTTACTAGCGTAGTATATCACATGGAAAGTCTTACTGTGCGTTGGCCTAGGACTGCTCCTACCGCGAAATCACTTGCATCACACATGAGCTCAAAAGGTAGCGTCCAATCTGGTGGAACGACAATGGGTGCCGAGGCAAGCTTTTTCTTTAGGGTTTCGAATGCTTGAGTGCAAGAATCATCAAAATCGAAGACTTTATCCTGTTCAAGCAGATTACACAAAGGTTTAGTGATTTTAGAAAAGTTATGAATGAACCTCTCTGTAAAAACTCGCATGTCCGAGAAAACTTGAATTCCTTTAACCGAATTTGGTGGGGGTAATCTCTCGATCACGTCCACCTTGGCTTTGTCTACTTCAATTCCCTTGGATGAAATCTTGTGGCGAGCACTATTCCTTCATCTACCATAAAGTGGCATTTCTCCCAATTGAGGACTAAGTCCGTTTCTTCGCATCTTGCTAACACCCTTTCTAAATTACCGAGACAGCCGTCGAAGTCATTACCAAAAACCGAAAAATCATCCATGAAGATCTCAAGGAAGTCTTGACCATGTCCGAAAAAGAGCGCCATCATGCATCTTTGGAAGGTTGTTGGGGCGTTACAATCCGAACGGCATCCTTCGGAAGGCATAAGTACCGTATGGGCATGTGAAGGTTGTCTTTTCTTGATCTTCCGGTGCTATGGCAATCTGATTGTAACTGAATAACCATCAAGAAAACAAGTAAAAGGGTTTACCCGCAAGACGGTCAAGCATTTGATCAATAAAGGGTAATGGGAAGTGATCTTTCCTAGTGGCTTTGTTTAGCTTTCGATAGTCCATACAAACCCTCCAACCGGTCACTGATCCTGGTTGGGATAAGTTCATTATTTTCATTGCTTACCTTTGTTATACCTCCCTTTTTCGGCACACATTGTACCGGACTTACCCACGTACTATCGGAGATAGGGTATATAATGCGGCGTCAAGCCACTTGATGATTTCTTTCATTACAACCCCTTTCATGGCATGATTCAGTCTCCTCGGGCCTCAATTGAAGGTTTGTGATCATCTTCCAACAAGATCTTGTGCATGCACACCGCCGGCTAATTCCCTTCAAGTCGGCAATTGTCTACCCTATTGCCTTTTTATGTAGCTTCAACATGTTGATCAGCTTCTTTTCTGATCAGGCTGTAACTTAGAAGAAATAATTACAGGTAATGTATTATCGGTCCCTAAGTATACATATTTTAGTTGCTCGCAATTGTTTCAACTCAAGAATTGGTGGATTTTCGATAGAGGGTTTTTCGATCTTACCTTTCTTACGAGTAGTCCGGTGGTTCAAAGTATGTACCTGGTCGATTGACTAGCCAATTTGCTCTCTCTGGTTGTTCCTCATCGACCGGCTCTTCATACTCCTCGGGTTCCTCTTGATCGGCAATGTAGTTGCCGAGGCAACTAAATTCCTCATCAGTTAAACTCTGCCGTGGCATGAAGTAGTTGGCATTCTTCGGATCATCGGCATGCCTTAGTGTTTGGAACACATTTAGTTTTACCTGCTGGTCATTCACCCTCATTGTGAGTTCTCCTTTTCAACATCAATCAAAGTTCTCTCTGCCGCTAGGAATGGTCTTCCGAGAATGATAGATGCATGCTCATCTCGCTTCACAATCCAAAACAATAAAGTCGTGGGAAAAATGAATTTATCAACTTTTACCAGTATGTCCTCGATTTTTCCCTCCGGATGCACATATGATCTGTCGGCTAGCTGCAAAGATAATCATTGTAGGTCTTGCCTTCCCGATTCCTAGTTTCGGAAAACCGATTTAGGCATCAAGTTTATGCTAGCCCCTAGGTCGCATAGTGCTTTCCCAACATAGTGATTTCCAATAGAACAGGGTATTGTGAAACTTAGGGATCCTTCAACTTGGGCGGCATACGATTGTGCAACATTGCCATGCATCCTCATTGCGGCAATTGTTTCAAACTCTCCTAGCCTTGTTCTCTTGGACACAATGTCTTTAAGAAACTTGGCATAGTTTGGCATTTGTTCAATTGCTTCCACCAATGGCAAGTTGATGTGGACTTGCTTTAGGATATCAAGAAACTTCTTGAATTGGTATTCTTGCTTTTGTCGCTTCAACCTTTGTGGGAATGGTGGTGGAAGTCGGATATCTTCTATCCTTTCATTGGTTTGAAACCCGATTGACGGCATTCTTTGGGACATCCGGAGTTGTCGATGCGTTACCAAACTGGGGTTGCCGAGGCGTGCTTATCGCAAGTTGCCGAGGCGTCATCGGTTGCCGAGGCATGCTTATTGCCGGTTGCCGCAGCAATTCTCGGTTCAGCATCCGAGACTTTGCCGCTAGGTTCGTCTTGATCTTTTTGTGTAGTTTTGTTTGACGAGCGGGTTTGAACCTCTCTAAGTTGTTGGCCACTTCTGGTGGTGATTGCCTTACATTGCTCATGGCAGTTCCTCTTGCGACTTGAAGATCGCTAGGTAAACCTCTCCGGTGGTCTAGTGTTGATTTTGAGCAAACTGTCCGACTTGATTTTCCAATGATTTGATTGCCGCCTCTTGGTTTTGCAATCTCATCTCGGTCCTGTTAATAAAAGCATCAGTTCTTTTTATGAAATTACTATTCTCAGCCATATAAGATTCAGTTTTCATCATAAAAGTATTTAGAGAATTTTCCAAAGAACTAGATGTCGTCGGTTGTTGCTGCGGCATCTGTTGTCGTGGCATATTCTGCTGGAATCCCGATGCTTGTGCATTCTGATTGTTCTGGTTTAGAGCATTGTTGGGATTACTCCATGAAAAATTCGGGTGCTTCTTCCAAGCTGGATTGTATGTATTGGACATCATGTTGTTGCCCCGATTGTAATTCCCCACATAGAAGCTAGATTCCGGATTCTGCATACATTCAGAAGAATTATGGTTATCACCACATAACTCACAAAAAGAATCCATTACCTTGACTTCATGTGTGTTGTTTGGTTTTTGCATGTTCTGGACCATCTTGGTTAAAGCGGCCAATTGTGCGAAATTGAATCGATGATCCTAGTTCATGTATTGTGGCTTGGCGTCTAACTCCTCCTCTTCTAGTAGATGGGAATTGATAGTCATTCTTGGCCAGCCTGTTTAAAATTTGCATTGCTTCCTCCGGCGACTTATCTAAGAGTATGCCGTTTGCCGAGGCGTCTAGCATCATCCTTGTTGGTGTATTCACGGCGTTGTAAAACATTGTTACTTGAGTCCACACCGGGAATCCGTGTAGAGGGCATTTGTGTAGAAGTTCTCTATATCGCTCCCAAGCCTCGTACATGGATTCATCATCCACGCCGAAAAGAAGTAATGTCGTTACTGAAGCTTATCGATTAAATTTGTAGGATTAAATCTAGCAAGGAAATCACGACAAAGATCAGTCCAAGATGCTATGGATCCGGCAGAATGCTATTTAGCCATGCTTTCGCCCTATCCCTCGGTGAATAGGGAATAATCTTAATCGTAAGACATCAGGGTGACTCCGTGTATCTTGAACGAGTTGCAAATCTCGAGGAAAGATTTCAGATGTTGTCGTGCATCTTGATTCTTTGAGCCGCCAAATTGACCTATTGTGTTGATCATATTAAACATTACCGGTTTCAACTCAAAGTGGTCGGCTTCAATTTCGGGTGCGACAACTCTCGGGTTAAGTCCATCAAGATCTTCTTCAAGATAGTCTCGAATAGTTCATTTTCGTGCAAGAATCACTCCTCCTCCGCTCGAACATCTTGATTAATATTGCCGTCTTGATTTGCCATTACTTCTCTAATCCTTCGTCTAAGTCTTTGTAAGGTTCGTTCGATTTTGGATCAAAGGGATATTACGGTGAAGTCGGTCTCACCCTGGTCATATACCAATGCAAAACCAAAGTTTGTTAGCCCTTTGAATTTTAAACAAGAAAATAAAAAGAAAGTGCAAGAAAGTAAAAACAAAGTCGCTATTGCCAATCCCCGGCAACGGCGCCAAAAACTTGTTGCGCGTAATAAGTGCTACGCAATTGTGCAAGTATACACGTCGCAAGTTATAGTATAAAAGATATCGTCTCCACAGGGATTGGTGCCACTTCAAGAATCTAGTCTCTTGCACTGTAAAAAGTAAAAACACAAGTGAAGGATTATGGAAGTTTTAACTAATAACTAATCTAGAAAGCAATTAAGTAAAAGAAAAGATGAATTCGAATGAGAGAGATAGGCTAGGTTATCGTGAGTTGAGGTGTGATAGCTGATTGGATTGTCTTGGTAAAAGAGTGCACGGGCAACTCAGTTGCCGTGGCAACTTGCACGACGGGGTTGCCTTGGCAACTAATTGATGGTTGCCTGGGCGACTAGTTGGGCAACTACTTGGGCGACTGGGCAGCAACTTCAAGGTTCGGCGGAGCGTTCTTCAATGGTTTCTTCTTATCCATAAGTCGAAACTCTAGCTATTTGTGCATGCCTTGATAATACATCCCTGCGTGAATCAAGGGTGAACAACAACCAATCTTGCGCTCCTCTTAGCCGTTGAAATCCTTAACTTATTCCTAAGCCGGATTAATCTTCACCATCATTGGATTGAATAAAGATCATATTCATTCGTTTCTTGAATCTAACTCTCCCGATATTAGATAAATGGATGAAATCACGAGATCCTCTCCCAATTCACTCGCAAACAATAATAAGAATCAAGAATGAATAAACCTTGAAATAGAAAAGTGCAAACTCTTATTACCTAAACAAAAACCAATAGTTTCTCACAACCACAAAACACAATAACCATAGCCAAGTAAGTTTAGTTCATGGCTAGGTTCCAAAGAAACACAAGATAAACAATCCCTAGCATGAACCCAATCGAACAAGGAAGAAAAGATGAAGCTTGTCGAAAATCCCTTGCCCTAGATGCTTGCCGAAAATTCCCCTTGCTTCCTCTCTTGGAGTTGTCGAAATTCCCTCTTGCTCTCTCTATTGGAGTTGTCGAAATTCCCTCTTGCTCTCCCCCTTGGAGTTGTCGAAGTTCCCTCTTGCTCTCTCCCTTGAATTTTCGAAATCTCCTTGATATTTATAGGGCTAGGCCAAAGTCCTTCTTTGAGGAGGAGTTTGAGTTGGAATTAAATTATCTTTAAAGAATATAATTCTTTATTATAATTTTATTCCTATTAGAACTTCTCCTATCCTCTTGGAATTTAATTCTTCTTTAATCTCTGCATGGCAATCAAATTCCTTTGAGCTTGGACCTTGCTCCATGTCATCTTGGGCTTGTAAAATCATGAATTTCGATATCCATATTGCTTTTGGTCTTTGTCGACAAATGCCATGGCAACTAGCTCGGCATATCCTTCATGCATTGCCCTGGCAACTAGCTCGGCATTGCTTTGGCAAGTGATCCTGCACATACACACACAAAAACACACCAAAGCAGCATCTATTTCCACAAAAATCACCAAGTTATGTAATCAAGCTCAACGATTGAAGGAAACATGGATTAATGCATGAATGGCTAATCTATGCAACTAATATGAGCCTAAGTCTAACAATAATATGAGTAAAAAGGGTAAGAAAAATAGTACTTTTGAACACTTATCAGTTACAAACGCCGACATGAGTGGTCAGATTTGGGGGTTTAGGGATTTGGGGACTATTTTAGGAATATTTGAAATTTCAAGATATATTTTTATTTTGTTTTATTAATTTTATTTATTTTTAATATAATTTTGGAATTTTCCGGAGATGGCACGTGTCCTTCAACGGTGAGAATTAACTGAGAACCTTAAATAGGTCACGAAATGAAACATTAAATACCTATTTGGCCCGAAAAATAATTTGGGCACCTAACTATAAAAAAGGGCATAGTTTGGGTACCTATTTCCCTATTAAGCCTTATTTAAACTCGTATCTTGGGATTGTAGTTTACAAATGAAACAAGAATGGAAGACAGAGATGTCCACAAGGCATGGGAAAGAAGAAGCCATACGATAAGTAAAAGCCTTATGGGTTCATAGAATCTATTAATCAAAAGTCTCAATCACTTGAGCGAATGCAGCCAAATGAAGCAGTTCCGATCAGTGGACAAAAAATGGTAAAATTGCAGTTAGATCCCTTCAAGAATCATAAAATCATGAATTAACACAATGGTAAATTGATGTTTTGGTCCACTCGGAAATAAAATTTCAAGCTCCAATCATGTCCAACCATATATTTAAGCTCCCCGGCCCCTATAATTCTCTAACACCAAACATATTTATCCAGAAAAAACTCCATTAATGGAGCTCAGAGAAGATCATCCACCACCAAATGAAGTAACATCAAAACAGTGCCTAGAACCTCAAACTCCAAGGAACACGAAGAACCACAAGAAGAGGTTTACTGATTAACAAATAAGGTTAATGGAGTCGGTTTTCGAGTCCGAGTCAAGATTAGAACCGAGAAAGAAGTTGCAGGTGGCGAGAGAGTTGGGGCTACAGCCACGACAAGTCGCCATATGGTTTCAAAACAGGCGAGCGAGGTTGAAGTCTAAAGAGATAGAGAAAGATTACGTAAGGCTAAGAGATAAATACGATAATCTAGCGTCAAGATTCGAATCCCTGAAGAACGAGAAACAGTGTTTAATTTCCCAGGTACATATACATATATACACACACAGTATACACCATTGTTCTTTCTCACTGATTCTTCTTCTTTCTCACAGATGGAGCAGCTAAGTGAAATGGTGGCCGAAACCCATGATGGAAACAAGGTCGGCAAGGTGGGTCTTGAAGCAGAAGCAGAGCCAGTTTTCCGACAGGCAGCAATGGAAGACAACAATGGGGTTTTTAGCTTGGAAGAAATTATGAACATGGATGAATACAAAACATTCCCGGTTCCACCTGAGAAACCCTACGGATTTGATTCGGCTGATATGTCTGATTATTCGTTTGGTTTGGACTTGAGACAACAGTTTGGCTAATGTTTTTTGTGCCATTACAGTCGACAAAGAATCAGAGGGAAGGCATAGAAAAGTGGCCATTGACGATTGTTGCATGCCAGGATCTTCGGGGGTTCACATATGTTTGTTTTACTGTTCATATTCGGATTAGTGAAGCTTTAAGCGTCGATCTATGACTGATTTCGATGATGTTAAAAGACTGCAATGGGGTGTTTGTAGTTGTAAACCATAGATTCCTCCATTTTCTTTTTTGGTTATGGTATTAATAGATGAACATATATATGGTTAATTATTCGAAATATAGCCATGGGATTTCTGTTGTTAACACAAAGTATAAGGATTAATAGAAGAGTTTCACATTAGAAGAACAAAGATGAAAGGTGAGATTTCATGTTGTACAATTATTTGGTTTTGATTTATATTCGAAACCGAGTCGTATTAGATAAGAAAATAAATTGTTTTCCTCAAAAGTGAGAAAGAAGAAGGAAGTAACATTTGTTGAGAATATGAGGTGATAAGGTTGAATACAACACGTTTTGGTAACTTAAACATCAAATACTTGGTAGATACAATGGGAACATTGATACCCTAATAGAAAGTGAACACTTGTTTTTTCAGCCTGAAAAACAAGTTTCTTGTTGGATAGGAATTCAAGTTTCCATGGGAAAAAAACCAATGGTTTGCTGTCATGGAGAGGAACTTTTCTTTCAAAAAGAGATTTAATGGAACGAAGTAAGGACTGCCGATTTTGTTATTTAAACTTCAGTTTATTCCATATAATAAGTTTTGGGCGCACTCGATATTAAGACAGTTTGGCCGAGTGGTCTAAGGCGCCAGATTTAGGCTCTGGTCCGAAAGGGCGTGGGTTCAAATCCCACAGCTGTCAATTTTTCTAATTCCACTGCAGCAGTATTGGGAAGGATACAGTAATTAAAGAAAAAACATCTAATTAAAAGATCTATTAATTAGGCGGATAGTTAATTAAATCTATTAATTAGCCCGGATAGTTAAGGATGTGAGCATGTTATATATAGGTTTTATTTTTGACATTTGTATTAAGAATATAATTATCTTTTTATTTAGTAAAAAATTAGATTTTCTGATAAATCTCAAACTTAATTTTATTCCTACTTAAAAGAGAAGGAAATAATAGTATTTTTAATAAGTCTAGAATTCATGACCTACAAGAATACTAAAAAAAATAAAGATAAACAATTTTGCCAATCGACCAAATATAATTTTAAACATCTGATTAATTATCATTTTCGATATGATATTTTATATTTTAATTAGCCTTCAATGGAACCATTGCTGGTTTACATTTGATGACAATTTGTTTGTCCGTATTTAATAGTATTTTAGGCTGTAATCATATTTTAAAATATACAAGAATAAAATACATTTTATTTAAGGGTGAACTATAATTGAGGTCACTCAATTATGGGTAAGATTACATTTTGGTCATCCAATTATTATAAGTTATATTTGGGTCACTTAAATATAGGTAAAGTTATATTTGGATCACCCAATTATTAAAGGTTACACTTGGGTCACCTAATTATTAAAGGTGACACTTGAGTCACTCAATCATAGGTAAGGTTATATTTAGGTCACCCTTCATATATATATATATCAATTTGTGTATTGTATTAACTAATAATTCCAAATAAAGTACTTTAGTATTGAGGAAGATATACAATTGATTTGGAAGAAAAAATAATTAAGTTGACTATTTTTTAAATATGACGGGTGACCCAAATATAACATTACCCATAATTGAGTAATCCAAGCATAACATTTAATAATTGGGTGACCCAAATATAATATTACTCATAATTAAATTACCCAAATGTAACTTTTAATAATTAGGCGACCAAAATATAGTCATACCCACAATTGAGTGAACTCTTTATAATTTACCCTTTATTTTATCATTTGTATAAATTTATCATTTCCTGACCTGGGGTCGAATCCCGGCAGCCACAGATTCAATTTTTTGTTCAAAAAAAAATCATTTCCTTTACGATAGATATATGTTAAATTTTTTTAGCGTTTATTATTAAATAGGGCCATTGCCGATTTCATCGGTGGTTTTCCAAACATACCCACCAGTAGAAGGTACCGAAATCATTTCCGGGAAAGCATAACAGACGCCGAACGGTTGTTAAGTAAAAGTTCGCTAAATACGCCATCATCATTTCAGAAACGGAGAACTCATATTTGAGGACAGATCGAAGAACATGCACTACGAGTTTCAAGCTAAACGAAATCGAAGCAAACTCTACGATAAGATGGTCTGTTATTAGAACAATAGTTTCCAAACAGAAACCTAAAAATGAAAGTAGAATTCCTTCACCCAAATATGCAATCTACTTGATCTTCTTCTTTGGCCTCAACTGTCAACACAGACATAACTTATGTCAATTAGTCACAACGAAAAAAGTATGAATGCGGATGAAGTTTACCGGATACAATCTTATGCGGTAGAATCTTGACATGTACCAAACGAAATGATAAAATCAGCGTGGATGATTTACCTGATTGCTGTGTCCGCACTTCTTTTTCCTGCAGTTCACGGCACGGGGGTGCAGACGAGCATAACACCTACAGCAAATACGTCGATGGTAAGATTATCAGCATGGAAATAAAGAGCAGAAAGATTCTGAGTTCTAAATGCAAGTCGATTTTAGAAAAGGAAATGAAAAATAAACGTAATTTCTTTCATAACAATGTGGTATGCTTTGGGGTCGAAGAAGAATTCGGATACTTCAAAAAAGAAGGGGAATGAAAATGGTTATTTCAACAATCAGCAGGATTCAAGAATATCGAAAAAGGGAGGATCGAAATCTAACTAGATGCATGCACAGTATATATTACAGCTATAATACCGGACTCGAGGAGTAAGTGTCCAACAAAGAACAATAAAGAACACTTAAAGAGTTTTAGAGTAAATGCTTCTTGTATTACTCAAAGTGAAGTGGTTGTGAAGTATTCTTCATTGTTCTAGCTGCCAATCTCTTTCTGTTGTTCTTTGATTAGCTTTCGCTTAGAACGATCTTTCGTTCGAGGGCTTCGAGGAGTGTTTGATCTTCCGGAGCGAGAATCCTGGCTGAGTTAGGTGTTTGTCGAGAGATTTTCACCTAAGACCGTGACAAGGTACTTCAGGGTGACTTAGCAGACGTTTCAACTGAGAAAGCGACTAAGGTCCGGCACGAATCATCTGGCAAAGGTCTAGCCCGCGACACAAGTGGTGTCTGTGATAAGATCCATCGAAACATGGAGTGCTTGTCGAAGCCGTTGTCGAGCAGGAGTACTCACAAGGCTGGTTGGAAGCTGACTTAGGCGTAGGAATCGACTGATTTGCGTCGAAGGCGTCTAAGGCCGCACGGATAAGCTAGAGTCAAAATCTAGCCCCGTGACAGGTGGTATCGATAAAAATGCGTTTCTAACATAGGTATGCTAGACACGAGTACTTTACAAAAAATTGAAAACTCCAGATACCATAACATGATAGTGCTTCCAAGAACAATTCATTTCAAATGAAGTTTGTAAACTAAGATTATTAAACAAACAATCATATAGAAAAATAAGAAAGCGCCGACATACTTGCGGCAGATCATCTTGTCCTGGTTGTATTTCCGAGCCAATGCCATCAAAGAAGGCTCGATAATGCCACCACGAAGTCTCAGAACCAGATGCAGGGTTGATTCTGCACAATTCCATACAAGCCAAATCGTTCCGGGAGTTTAAATTCAATAATATTGATGAATGACGAAGCGAAACTTGAATAGTTTGATTACTATGAATTTCTACTCAACTACTTGTATCATTTTCGCAGTAAGAAAATATTACTTAAACATGCTCGTGGCTTGATCCACAGTTCAATACGTAACAAAGTAAAATGAAGTGCTTATGATGGCAAACTTTCTCGAGAAGCAAACAGGGACTAGAATCAACGATGATTGCCTTTCTGGATGTTGTAGTCAGCAAGAGTACGGCCATCTTCAAGCTGCTTTCCGGCAAAGATCAATCTCTGCTGATCTGGAGGAATACCTGAAAACATTTACGCCGGAAAATCTAAGGCATCAAAATCAACATGAACATCAATTATAAGCATACTGATTTCAATCTTCAAGCGAGAAGTGCACCTTCCTTGTCCTGGATCTTGGCCTTAACATTGTCAATGGTGTCGCTGGATTCGACCTCTAGGGTTATGGTCTTCCCTGTTAGGGTTTTCACGAAGATCTGCATTTTCCCGAGCCCCGATTTCAGGTTCGGAATCTCTAAGATAAACCCGTTCGAAACAAATATATTGGTCGCCTGATTAGGGTTCTTAGTGGATTCCTTTCTAGAATTGGCTTTTGGGCTTTTTGTGGCACTGAAGAAATAAGACAGAATAAAAATATTAAACCCCAAACGATACATACGGTCTCGGTTGGTACAGTCGGTGACTCGGTATTGAATATCGATACGATATTAATACTTTTAAAAAAATTTAACAAAATTTATTTGATAAGTAATTTTTTAAATAAAATTAAGAGTTTAAATTATAGTGTTAAAGTTGTGACAAATTAAATTGAAAATAGTGTCTTAGAATAAGTCTTTCCAATACTTCATCCGTATAAAAAAAATATTTATTAAAAATAATTTTTTTGACCTATATGAAGGTTTATAATTTTTAATGAGGATGATATAAATATTGAGTTTGTTTAAAATATTAAGCACAAAAATCTTTTGAACTACCCATGATTATTTATCAAAATTAATTTTACAGTTTTTTCTTTAAATTTTAATTTTGATCTGGTTGAGATGAGTTAAATGCTTAAATAATTGTCTTGTCTCTTAAAAAGTTTATTAATAGTATTGATGTAATTATAATGTAATACTTGTTTATATTTTTTAAACCATTTGATAAGACATAAACTTTGTAGATAAAAATAGTTTTCGAACCCATATATTCTAGAATAAACATTATTCCATTTTCTACTAAAACCGCTTGTTGCAGACAAGATAGTGTATTTTAAATGTTTTTATGAGAGTTTAACCTTTCAAATTGATTAAGTTTTTTTTAAATAAACTGGATTATATTCAAAGTGATGGGATTAAAAAGATATCACACTGCAAACATTAAAAATTCAATGCTAAAAAATAAATACAATAAAATTCTAAGGGTGTGAAAGACATTAAAATACAAAACCTATCACATACATAATGATTTAAATAATCTTTTGAATGAAATTCAGCAAACAACTACTTTGACCAAAGTGCTATATGAAGAAAGCAATTCTCCCGCTACTTGATCTTGTCATATCGACACAACTACAAAAGGAAATCATAAGCATATACAGGCCGGTCTCCCTGGCTGAAAAAATGATCGTTAGTGCTCGTCAATCAAACGCAAAGCTGTCAAAAGACAGACTATAACTGCTATAAAAACAAACGAAAAAATTATTATAAAAACAGACAAAAAGACTATCATAAAAATAGATGTGAAAAAACAAAAAACTTGAAAATAAAATAGTCATAAGCAAATATGAATTTTATTTATGTACAAAATCAGTAAAACGGTCAAAAATTATTATCAATGAAGAAAAAATATAATGAAAAAGAAAAAAATTAAAAATTTATTGTAACTACTGCAGGGTAAATGAAAAAGTAAAAAAAAATTATTAGAAAATTATTCTAAAAAATAAATATAAAAGTCTCCAAAAAAGATTAAGTTAATGTTTTCGAATAAAAAACTTAACATTTTAAAATAATTGAACAAGGAACCCATCAAAAAGTGGACCCAATGAGAAAAAAATATCGTTATTTTTATACAAATTAAACCTGAACAATTTATTTTTACGATATATGTATAATATTTTTAACATCAAATCTATTAAAATATAATGTTTTTAACCAATTGGGTAATCGAAAGCACTGTTTTTTCTTTTTTGCTTTTTCAATTCCTAATCATGCGATTGACATCCACGAAATTGGGACAAAATCATGATCAAATGTCTAAAATCAATCTGATTTCGGCTAAACATTGGACCAATTTCTACATCCAACAAAAGAAAAAGGAAAAAGAAAAAGATCTTAACTTTCCGAGACCAGTTTCATCAATGGTTATCCACAGTGTCTGAAAACTTGAATTCTACGCCTATATTTTCAAACAAATCAAAAGCTAACCCAGCGCGTAAATATAATAATTACAGTGTCTGAATTATACAGTTTTCTGTTTATTGTCACGTTATATTTTTCATTAAAATTAATTAATTTAATTAACATTATTTAAATAATTAAATAATTTTATTTACAAAATAAAAGTATGATGGTTAAAATAAAACATTTTAATATTTAGGTGATAATGTAGTTTATCCTTTTATTTGTTGAGTTATATGGTCGATTTTTTTAATTTTTTATGTATAATCATATTTTTTTTAATTTAGTTGTTAATTTTTTTTTCTAGTTGATGATTTTAATAAAATGATTGGTTAATGTAATTAATCTACTTTAAGTTTACATTTTTTTAAAAAAAATAGGTTTTCATTTGTATTTTTCTTTTGGTTTGTTTAATAAAATTAGCTATTCTTATTAGTTAGAAAATCATGTATATATAAGTATTTTTTTGGATAGTAAGAAAAAATTCTCTCACGCTCGACGGGCACCACTAAAGAAGAGCACCGATGAGCATAATTAATTCAATTTATAAAAATTAAAATTTTAAAAGACTTACCGTGTAATTATAAATTATTTAAAAATTAAAATATTTTATTTTTTAAAATTTTCTTTTAAATATAGATTAAAATATCTATCTCCCCTAAATTAAAAAAATTTAATTTTTGTTCATTTGAAATTCAAACCGCCGCCGCCGCAGCAACATTGCTTTGCTACATCTGGGTTTATTTCCAGGGTGATAAAAACCTTGAGATGTCTGTTTTCTGCTCACAAACTTGTGGTGTCTGAATGTTGTGAATCGTTACTGTTATATGATCAAATATTTACTTCTTTAACAACTGCTAGTCGTCTACCTCAAATAATAAGAAAGGAAGGCTATTGTAAGAGTTCCAATAAATACCCCACAAAAGAGGAAAAAACAATTATATTGCACATCGGAACGAAAACTAAAACAAACTTACGGCAATCGATTACGGTTACAGTTTCATGACAAAATTGTAAAAAGTTTAACATCTTTGAAACATCAAGGTTTTAATGTCTGTCACAGTATCATTGTAGGGACTTGGTTTTGCAAAGTACCATAAAATAATTGAATCGTATATTTCGAGTAAACAAAACTAGTTCTAGGGCATAAAGTATAATTTTTCAAATTTTAGCGGCGGTGCCGACGACGGCAGCGACGGCTTAAATTTCAAATGAACAAAAATTAATATTTTTTAATTTAGAGGTAGATAAGTATTTTGATCTATGTTTAAAAGAAAATTTAAAATAAAATAATATATTTTAATTAATTTACCTTTTAATTTTTAAATAATTTATAATTATACGATGAGTCATTTAAATTTTCAATATTTATAAATTGAATTAATGGTGGTCATCGTTAGTGGTGCTCATCGGTGCTCGTAGAGTATGGTAGACTCATTAGTGTATAAATAAGTATTTATATAGTCATGTTGTTAGCATTATTTTTACTATCTAAGATTATATTTTACATCACATTTAAAAAATTAATTTCATGTTTACATTACATTTACATATAATTTCTTTTGGATAAATTTGTACATTTACATATAATTCGTTATTGTAACTAATAAATATTTATATTTTGAAAGGAATTCACACCTAATTTTGTTTATAATTCACACACAGACACACACATGTTATGTGAACAATTCAAAAAACAAAGAAATCAATTACGTAAAAAGCACTCTTTTGTTGACTGTTGCATTTATATAGAAGGTTCTGAAAATGTGAACTGAAATATGACAAATAATAATAATAATAATAATAATAATAATAATAATAATAATAATTTATTATCTATAAAATTATAATACTCTTTTGGAAATCAATAATAATAGTGATAATACCGGCCAAATTATTTTATTAGCCCATGCATTTCAATCTTAAATTTTAATCTCAATTTAAATAGTAGTTGTTATCTTCAAAAATAAATTAAATAATAGTTGTTGAATTCGTTACGTTAAATCTAATTAATACTTCTTATATCATGCGAAAGTTTTAATTTAGTTCATATTAATTTATCCCTCCAAATTTTGACCAAATTAAATGCATGAATTGAACATGTAATTTATATATAGGTCCTGTTTGATAAATAATTTTTTGAGATAAAATTAAAAGTTTAAAATATTTTTAGATGTTTGACCAGTTAAATTCGCTAATTTAAATATTTAGTAAATAAATGATTATAATAGCGGATTAGAGTGAAACCTCTCATTTTAAAAAAGCTCTTAAATTAGAGGTTTGAATAAAAGACTTGTAAAGATTCTTTTGTCTTTAATAATTATATTTTTTTAAATAACATAAATTTAAATAACTAATAAAATAAAAAAAATTCATAAATAAAAAATTAATATATGTACATATAAATTTAGTAATTAATAAAATTATATTTAAAATATAATTTCATAAATAAGAAATTAACATATACATTAAAATTTAATAATTATTAAAAATATATTAAAAATAATAATTTTATAAATAAAAAATTAATATATACATATTTTATATTTGCTTAGTAACGATATTAAAAATTAATTTTTATAATCTAATTAATATTAACGTATACAAAATATAAATAACTAATAAATAATTCAAACAAGTATCGAATATAATTATGTCCTTATATGTCATTTTGCTTGTTCAAATAATCAAACAGTTATCAGCTATCAGTTAATTTTACCAAATACTTCTATACAATCAGCTAATGCAATCCGCTAGTTAAATCAATTAATGCAATCAACTATCTGCTAATGTAATATGCTATCAGCTATTCGCTAATTGCAAAACACGACCATAGTATATAGACTAATGACATAATTTGATCCATGAATATGGATCAAATTTTATAATTAATCATTGTATCATAAATAACTCATAGTTTTAGTTATGTTTTTCCTTAACTAATGTGAACCAATTTGTGTCGTACACCTAATTTTAATAGGCAGTAAAAGTTTCTTGCATATATAACATCTGGAACTCAAAATTTCAATTATAAACTGCTTACCACTTAGACTAACCTTTAATATATAAATCTAAATTGAAATATTTAATCGTTAGTATTTATTTTATTTTAATTATATTGTCATGTTACCATTTAGATCGAAACTTTAAATTTCAAAGGGAATGTTAAAATTAAATATTCCATAAATAGTCCCGTTAATTTTATAAACAATTTTTACACAGGTTTCAATATGTAATCTTTGAATCATTCACTTTGAGAAATCTCTCTCCTTGTCCAAAAAGCTACAGTGAGCAGAGTCTAGAGAGAGAGAGAGACTGACTAAAGCAGAAGACTTTCTAAAGCAGTTGGCTTTTTGAAGGGATAATTCTTTGATAAGCAAAACACAAGGGGCAGGGCAGGGCAGGGCAGGGCAGCTCATCTCTCCGTTTGGGCTTCCTCGGCCTCATGGTACACTCAGGCACCGGCAGCCATACCGGAATCCACCACTTTGGCGGCAGTGGAGACGGCGGATTCTGGTCGGTTGTGGCGTCGCCGACCTCCAAAGCTGCAGTTTCCTTCACCGCCCTTTCCGGTAACTTTCTCTTTGTGCCGATTTCTACACCAGCAGAACTTGTTGAAAAAATGATTTTGAAAATTTGATCGATCGTTTCAATGCTAACGGTAAAAAAGGATCTCGGAAAACCCTAGAAACGACGCGTAGAGAGTTTAATTGATTTAAAGGGAAAAAGCACAAATTGTAAGAGATGAAAGCTCTTAGACGAAGTCAGAATACTTCGTCTTCCTCTTCAAACTCGCCGTCGTCGTCGCCGTGGATTCATTTGCGTTCGGTTCTTTTCGTTGTTACTTCTTCTTCTCCGGCTTCTTGTTCTTCCACTGATAGGTAACTCATCTTCCTCAAATTCGTGATCTTTTGTTAGATTTCCGTTTCAGATCTCAATCTCAGTTTGTTTGCTTTGTTTATATTTAGATTCTTTCTAGATCCTTTTTTTGAACTTTATTTTAAATTAATGGAGTTTCCGCCTCTTATTTCTTAGAGTTTCCGGTCATTTATTGCTCCATTGTTTGCTTCAAAATTCTGGCATTTACTTTGCTTTACTTTTTTGCTGGATCGGTGTTAATGTGCTTTGGCAAATTAGTTTACTTTTTCTGCTTTTAGATTGATTCAATCTGCTAGGATTTGTTCATTACTATGTTAATAGACTTTTTTCAATTTTCATTTTTTGAATATGAAGATCAAATGGAACAGAGAGATTCTTGAGGAAAATCTTATCTTATTATGTGAAATCAGATTTGCTGCTGGAATTCCTATGGTTATAATAACAATTTACCATTTTCTCAGTGGTCGACTCAAGTCACCTTGGTCTCGCCGGAGAAAGAAACACGCCCTTTCACCTCAGCAGTGGAGAAGTTTGTTTACCCCTGATGGTAGACTCCGGGATGGCGGGGTCAATTTCTTGAAAAGAGTTCGCAGTAGAGTGAGTCACCAGTGCCACTAACCTATTCATCTTCTCTTCTATTTGTTTGCTCCAAAATTGAATGCTTAATCTTGTAAACTGCTGATGTAGGGTGTTGATCCAAGTATAAGGGCTGAGGTCTGGCCGTTTCTCCTTGGAGTGTAAGTATTTTGAACCTTTTTGCTTCTATTGTTCTTGTCTTTGTTGCTGCTGAATCATGAAAAGTTTCGACTTTTTTCATGTAAACAGTTGGCTGGGGCATACATCCGGTCGATCACCTTGCTACTTTAATCTTGACATTTTTTTTTGCTTTTCCTCTGGAACAGCTATGATTTAAACAGTTCCAAAGAAGAAAGATACGCTGTTCGAACTCAGAAAAGGTAAAATTTGTTTACCCCTAAACCCTTTTAGCTATAAAAGTTGATAGTTACAGAGAATTAGTTGTTTGATTCATTTCTTCCATTTCTGTCAATCTGCTAATGCAGGAAGGAATATGGAAAACTTCGCAGAGAGTGCTGCCGGCTTGCAAAACACAGCAGCCGGAGTTTTAAGTTTACTGAAATAGGTGGAACTTGTCAAAACGGAGACGGTGAAAGTCTTATTCAGGAGACTGACACATCTATTTCCGAAGATGTGGTTAGTGCCAGAGAATCTCTCTCCAGTGAGGGAAGGAGCCTAAATGCCGAGTACTCGGATGAACCATCCAATACTTTGTTGGAAAGAGGTGATGGATCAAGAAGAACAAGTGCTGATGTATCGGCTCTTAACAGTGAGTCGTCAGACTCTGACTCCTCTGAAGATCCTGAAGTGATTCCAGGTTCCCCCTTTGTAGATGGCAGGGAGGAGAATGATCCTGACGTGTCTTCGAAAAGGAATGTTTCTCCTTCAAGTAGTGAATGGCTATCAAAACGACATGCAACTGAAGATTTTTCGACCTGGCAGCGAATCATTCGTCTAGATGCCATTCGTGCCAATGCTGACTGGATGCCGCACTCTGCTTCTCAGGCTGCAGTGTCAGATTTGAGGGCACGCCGTTTGGCAAAGGCAGTTGGGTTAAAGGATTATGATCACCTGGAGCCCAACAGAATTTTCCATGCTGCACGTTTGGTTGCTATCCTTGAAGCTTATGCGCTTTACGACCCTGAAATCGGCTATTGCCAGGGCATGAGTGATCTCCTTTCTCCAATAATTTCAGTCATCCCAGTGGACTATGAAGCTTTCTGGTGCTTTGTAGGTTTCATGAAGAAAGCTCGAAATAATTTTAGGCTTGACGAGGTTGGGATCCGAAGGCAACTTAATATTGTTTCCAAGATAATCAAATGTAAGGATTCCCACCTCTACAGGCATTTGGAGAAGCTCAAGGCTGAGGATTGCTTTTTTGTTTATAGAATGGTGGTGGTACTGTTCAGGAGGGAATTGACATTTGAACAGACGATTTGCCTCTGGGAGGTAATGTGGGCAGATCAGGTGGCCATTAGGGCCGGGATCGGGAAGTCCGCCTGGAGCAGGATAAGACAGAGGGCACCCCCTACGGATGATCTATTGCTCTACGCAATTGCAGCTTCGGTGTTGCAGAAGAGAAAGTTGATCATCGAAAACTACGGTAGCACAGATGAGATTATAAGGGACTGCAATAGCATGTCAGGGCAACTCGACGTATGGAAACTCCTGAACGATGCACATAACTTGGTGGTAACTCTTCACGACAAGATCGAATCAACCTTCTGATGATTGCCACATTTTGTCAACTAATTTTTATGTGCTTCAAGTTCTTTCCTGGACCTTGATGCTGTGAGTATTTTCAAGCCCCCATTGCACTGCTAAGGTATATTTTTTTGCTTCGAAGCTAGTTGAAAAAAAAAAACAAACTTATTTAATAGATAATATGAGACCATGTCACCAACACAAAAATTTATGTGAACCCATGCTTAAGTGAAAGAGGTAAATTTTGATATGGTCCTGTCATTTTGTGTTGTTCAAATCTAAAATATGAAAGAGAAATTTAGTGACTATGTTCAAATCTTAAATCGGAAAAAAATAAAACATGAAAAATCTAAAGAGTGTAAAAATAAAATTAAAAATATTTTTTGATCTAGGGTATGGGTCCTGAAGATCGTTTTATGAACGTCAAACTTCAAAAAAAAAGATAAATAAAAATTGTGTCATAAGATAAACGGAAAAATGTGTCATAAAAATATGAAACGGAGAATTTTTTGAGCTCAACAAGTGTTCTGAAAAAGAATATAATGTTTATTTTAAGAGATACGAGTATAAATTATTTTGTTTACAAGATGTATGTACATTGTTAAATAGTTAAAATATTTATGAATATATATTATTTTGTAATAACTTTTAGACTATTAAAAAACATATATAATTTTTACTATAAATAAAAATAATTTTAAAAAATAATAAACAAATAAAATAAAAAAATTTATTAATTAGTGTAGTGGTTAAAAATGTTTATATTATCGTATTTTATATGAATTCAAATTTGAATTCAAATTTCGGTGTGTGTAATTTATTTAATAAAAAGGAGGAAAAGAGAACGGTTTATCCTATATATTTATGACCGATAGATAGAGTTGTATCGAGTGAAGCTCATGGTATGGGAAAAGATTGAGTGCTAACATTCCTAGTCAAAGTTTCGGTTGATTAATTGGGTCGCATCGTTGAATATAACATCACATGACATAATTATGGATACGAGTGGTTTCCGCCCTAAACCATGCTTAATTGCTTTTTAAATCTTGAGATTATTACACTTACATATTAAGCTAATTTAATGAGCAAAAATTTGCTGACCCTTTTTGTTGATTTTTTTATGTTGAATACTAAAAAGATTTAAAAATTTAAATTTTAAGCTCTAATTTTAAACCCTACCCCTAAAAGATACACCTTACTTCAAGTTCCCTAAATCCTAACTTTAAATCTTAAACTTAACTTTTAGTGTGAGCATCAAGTTTCCTAAATCCTAACTTTAAATCCTAAACTTAACTTTTAGCGTGAGCATAAGTAAGGACATAAAAAATGAGTAGATGGTTTTTATTCCTACTCTAATGCCCCCTCTCAACTGCATTTTTATTAGTTTCTACTCCGAATGATAACGAGATAAGACGATCAGAGCCGTTCCTGAGATACCTAGGGCGAACTTAAAACTTAGGCCCCTAATCATAAGTATTGAAAAAATTAAAATTTAAAAGTGAGTTTCTAATATCAAGTAAAAAATGGCTTTCTAATAACAAATATATTTTTTTTAAAAAATACGCCCCTAATAACAAGTATTGAGAAAAAAATTAGACTCCTAATAATAACTATCAGGAAAAATGAACTTTAAGAGTAGTTCTCTAATAACAAATATAGAAAAAAAACTGGGCCTCTAATAACAAATATTGAGAGAAAATAAATTTTAAGAGTATATATTTAATAACAAATATTAAAAAAATAGGCCCCTAATAACAAGTATTAGAAAAAATTAAACCTCTAATAATAAATATTGAAAAAAAATTAAGATTAGAGCCCAAATAATAGATATTGGGAAAAAATCGAGCCCCTAATTAAAAGAATTGGCAAAAATAGGGCTAAAAATTATTAGAGAAAAAATTAGGCCTCTAATGTAAGAATTGGGGGAAAATCAGACTCTAATAACAAATATTTGAAAAAAATAATTTGAAGAGCATGCTCCTAAGAACAAGTATTTATAAAAGTTGAGCTCATAATAACAATATTAAAAGATATGCCCATAGTAACTGAGTATTGAGAAAAATCTGGACTCCTAATAATAAATATTAGAAAAAAAATAAATTTTAAGACTAGATCCCTAATAACAAATATGGAGAGAAAAAATCTGGCCCTCTAATAACAAATATTGGGGGAAATAAATTTTAAAAGTATATGCCTAATAAAAACATTGAGAAAAAATAGGCTCTTAATAACAAGTATTGGGGAAAATTGAACCCTAATAACAAATATCGAGGAAAATGAATTCTAAGAGTAGACCCTTAACAACAAATATCGAAAAAAATCGAGCCCCTAATAAAAAGAATTAAAAAAAATTAGGGCTCTAATAACCATTATTGAAAAAAAATTAGACATCTAATGTAAGTTTTGGGAAAAAATGACCTTAATAACAAATATTTGAAAAAAAATTAATTTGAAGAGTATGCCCTAATAACAAGTATTGATAAAAACTGAGCCCATAATAATAAATGTTAAAAAAAGTGATCCATAATAACAAGTATTGAGAAAAAAAATAGATACTTTATAACAAATATTAGAAAAAAATTAAATTTTAAGAGTAGAGCCTAATAACAAATATTGAAAAAAAAGCCCTGATAACAAGAATTAAAAATTGAGTCCTAATAACAATTATTATAAAAATTAAACTATTATATTAATATTATAAAAAATAAGCCATGGGCGGACACTTTTTTTGCTTATGCCCAATATGATATGAAAAATAACATAAATTTTGAAATTTAATTTTTTATATAATTTTAATACTTTATTTCGTATTTAAAGAGAGTACGAGAACGAGAAAATAAAACAATTATTGGTAGAGGATAGTTCACAGGATCATATGGAAATAAATTAGTGGTCAAATGTATGTTGGGAAATTAAATGGTGTATACTTTGACGGGCCAAACCTACAAATTCTTCACATGTAAATTATTTTCCAAAACCTGCAAACTGTCGGTACAAGATCTGGTGGCACTCTCAACCCCCATGTTATCATCATTTTCTTATTAAAATTTCTTCATTAGTGGCCCCCACGAAGAAAAATATATTTTTAGGTGAGAATCTATTTCAGTTTATAGTCGTAACATGATTGAATCAGTAGTCGAAGTGGTTAGATTATTTCATATAATTAAATAGAAGAAGATAAAAATAAGTTAAACTAGTTGAGTTTATTGTGATGATTGGAACAAGAAATTAAAGAAGAAGAAAGGTATTTTAGAAAATAGATTTCAAAAAAATAGGGTTTTTACATCAATTCAAGTACAAAAAATAAGGATTGTAATAAAAGGGCCACCCTTTAGGTAGTGTCTCCAATTGGTGACTGCTAATAGGATAGCCAAGTATTCTCTCTCATATATAAAGAGATCAGCATGTTTGGGTCCCAATGCTTTACTAAAAAATGTAATTGGTCGACCATCTTGAAATAACAGTGTAGCGACTTTTTTTTAAAAAAAATAAATAAATTATTTGTCGTGTTAAGGGAATTTGTTTAAAAAATAAGTTAGCTACTAATTATCTCCTAAATTATTAATGAAAATCCTTTGGGAGATTGGGAATTTTTTTTGAAAACTTTAAATTTTCCAAAACGATAAAAATTTGGAGTCGCTACCGGCCACTTGGGTAAGGTAGGCCGGATACCATAAAATCAGAGATTCGTTGCGAAAGGGTCCGGGAGTTGGTTACGTGTGGAGAAGGATTAGTACCCCCATCACGCCCGGAGATCAGTACCAGAAAACTTGTTGCTCTTAAAAGGATGAAAGTTATTTGGAATTTAAGTTTAATTTAATTTGGAGTTCTTAAATGAAAATTAGCCTTGATTGTATGGGCTTTATTGAATTGGTGGACTCAAATTAATTAAACATTTAATTAATAAGGTTGACGATATGTCAGACCTTAGATTAAACCGACATTGAATAAGCCCGATTGCCGTGTTAATTTATGGTTCGACCCTCGTACGCCACCTTTATGCATGATGCAAATATTTAAGTATGGTGTGATGATTTTGTTAATTTTTAATCCATTTACCTCGAGATTGCAAAAATTAACTCGAATATTTGGTCAACATCCTTTAAGCTCGGACTGTTACGACTCAAATGTTTGAATTAATAAATACATCCCCTTTTGTGATTTAGGTTAATTAGAGATGCAATTAAGATTAAAGATTTTATGGATGCCAATTGAAGTATGGCAATGAAAGGCATAAGCATACGCACACAAAAGAAGGCCAAATTCATTAGAAAGCTCAATTAGTGATTTATCTATAATTAGATGACTCTAATATTTAACCATAAATTAATTAGCCCTGAAAACTTGAAATCCTAAATTATGGTGACTAGATTGTAATTTAATGCTACGTTTTCAATTAATTTAATGAATTAAACATTTACCCCAATAAGCCAAGGATAAATTTAAATTTACTAAATTAATCTGAACACTGATCTAACTAAGGCTTAAAAAAACAAGGTTAATCTAATTATAGGATCGTGCCCCTATAAGACGAGCACACGATATAAATTAATTGGGTTAATTTACTTAACTTAGACAAAAACTCAAAAGGAGCAAAATAAGACCTAAAGCCCAAACTACTATTATGTAATAAAGCCCAATAGGTTTAAAATACATTATATATTTAAATAATATAACATAAAAAATTTATTATTAAAAAAATGTACATTAAAATGCATTATAGTTATATAATGTACATAAAAACATATTATTTAAAAATATGTATTATTTATTTTACAAGATTCTTCTGTATACTTTAAAACATATTATACACTACATATACATATTTCATTTTCATATAACATTATTATATATTTCAAAAACTATATATTTTATGCACCAAAAATTATATATTATATTCTTCAAAATTATACTATATACCTTGAAAACTATACATTATTTCCAAAACATGTATGTATTATTTTATAAGATCATATTATGTACTTTAAAAACTATGTGTTATAGGTCCTAATATATATCATATTTTATAAAATCCTATCTTATTCTTTAAAGCCATTATATTGAAAGTATCTATTATATAAAAACAAAACAAATATATACTAAAAATATATATTATATATGAAAACATTTTTATTTTTATTTTTTATTATTTTTTTACAAATTCCTATTTTATTCTAAAACATATCACAAGTTGAAAAATATTCACAATATTTTTACCAATTTCTAATTTACCAACAAATACATGTTAAACATAAAATTATACGTCGCGTTTCCATTTTATTCTAAACCTATGTACACATTAAATTCCTAATATACCTTCTATTCGAACTAAATTTATCCCTAAAATTACAATCACAACCGAGCAAAATAACATAAAAATTAAATTGCAAATGTTAAACATAAATATGCAAAATTTAAACTAAAAAAACCATGAAAAAGAATAAATAAAATAACTTAATTTAAAATTGGAAAGGGGACCTAATTGTAAGAAAATAAAATACAAAGACAAAATTAAAAGAAATAACAAGGATGTAATTGAAAATCTTGAAAAACTACGAAGGACCTAGAGGGTAATTCTAAAAGGCGGAATGCCTCCCCATAGTGATTATCCCACATGGAGGGACCAATAGTGCAATTGGACCATGCGGAAGCCCTTTCGGGGCAAATATTTTAGGACGGAGGGACTAAAAACGGGATTATACAATTTTGAAATTTATAACATTATATATACCCCCATTTATTCGAAAATCAGATTTTTTTGGCCATTTTTTTGTTATAACATTTCTCTTCCTCCAAAACACCCTGAACATGTTCATCTAGGTTCATCATGATACATACTTAGTACATATAATAACACATATGAGTATAATATTATTATCACCCAATAATATAAACATATATAAGCCCATTATTGCGAAATAAATGAAACGTATTAACCCCGATGCCAACCTTCTAATAGTTCTTTTTTTGTTATCGTTGGCGTCTTTTGGGTAAATTTGATATTTGATGTATTGAAGGATGTCATAATACCATAGATTGCCATATTTTTCCTCTCCCAAACTATAGCAGTGGACCAGCACCTCAAAATTTTGCATTTCGATAGGCTTCATCTCGGTTGTCCTATTTACTTTGAACACAGCGGCCAAGGTGGCTAGAGCGTCAGCCATTTGATTATCTTCCCTCGGTAGGTAGGTGAAACTAACTTCTTCAAAATGTCTAATCAAATCCTGGATCAAATCGTAATACTTGATTAGCTTCGGATCTATGGTCTCCCACTCTTTCCGAAGTTGGTAGACTACTAAAGACAAATCTCCAAAAATCTAGAGCACCTTGATCTTCTTATCAATGGCTGCTCGAAGTCTTATGACGCAAGCTTCATATTCAGCTATATTGTTGGTGCAGAAGAATTCCAGTCTACTTGTGAAAGGGTAATAGTCTTCTTCAGGGGAAATTAATACTTGTGAAATGGCCTAGGGCATTTGGCGCCCTGTCGAAATAGAGCCTCCATCCCTCTTTCTTAGCAACATATCTCCCTTTAGTTAAACCGCATATCAAATCTTTGTATGGAAAATGGAAATCCAACGGTTCATAGTCATCCGAAGCGCGACTTGCCAGAAGATCTGCAACGACAATGCTTTTCACCGCTTTCTGGTTCACGTAGACGATGTCAAACTCCGACAAGAGCATTTTCCAACGGGCCATCTTCTTGGTCAGTGCTGGTGCTTCCATCAAAAAATTCCAGTGGATCCATCCAGGAAATTAGACATGTGGTATAATACAACATGTATTGCCGTAGCCGCTTAGTAGCACATACCAAGGCACAACATAACTTCTGAATTGACGGGTACCGCGCTTCACAATCAGTGAATTTCTTGCTCAAATAGTAGACGTCTTTTTTCTGCTTGCCTAAGTCATCATGTTGTCCAAGTACGCACCCCATAGAGTTTTCAAAGACTGTCAGGTACAGAATCAATGGTCTATCTGGCCTTGGTGCTACTAGAATTGGGGGATCTGTCAAATACTTCTTGATCTTTTCTAGTGCCTCTTGACAATCCTCATCCTAGACTCCCGGGTTATTCTTTCGGAGTAGTCTGAAGACAGTGTTACAGTTATTAGTCAATTTGGGTATGAACCGGGAGATGTAGTTTAACCTTCCTAAAAAACCTCAAACATCCTTTTGTGTTCGTGGTGGTGGAAGATCTTGAATCGCTTTCACCTTGTCGGGGTCAATCTCGATGCATTTCTGACTTCCAAAAAGCCCCAAAGCTTTCCTGATGTAACTGCGAAGATGCATTTGGCCGGGTTGAGCTTTAACTGACACTTTCTTAGCCTACAGAAGAGCTTTCGCAAGTTTTGGATGTACTCATCCCCGATCTTATACTTGGCTATCTTGTCATCCACGTACACCTCGATTTCCTTATGCATCATGTCAAGAAACAAGGTTACCATGGCTCTTTGGTAAGTTGCCCTGACATTTTTTAATCTGAAGGGCATCACTTTGTAATAAAACGTGCCCCACATGGTCACAAAAATGGTTTTCTCCATGTCCTCGGAGTGCATTTTGATTTGGTTGTACCCTGAGAAGCCATCCATTAACGAGAACCAAGTATGCCCTGCAGTATTGTCCATTAAAGTATCAATATAGGACAAAGAAAAGTTGTCATTGGGGCTCACCTTATTAAGGTCTCTATAATCCACACACATACGCACATTCCTATCTTTCTTTGGTATCGGCACGATATTGACTACCCATTCTGAGTACTTAGAGACTTCCAGAAATCTGGCATCAAACTGCTTCTTCACCTCTCCCCTGATTTTCAGTAACATGGTTGTTCTCATTCTTCGAAGATTTTGCTGAACGGGCTTGCACTCTAGCCTAATGGGAAGCTTGTGTGTTACCATGTCCATGTTTAAGCCCGTCATATCTTAGTATGACCATGCGAACACATCTCCGAATTCTACAAGCAATTCGACCAACCCTTGTCTGACTTTCAGTGACAGGGTACCCCCGATCTTTACTTATTTCTTTTATTCGCCAGTCCCCAAATTTAGGATCTCTACCCTCTCTTGGTGTGGAAGGATTTGCTTATCTTCACCGGTCATCATTCTTAACAGCTATTCGGGAATCTCATTATTTTTTCCTCTACCTCCGCCAAGTACATGGGTCGTTCAAAGTCTACTTTGGGATTAGGTTCCACATTGTTCATACAGTTTATATTAAGGGGCATGCACGATTTTAAAAGTGTGTATTGGGAAAGAAAAAGTATAGTTTATGATTTAAATAAATTATTAACTAATAAATAAATGGATAGGTAAATGAATAAATAATGAATGAAATGGAATGAATGCCATGTTTGCCATTTAGGAGAAAGAAAAGGTAGATATATTTCATTACAGATGAACATGACATAGTTGCCCTTTTTACAAAAGATGTCTGTTACTTTCGGGCCAAAGTAACGAAGTGGTTCTAGGCATTATTTTGATTTGTTCCTATCAAATGCTGGCATGACCCTGAAGGTCCAGTTGTTGAGCTCTTCCCCTGGGAGGCACGGACGAATTCCAGCCAGAAACCGATTAGGCCTGCTTCTGCCACCAATCATGTTTATATTCATTTATTCTAAAGCCTCACTGATAAGCTCTTCTTGGAGGCGCCTTTCACCCTCCTGGTTTTCCTTTTGAGTGTCCTCCTCCGGGTTTTGAATCCCCTCAGATACGCCAAGTCCAAAGTGGCCCACCTTGTGAATCACACTAACGGGAATAAGACGCCCTTGTAGATTCCTCCATAAATCTTTATTCTTTCTTGCTCCTCTTCCCAGGGTTTCGAACACCATTATTTTAGTGCAGTTTGACAGTTTGGGGTGTGAAACTTTGCTTCATTCGGCAACAAAAGTAGCATTGATAAGTTCCAAGGCTCTGAAGGCACACTTCATCGCTTCTTCATCAGTAGGGATGTACGGTGTATCTGGAGTCACTGAAGTGATGATCTCCTCTTCTGCATTCACTGTTACTAACTTCCCATCAGTGACAAACTTCAACTTTTGATGGAGCGAGGATGAAACGGCGTCGGCCGAGTGTATCTAAGGTCTTCCTAACATGCAATTGTAAGATGGCTGGATAACCATGACCACAAAATCGACCACATATTTAGTGGGACCAATGAGCAGGGGTACTTCTATTTTTCTGACCACATCTCTTTGAGTCCCGTCAAAGGCCCGTACTGTATTATGAAATGGTTTCATGTGCGAGCTGTCGATTGGTAGTCATTGTAGCGTGGCTAAAGGCATAACATTCAATGCAGAGCCATTATCGATTAAAACGCCTGACAACACATAACCCTTACAGTGGGTAGTGATGTTCAAGGCCTTGACGGACCCCGTACCTTCCCCAAGAATTTCATCATCACTGAAAGTAATGTGATTGACGTCAATAATGTGACTGATAATCTGATCCAATATCCCAACAGATATGTCTTTTGTAACGAAAGTCTCATTCAAAACCTTCAACAATGCATCACGATGCTTTTTAGAATTGAGTAACAGGCCGAGTACCAAAATGCGAGTTGGTTGTTTCTGGAGTTGATCGATAACATTATACTCGATGTGCTTTAGAAATTTCAGAAACTCTTATGCTTGCTTTTCTATGACGGGCTCCTTAATATTTAAAGGTGGGTTCTCTCTGAACAACTTTTTAGGTTCTGCTCCAACTTCATAGGCTTTCTCCTTTGGATCCCTTAGGTTTTCTGGAATGTAGCATCAACCACTTCTTGTTAGATTCCCCACACCACTTACTTCTCTGTTACCTGGTTGTGCAGGTTCTATCTCCATTACATTCGTTTCTTTTTGTGCACCAGACTAGCCCAAAATCATGACGCTTGCGGCGTAATTCCATTAGACCATCTTGGTGTCTTTGAAAGGAAAAGACTTTGGGGTAGCAATTATGATCATAGGAGCTACTTTTGGTTCACTCTCCTCGCTCGTCCTGAGACCGAGAACAAGTGGCTTCTTGGCACTGTACCTGGTTTCTTGACTTTCTGATGCACAGACTTCAAACTCTTTTACTTCTTTCTCATTCTTAAAAAACTCTATCTCCTTGTTATTCATCATAACTTTTAGTAAATGATAGAATTCCTCACAATGCGAAATATCATGATCTCCTAATTGGTGGTACTCACAATACGGGCCACATCATTCTTTGACCAACACCACTCCCCGATTGATGAGACGTGCCATGCATAACTATTGAAAGACCCATCTCAAGGGAGACTGGACCTCAGACACACTCTTTTTGGCTTTCTCGGTGCACTCATTTTCAATGGCATTTACACATTGTCCCCCATAATTCGGCAACGAGTTATTGGCTGTACTAGGTTCCCCTAACTTTTTGAACGAACTTTTTGAAAGCTATACAATTCTTGATTAAGTTTCCCAGGACATAAACATGATACTCGCAGTGCTCCTTAGGGTTATACTAAGCCAGGTACGATGGGTTGTAAGGAGTAACGTGGTACGGTCGGACCAGATCGGCCTTGTACAACTGTGAGCAAAGTTCTTTATAGGTAATTGGCCAAGGTGTGAAAGACCTCTCATCCCTTTCCTTCTTGGTCTTTCACACCTTGCTGAAGTTTCTAAAATTCCCTGCTGGAGTCTGCGGCTGGGAGATGGTGAAGTTCTTGGTCTTCTCAAAAGCGTTGGTGTTGTTCACTTCATGCTCATTCTTCTTAAACTGCTTTCGTGAATGATCCCCTCTATCGATTTCACTCTTGATGGCCGCTTTAATGCTTTCGCCAGTCATGACTATTTCTACAAAGTTACTAATAGGGTTACTGACCAACCGATCATAAAGTGCCATTTTAGCGTGTCCACGAATATAGAGGAGATCTCATGTTCATGAAGCGGTGGTTGAACTTCGCTGCCATATTACGCCACCTTTGAGCATATTCACGAAGGGTCTCGTTGCGTTTTTGTTTCATGCCTTGTAACAACAGTCAGTTGGGAACCATGTCGGTTACATGCTTATACTGATCAGTAAAAGCTTTCACCAAATCTCTCCACGACTTGATTTGAGCTCTGGTCAGTTGGTTGTACCACCTCAGAACAGACCCTACTAAGCTGTCCTGGAAACAGTGAATCAAGAGCTTCTCGTTGCTGGTAAAACCATCCATTTTATGGCAAAACATCACTATGTGAGCAGACCAACATGTGTTTTCATCAAACTTCTCAAAGTCTGGAGCCTTGAACTTGTATGGGATCTCCACATCAGGAACCAGGCTGAGTTCCTTAGCACTTAACCCATAGGGGTCATCTTCGTATTCCTTCACTCGGAGCTTTTCTTCTAGGTCCTTTCACGTGTCTTCTAGTTGCTTAGTGAACTCTACTTTCATTTGATTCAGCTTTTCTAATTCATCAAAATCTGGGATGCCGTCTCTGATAATCTCGAGATTCCCAAAGGTCACCCATGGTTGAGTTTGAGCTGGGACACCAGCATGAGAAGCAGATGCACCTTGTGTAGGATTTGACGAAGGATCGATGAGCAGAGGTTTCTTGACTGTTTAGGCATAAAGTGGATCCCCCAAGTTTTGGGCAGGGCTCTCGACGGTACCCTTGTCTCTTGACTCTTGCCTTAGTTGAGCTTGTAACAGCTGATATTTCTTTCATCATGTCTCGTTGGGACTGGAGAATGGTTTCCCTTAATTCATGTTGGGTTCCTTCCATTTGACTATGCAAATTGGCTTCTAGCTTCGCAAAACATTCCTTCATTTGCTTTGTTCATAAACGGGTATGATATGGCGAGAGGGTAAACCCTAATCTTATGCCCTATTTATATATATATACATATATATGCATGCATGTTTCGAGTATATGAGAAAAAGAGATACCTTGAAAGGATTTTGCTTTTATTTGCTTTTAGATTTTTTTGTTCGAATTCTCTGTCTGTTACAAATGGTGCATTACATGCTTATATCCCGTTCCGATTGTTCATTGCCCTATTGCCTATGATTTACATGTTTAAGCAAACTTTAAATGCTATTACTGTGAATGATGATGCTCTGACATACCCCATTTTTATATGATTTTTGCTGTGCTGTGTCTGGGAGACGGTGGTGGCAGCGGAAATTCCAGTGCTGAAGTCATGAGGATGATGGGATAAATCGGAGTCGGCGCGTGGGCGCATGAGGAAGCTGATCGGTCGGAGTGTGGGTGGCACGCGCGAGATTAGAATGGTCTGGCTCAATCTGGGCTATTAGATTAGATCAGATCCAACGGCTGCGATCTCTTCTAGAACTGACGGTCCAGATTGCATCTGGTGATTGACATGGCAGCATGGGATGACGACACATGGCGCGCGGGGAGCTGAAGGATCTCCATTCGATTTAGACCGTTCGATCAGTAGCCCTTGATCCAACGGTCCAGATTGGGATGCGCAAAGGATAAACAAATTATGGTTTTCATTAAGTTGTTATCAGACTTAGGGTTGGGTTTGTTGGGCCAGATGTAATAATTTTTTTTGGCTTTTAAAAGTGTAATTGGACTTAGACTTATATAAACATTGGGTTTTGATTACATATTGGATCTATTTTTTTTATTATTATCTTTTTAATTATTCACTAGCCTACTATATATATATAAACAAATGTTCTTATACAAATATCAATACATACACTTATAATACATACAAGCATGTATACTAACATGTATTACTATCACATGCAATAATCACATACACATTTGTAACATACATACTACATACACACAAGCATACAATATACGTTTAGACATCAATGATATTAAAACAACTAGTAGACACTAACATATTAATTACACATACATAATTCTATATTCCATGAAAGGCTGACAAACCACCCATACTCATGATACATACCTAGTACATATAATAACACGTATGAGTCTAATATTATTATCACCCAATAATATAAACATATATAAGCCCATTATTGCGAAATAAAGGAAACATATTAACCCCGAACAAAATTAGTGATTACACACAGCCCTAATGCTTTTTGAACTAGCATATGTCTCAAGATAGAAAACATTTCCAAAGTCAGGTAAGGCCAAAACAAGAGCCTGACACAAAGCTAATTTCAATTCTTGGAAAACTGCTTCTACATCATTGGACCACTTGAAAATGTATTTTTTAAGTATATTAGTCAATGGTATGTTAATTGCCCTATAGTGTCTGATGAATCTTCTGTAGTGGCCAGTAAGCCTAAAAAAACCTCTTAAAGCCTTAAGTGTCCTTGGAACATGCCAATTTTGCATGGCTTCAATTTTAGAAGTATCAGTAACAACCCCTTGAACATATATTGTATGCCCCAAATACTCAATCTTCTCTTGTCTAAAGAAACATTTTTTCTCATTGCAAATAGTTTGTTAGTTCTTAACAAAGAAAGACCTAGCTCTAAATGAGTACAATACTCATGTAAAGAGGCACTATAAATGAGTATATCATCAAAAAATAAAAACCTTCTATAGTAGGGTCCAAAAACTGAATTCATAAGGGATTTAAAAGTTGTTGGTGTTGGGAAACACCGGTACACTCCATGGTGCAGCGGAAAAATTATACGGCGTAATCCATGTACAAGGAACGAATTCGGGGTGATAAAGGATGAAAACATTACCTCAAGTAATCTGGAATTCTGCATTGAGTATAGAAGAATCCAAATTAAATCTGAGTCGTCACAACAGCGTTCTGACCTCTACGCAGTCCACCTGAATAAAATGAATTTTTTCTCTAACTGTTATAGAGGATTTTCGAAAAAACATATGTTGGCTGCTAGACCCCTTTATATATCATTTAAAAACCTAATTCTAATTAAATTTGGATTCTTTAAAAATAAAATATATTTAACCGAATATAATTAAATATGTAGAATTTGATTCTACTTTAATTAGGTTTCTTTTAGATATATATATATATATATATTTTGATAGTATTTGATAATTACAATAACTTATCAAATATTAACATATATATAAAAACAAAATTATTCATAATTACAATAATTATAACAATTTCGGTTTTTCACTAATTATGTGTACAACAAGTTTGTACACATGCTATCTATATTTGTTCGTTTCAATCATAGGGTGTGACTCTTGTAGGTTCATGTAACGTTAGCAGTAATATCCAAAACAATTCTATTATTACAAGCAATGAGTGGCATATAGCAATACATCATTGCTACCTAAGTTACATGAAATCGTGGTTCGATTTAACCATTTTTCGTGATTAACTTCTTTTATGTATTTCATCCTTTTGTCCTCACATCTAGATCAGACACAAGTCATGGATTAGTCACACTTGTATAGTCCATGTAATACTTCTTGATATCTTGAGTAGACTATTATAAACAAATTTGATTCTACTTTAATTAGGTTTCTTTTAGAGATATATATATTTCATCCTTTTGTTTCTTGATATCTTGTACAGTCCATGCATTTTCTAGTCTCACTCAATCAAGTGGCCTATGATATTACTCCTATTGTGTAGGAGGGACAAATCCTATCTTGATCAACCATATTTTGCTACATGGATTGTGACATATCCAATACCATATCTTGATCATAAATTTCTCCTGCAATGTCCACCTCCTTTTCAGTCATTTTTTGGAATTTATCTCCAGAAATAAATTGGAAACTGACAAGTTTCCTTCCCCTTTCAATATATTAACTTTTTATCTCTTTAAAAGCTCAATGTCATCAGTTTAAAATCCAAATGGACAGGACTGTACTTCCTCATCCAGTCTACTCCTAGCACCATATCATTGCCCCGTACTTAAAACCCTAAAATCATGCTCAAATGTATAACCATGCACCCTTTGTTGCAACTGTTTTGACTTGGCACTACTATAGAGTTTTCCCCATTAGCAACAGTGATCACCAAAGGGTTATAGTGGTGATGACTTCCACTCTATCTTTTGCGCAGCCTGGATTGATGAAGCTATAGATGCTCCCACTGTTAACAAGAATACTCAAAGATTTTCCCTTAATAGAGCCTTGAATCCTTAAAGTACTATGACCCACACTGCCAGTTAAAGCATTAATAGAAATTTCCAATTCTTCCTCTATTGC
Organism: Hibiscus mutabilis; assembly: GCA_019671005.1. Lineage (NCBI taxonomy): Eukaryota > Viridiplantae > Streptophyta > Magnoliopsida > Malvales > Malvaceae > Hibiscus > Hibiscus mutabilis. The sequence goes on along the minus strand of CM033717.1, from coordinate 754,050 downwards.
TTTACCAATGGCTTGCCTTGCTTCCTCACATGTGGCTGCCTCCTCAATAAATTCTCCCATATCATCTTCTTCTATGGAATTGAGTTGTTTAACCTTGCATTGGTGGCCTAGGGTAAATTTCTCACCACATTTGAAGCATAGGTTATGAGCTCGTCCATAATCTATCAGGGTTTGTTTGGTAGTATTTTGGGTGGTGGTTTTTTGTGGGTTTGGAGTTGTTGGTAACCAGAGTTTTTGGGAAGTGGTCTGAGTTGCATAAGGGTAAGGTTTAGGCTGGAGTCTTTTAGTCTCAATTTTCAGGGATAATTCATGGAGTTTGGCTAATTTGTAAGGTTTAGGCAAGGATTTGGGTTGATTCACTTTAACTCTACACCTTAATTCCTCTTTCAAGCCACTAAAAAAGCTGAACACAAAATAGGTTTCTTCCTGATAAGGATTCTGTTGGATAATGTAAGGTTTAAGCTCTTCAAACTTTTCTTGATACTCTTCCACGCTGGATTTATGAACCAATTTATTAAATTCCTCAATGACATCAGTGTAGGTTCTATCACAGACCTTATGGCACAAGTCAGCAGTAAATTCATGCCAAGTAATCTTGTGGTTCTGCATTATATAGCCATCAAACCAAGTTTCTGTTTTACCCTCTAAATGCATAGCAATTAAATCCATTTTTTATCTTCAAGAATTTCCAGCAGGGTAAAATATTTTTAGTATCTTTTTATCCATCCTTTAGGGTTGGTGCCATCAAACATGTGGAGATCAATTTTAGGTCTGAAGTTGCTACCCTTATTATTTCCTAGGTGAGCAAGAAAAGACTGTGGTTTCACTAAAGGAAGGTCTTCCTTAACAGTTTCATTGATTTTCATCTTAAGTTTCTGTTGAGGTAAAGGTGTGTTCACTGGTTTTGAAGCTAAATGATAGCGGTTGTCGAAGCCGTCAAAAATAAAACATGCTCAAAGTAACTTGTAGAAGTGGTAAGCATGGTCGAATTCACAGGGAATGGTAAGAGGTTAATTTTATATAAAACAAGTACGTAAAATAAAGGGGGATTTGCGTTTGCATAGAATTGAGAAAATAAGAAAACTATTAAAATAAAGAAGAATGCGACAATGAGATGAATCCTAGTCAAGGTTGATCTTAATGTATTAATTCAAGACTTAGTTGATTGATCTTCACAAAAGATAATTCTACATCAATTTCAAATAGTTTAGTTATAGATTACTAGAGAAAAGCACGTGTATAACTCAATCTCTCTTAATTGATTTATTGATTTAAAAGACCCAAGCACATAAATTATTAAGCACTAATCTGTTAACTTAATAAAAACATGAATTCATACCTTCAAAACCCGTTGCTTATGTTACTTATCACTTACCACTTACCAAGAATGTCTTGATTGGTTGTTGCATATAAAGATGAATAAGTCAAAGAAAAGCATGCAAAGCTTATAAATCGATATATTTTTACTGAGTAATCACAGAAGATATAAAAATATTTGAAATAGATGAAGAACAAGAAAACCTCACTAAGAACTTGTATTAATAACCTTGAATCAAACATTAACTAGAAAGAAAGAGTTTAACTACTCATGAAGAGGTATGCAACAATGAAGAGAAGAATGAGAATTATTGGATGAATGATCTCTTCTCCTCATGACCCTATTTATAATAAAGGTTTTTTTACATCAACTAGGAGAAAGAATTACAATAAGATTTAATTTAAAACTCTATCCTACTCTAAATATAATATAAAAATAAAAGTTCAACTTGAAGTAGAATTTCTCTTCTTGTGTTAATTGCTCCTTAAAATCTAAAACCTACTGAAACTTCTTTTTTAAGCATGTATTATCTTTTAGTTATAAAAAATATAAAAATATTAGACTTATAACTAAAACACCAGGCTCTTCGGGTTTATAAGAAAACCTTTGAGAATGGTAACCAAAGGAGAGAGCTTACTTCTATTTCCCATTTGAACTTTGTTTGTGACAGGTGATGGTCTTCCTATTATTGCAGGTGTTGACACTCCTCCATGCTTTTGCACTACTAGTATTTTCTCTAAATATCCCTGATTGACATCCATTCGAGTCTCTACATTAGTAACCCTCTGGTCTGATGTGTCCTTATGTTTTGTCCACCATTTGGATTTCTTTTCCTCATTCTCCAGGTCATTGACTGTTTTGAATAGAGGTTAATGTATTCTGGATATCTGACAAATCAGGTGTTTCTACCATTTTCTGATTCTTTTCTCAGTTTTGCAGGGGATCTAGGACATGCTCTAGATACCAATTATAATGATTTGAACAAAAAATTAAAGAAGAAGAAGAAGAAGAAGAAGAAGAAGAAGGGGATTTTAGAAGATAAAAGAGTAGATTTCAGAAAAGATAGGGTTTTTACGTCATTCTCTCCATGAAATTCTCTAATGGTAAATCAACTCATTTTCTGCCATCACGTGCTCATGCTTGTTTCCCAGTCATTGAGCTGATTGTCTCATTATCACCTTGGCCCAACTGCTCTGGTTACTTGTGATTAATTTCATCCCTGAAACGATGTGTTTCTCATGGTCAGCTTACTTGGTCCCTTTTTCAATTCATTTTCAAACTTCCCAATCGAATGCCCTAATTTCTTCAATTTCTCCCTTTTCGCTTCGATCATTATATTTACTGTCAACCCTAATTCTTAAATATTTTGTGCCTAAGTTTTTCAACCCTAATTTTCTGCCACCGCTTGCCATCTTCGATCTGCCGACCGTAACTTTTATTTTTTTTTCTTTTAATTGGTGGTCGTCAATTAATTTTAGTATTGGTTGTCGACCATCGAATTTTTTTTATTTTTTATTTTAATAAGAATCTCTGTCTTTGTAGCACACGTTTTCTCTATCCTTGTGACACACACTTTCCTCTGTCCTTGTGACATTTTTTTTTATTTTGTGGTTCGTTTTATCTGTCATTGTGACATGATTTCAGCATACTCTAGCAGTCGTTTGTTGCTCGCACAAAGATTTTAACGATGCTAGTTTCTTATTATGATTTTATCGGTGGTCATGGAAAATTAGATCCTCACTCGGTTGATGGTTGTTTGCCGATGTAATCAGTTTGGGTAGCGAGACATTCTGCCTGATAGTTTGGGCGTTTGCCCCTTCTTTTTCACCCGTTATGTGTATCTATTGGATAGAGACAAGGAGATTCAGAAAAGCTTATGAATTTTGATAGTATGCTTATCTCTATGGAAGTATTCACTTTTCTTTATCTTTAAATTGTAAGAAATTTTGATGGATTAATCTCATCATTCTACTTCCTGAATACGTTGTAATTATGATATCTTCTATAGTTTTAATAAAAATTCGGTGCCTATTATAAAAAAAAGTTGAGTTTACGATTTTTTTTACTCCCAATCCCCCTTTTTAAATTTTTTACGCCTATCTCCCTTTTTTTAAAAAGCTTGGAACTGGTTGTACACATTTTGATTATATCCCAACAGTTTAGGTGATCGAATTTCTTAATCTTGATTCAATCAATTGATCTGATCCGATCTTTACAATCATGAATGTGATAATTTATACGACAGTATATGCTCATACATATTTTTAATCTTTTGACAATATACACATTGTCAACAAAACGAGTGAACTCAAATCTCATAAATGAACATTATCTATTTTTTACTAGAACCACTTGTTAGACTTGATATTTATAATAATTATATTTAAAAAATTTAACGTCAAACTTAACAATAATATTGTGAAACTAAAATTTTTAAAATTTCGACCACTTTTATATAGATCATGTGTGAATTCTCTCTCGATCATAGACTAATTAAACAAGAAAAAATAGATACGACGGCCCCTATTCACTTGATCCGGTTTGAGGATCCAAGACGTGTTTGCCCATGGCCCTATGCCACCGACACCTCCGTGCCCATTGAGCTGTTAATACCGGACAACCTAGGTCCTGCCACGTGTCGAACAGAATAAAATAATCACAAAAATGGATCCAATTTGTAAAGAACGCGTCCGAAGTTCCGGTCCTCTCGTACTCGTCCCCACCATTTTATCCAACACCCTCCTGCTATTATCCAATCGTACCTCAATCGATTAAGTCAAAGGTACAACCATTCAAAGGTCAAATCCAAATCATCCATCCTTGTATTATGTATAAATTGTAAATTCAGTCTAGTACTCTAATATGTTACAGGTAGGTAAGTAAAACTCTACACCACCAAAAAAAATTGAATTATTCAACTCGACATAAAAAATTTTGATTCAACTTAAATTTTAATTTTATAATTTCGGCTCGACTTAAATTTTTTTAAATAAAATTTGAGTTATAAAATCGTAACTCAAATAAAAACTAAATTTGATTTTTTAGTAAAGTTAAAAGTAGTGGATCGATTTTTCAAGTCAAATTAAAAATTAGTTGAATCCTCAACTCTACGATATATATGTTTTCTTCGTGGTGTTCGGAGCCAATTTTCTTTAATCTGCGGTGGTGGCAGCATTAGAGCTGAGCAAGAACAGCAAGGATCGAATCAACACCTCCTCTGCTTTCAATTCCTTCAAGAACAATTACCTTCTTGTTTACTCTCTCATGATGGGTAATTTTACCCATATCTGATTTCCATTTCTATCCTTTAGATCTTTTATATTGCTTCGATCTGATCTGATCCTCGTTTTTTATTCTTTTTCCGGTACCCATTTCCTCGATTTGGGTTTCGCAGTCTGATTCCGGTGTTTTTTTTTTTGCTATTAATGACTGCTTTGAAAAGTACCGTTTTTGTGCATTTGCTTTAGCTTCTGAAAAATAGAGGAAAGGGTACAGAAAATGACTTCAAATAAGTGATTTGGATTTTCCATCTTGTTCTGTTTTTTTGGTTTGAGACATGGGATCTGGTCTCTGGGGATCTTTAGTTGGGTTGGAGATGGGTCGCTATTGCTTGGTTTTCATGATTCCTGTCTGTTGAATGTTGATCTAGCTCCGAGTTTAGTACCACCGTTAATCTTGCTCCGAATCATGAATTTGATGAATTGTATAAGTTAATCTAGCTCTTGATACAATTTTTTTAATGACATTGTTGTTTGAATTCGTGTACATCATGATGCATCTTAAACATTTTTCGTGTTATGGTTGGTGATTGCTTTTTTAGAAATAAAGAAAACTTCAGAATATAGTTACCTTCTGATTGTAATTAGTTTTTGAGGTATGATCTTTATCAGTAGATATCTGTTCGTTATTGTGAAAGATAAACTTCTTATGTGGTTGTTGGGAAAATACATCTAGCTTGCTGTTTTGATAAATGGTTGTTTGTGTGTAGCCGGAGACTGGCTGCAGGGTCCGTATGTTTACTATCTTTACAGCACATATGGCTTTGGAAAAGGGGAGATTGGACAGCTTTTTATTGCCGGTTTTGGATCCTCTATGTTGTTCGGGACAATTGTTGGGTCTCTAGCTGACAAACAGTAAGTTTCTTACTTTGGCTTCTATTGTGATCTTTTCACTTTCAGACTTTATGGGTGAAACATCTTTGTCTTAATCTAACAATACCTCCATTTGTTTTATTCAGGGGCCGAAGGCGGGCGTGTGTTACTTACTGCATAACTTACATACTTAGCTGCATAACAAAGCATTCTCCTGAATACAGAGTTTTGATGGTAGGTCGTGTTTTGGGAGGTATCGCCACCTCTCTTCTCTTTTCGGCATTCGAGTCATGGCTTGTTGCTGAGCATAACAAAGTGAGTCATTGCTTCCTTGCTCTTTACTCTTGATGCATATCAAGCAAGCTTACAATTTGCATTATAGATGTGTTTGCTTATGTGCCATTTTCTCTTAAATCTTAATATTCTGACTTCATATATTGAATTTTCTTGGTCTTTTCCCAAAGGTGGTAAGTCATGAACCATCTATGTCTTCTTAGCCACCTTCAATTAGGAGCTTTATTTGCAGCAATTGATGTCACTATCTCCTTTAAATTTAACCTTGTTCTGACGTGTCTGTTTCTGTTTTGAATCTTTGCAGAGGGGCTTTGAGCAACAATGGTTGTCACTAACATTTTCAAAGGCTATATTTCTTGGAAATGGTCTTGTTGCCATTTTGTCTGGGTTGTTTGGAAACCTACTTGTTGATTCATTATCCCTTGGACCTGTGGCTCCTTTTGATGCAGCTGCATGCTTTCTTGCCATTGGGATGGCCATTATTTTATCATCCTGGACTGAAAATTTTGGAGACACCTCGGACAATAAGGACCTGCTGACCCAGTTCAGGGGTGCTGCTGTAGCAATAGCTTCTGGTAAGTTCAATATTAACTTTAAATTCGATGCATTGATCTGGTTTTACACGTTGCAGGCTGAGTCATCTTCCATCATGCATTGATTCTTATCTTTGTTTTCGTATTATTCCCCTTCTTACTCTAATCTTTTGTGCACTTCAGATGAAAAAATTGCTTTGCTGGGTGCCATCCAGTCTCTGTTTGAAGGTTCAATGTACACCTTTGTCTTCCTGTGGACTCCTGCTTTGAGCCCCAATGACGAAGAGATCCCTCATGGTTTTATTTTTGCCACATTCATGTTGGCTTCAATGTTGGGAAGCTCCCTTGCATCTCGATTGATGGCTCGCTCATCACCGAGGGTAGAAAGCTACATGCAGATTGTTTTCGTGATTTCCTCTGTCTCTCTCCTGCTTCCGATTGTAACCAATGTATGTTTCATCTCTCTCTCTCTCTCTCTTGTTCTCTTGCTGTGGATTATTGTTTTAGTGACTTCTAACGTGATGAATGTGCAACAGTTCTTGGTAGCACCCTCAAAAGTGAAAGGCGGAAGCATCTCATTTGCAGGTTGCCTTCAGCTTCTTGGCTTCTGTACTTTCGAGGCTTGTGTAGGAATATTCTGGCCATCCATTATGAAAATGAGATCCCAATACATCCCGGAGGAAGCTAGGAGCACCATTATGAACTTTTTCCGCATTCCTCTCAATATCTTTGTCTGCATCGTGCTGTACAACGTATGTTATACGCCTTCCTACAATAGCATTTTTCTTTCACGTGCCATAACATACATATTAACTCCGTTATTAACTTGCTGTATCGATTTCCCCCACTGAAGGTTGATGCATTCCCCATCACTGTCATGTTCAGCATGTGCTCGATTTTCCTCTTCGTCGCTTCCATCTTACAAAGAAGGCTGATGGCAATTTCAGATAAACCAAGTACGTACAAATTCCTCAAATAGCTTCCATCTCTTGTTTTATTGCTGCTCGATGAATATCCAGTTTTTCTGACTACATTTTTGTGATGGGTCTGTTTTTGTTGTATCAGAGATCGAAAATTGGTCGGCAATGAAGGAAAGGGACCCCGAGGCCGAGCCACTAAATGAATGAAAAGGCAACGTGGGATGATGTTTGGAAGGTTGAAAACAACAACATAATTCATTCCTTATATGTAGTCTTGCATGAGGGTTATATTTTTTACATTGGTTTGAATATTTTTTTCGTTTGAAGTAAATGTGGGTTTTTGCCTATAGATAATTTTATAGGTGACTAGAGTTTTTTTAGGATTTTTATGCACCAATGATTTTAAATCTAACAATTTTTTTTAACATGAACTTGGATATGCAATAAAATTTACCACAACAATTTTTTTTGAAGAATCATTAAAACAAAAATTAAACTTCTTTTTAAAGAAAAAAAGTTTAATTTTATTATATCGTTTATTGATTTGGGTTAAATCGGTTTTTTTTTAAAATTATTTATTTATAATCAATTGGACTTATTATTATCTTTATAATCGATTTGACATTTTGAATTTAACACTTGTTTCCTTAAAAAAAATCAGTTAAGTTTCTATTTTTTTACATCAATCTAAAAAATTGAGCCAACCAAGTTTTTAAAACAAAAAATTAAATCAATTTTAAAATATTACTATTAAGCGACACCTTGTTTTTTCGACAAAAAATAATTATGCCTTGTTAATATAATGATTTCATTTGATTTCAAAAGTTTCTTTTTTAAAAATTAGTTTTTATAAAATTTTTATCACAATCAACATTATTATAAAATTTTAATTAAATCATTTCAATTAAAATGATAAAATTTCAAATTATAAAAGTTCAATTGGATGAAAATATTTAAAAACTTGACTGATTTTTTAAAATAGAAGGCTTTAAAATTATAAGACATTTGTACATTATTGCAAGTAATTCAAAAGCATACTGATCTAATTGAAAAAAAATAAATTACTATTTTGATTTTTTCAAAATAATGTTGAGCTAAATTAAAAACTTTTGTTTAGGAAAAATTAAATTAATTTTTTAATATTTATCATAAATGATGCAAAATCTTAATTTAATTTTTTTTAAAATTTATGACATAAATGCAAAATCTAATTAAATAATTTTTGCATTTTGACATTTTAAAAATGATATTAAAAAAACTATTGATTAAATTTATATTGTTTGGGAAATTTTGAAACAAAAATTTTAAAATTATTAAAGTAAAAAAATTAGTCATATTTATAAATAGCAAAAATTTTAATTATAAAATTTCAATTGGATGAAAATATTTAAAAAAATTTGATAATTTTTACACAAAAATCAGAAAGGTTTAAAAAAAATACAAAATAGTAAGAATTTGTAATTCAAAGTATACTGATCTAATGTTGACTTTATTTTTATATTAGAACAGTAAATAAATTTTTAAAAAATTTAATTAAAAATTTAAAAATCTATTTATACATTTTTGACAAAATTTAGTCAAAAAACATTTTCATTGTTTTGGAAAAATTTCAAAATTTTGACTACAAATATTTTAGATTAAATTGCAAAATTTAATAAGTTTTTGTAAAAAAATTTTAAAATTAAAACCCAAAATTTTATAAAATAAGTTTGTAATACTTGAAAGTTTAAATTCTAATTATTAATTTTTATATTGTACATCAGCTTTGGAAAATTCGAAAAAATATTTTCCCTTGAAAAAGAAAAGAAATGGACCCAAAGGGCGAACCACAACAGTACAAAAGAAAATATCAGTCTTTCTCTTTCAAACAAAGCAAAGCCTTAGCTTGAAGATCGACCCTTTATATGCTCTGATAATCCGATAAGCCTGAAATTCCAAGCCTTTCAATACTTTTGATTTACAAACCCCACAAAAATAGCAATGCTGGAACCATCTTCTCAGACCCCAAATCACCTAATCTCACCAACCACGCCGCCGGCACCACCGTCTCCGCCTCCTCCTCCTCCAGCTCCAACACCCACAAAACCCAATCAGTTCCTGTCTTTGATATCCAACAGACCATCCCTACGAGTGACTTCAGAGTTCGACAGTGACAGCCGCGTGTTCTTTCACAAGGTGTCTTGTAAGCTGTTCGACGACCTTGCTAAGCTTAAACTCTCCTTCGTCAACAACGTCAAACGCGAGATCTCGGAGCCTCTCTTGGCGTTAACTTCGAAGCACTTGTCGATTCACTACGATCCTGAAGAACAAAATGCCCTCATCAAGAGCTCCTTCGATGTGGGTCCTAAATTGCATTTCAAAGCTGCCCATGATGTCAAGGTTTACTTTTTTTTTCCCCCTCTTTCAAAAGACATGTTTTTTATTATTTTTAGTTCTTGAGTTGCTATTTGCTAATCTTAATGAAAATATATAAAATTGAAAGCTTACCAACAACAAGAAGGTTTAGTGGGATAAGGCATGGGTTCGAATTTTAGAGTTGCGAATGAAACAATTGGGTTGTCAGTGTTGCCTCACAATGGACCAATCCGATTCGGATTAGTCAGCGAGTAGGCTGGATACCCGTGGTTATACCAAAAAAAATAAAATTGAAAGCTTGGGACTATTATGTGACACTACTTATATACCCCTTTATTGCTCTGCATGTAAGATTTGAGAGATTTGGTGATTCATTAGGATGCAGCTACCAAGAGAGAATTTTTGAGAATCAGCTTTGTTCTTGGAATGTTTTTTTAATACCCTTTTGCTTTTGGATTGTTATCAGGAAAACCCTCTTTTTCTTTTCTTAAAGTGAGATACTTTTGGGAATTGGGAAATTTACTATTGCTCTTGAAGCCAACAGTCTATTACAGTGTTAAGTGAGTGCTGAATGAATATTCCTTTAAATATCTCATGTGTTTTTTTCTCAGGCAAAACGAGGTGAGGTCTCGATGATTGCGAACCTTGCTGATCCTGGTTACGCTGTTGAACTATCATCTCCTGTTCCATATGTTGGTTTGGTGAGTGCTATTTATCCTTAGTGTCTTATTAGTGAAAATCAGTTATATATTTCGGGAATATTCCGATCCTTTTTTCAGGTGATTATCTGCAATTTATCCTTGTTTTTTTTCCATTTTGCTATTATCTATTGGCTGTTTTTTAAGCTGCATTTTTTTGTTTGGTAATTATTTTTTGGGTACACGATTGTAGGGTGTTTGTGGCAATGTATTCTTGTTATTATCTGTATGCATTAGTCAACCAATTCCATGCCTCTTTGCATCACTCAAAATCGGATCGAGCGACGTTGCTCTTGCATTTTATGCCTATCCATTATCACCTTTTGATGTGCTTCTTTTCCAATTTAATATGCTTAAACATGTCCGTAGCCTTTTCACCCTCTGATTACTTCTGGTACTATTGTGTTGCTGCAGCCGAAAGCAACAATTAGATTCCCCACAGGTGAAGTTACACTCGAGGAGAGAGAAGAAGAGGAGGAGGAAGTGCCAAGGAAAGTGTTGATAAATGGAATTCTTAGAGGTCCAATTTTGAACGGGGTCGGTGCAGCCCATTACACGGATGAAGAACTGAAATTAAGATACGCATATAAGGTGGTTTCCCCCTCAGTTTATGTTTTACTGTGGTTTGTGTTGGAGTTCCGTTGGCATATTTCTCGTTGAATAACTTAGATGGCTCATTGTTCGGCATTTGAAGTAGGTGACTGACCACCTTCTTTGTAGTAAAAGGAAACATTATGGATGTGTGGTTTTCCGGCTTTTGAGTGATTCCTTTTCGTAGTGGTTTTGATGGTCTTTGAATTGCAGGATGGTGCGCTGTCATTTATTCCTAGCATTTCACTGCCGTCGAATGCTGTATCATTTGCATTCAAGCGACGTTTCAGTCCATCTGATAAGTTGAGGTTATAACCCCCTCCATACCTATTTTTCAATAACAGAATCTCATGAAATTACATGTTCTTATTGGCTATCAACATATATCTTTTTTTTTTTGGCACGAAAGGGTTATTTTTATTGCAATATCTATTTTTATTTTTACTGGTACAATTTCGATTCAAACTGTTGGAGTGCTGTCTACAAGCACACATACGACAAAGACTTCAAATTCAAAGCTGGCCATGATTCAGAGGTCATTCTTGGTTGGGCTTCTCTATGGGTAAGTTCTCGTATTTGCACAACTTTCTTGCTTTCTTCTTGTTGAACTATATATAGTCCTTAAATGTCGAGGCTAGCATTGCATGCTCTAGATTCCAATGATGATCATTTCAGGTCGGAGAAGAAAACGGGAAGGCAAAGACGGCCCCAATGAAGATGAAAGTCCAGTTTATGCTCCAGGTACCACAAGATGACATTAAATCATCGGCTTTAATGTTTCGTGTTAAAAAGAGGTGGGATATATTGTAGTCTCATACACAATCTCTTTATAAAATGGTGTGGTTTTCGAGCCTTTGTAACAATGATGCTAATTGCTATATAATGACAATATTGCATCACTTGGTTGATGAAGTTACTCTTTTAAGTCATTTCTACTTATCTATGTTACTCAAACTCTTTGTGAATCATGTGTTCTATACTTTTTTCCAATAGATGATATTCATACATAAATATGGGAAAATCTGTTGGTTCGAGGTTCGGGTCATTTGATCATTTCAGGTTTAAAAACGCTGCAATAGCAAAGCTGGTTTCCATCACTGATTCTTCTCATTATCAGAGCAGTTGAAAAATCGTACTGGATATGTATCCGAATCTAATACTCACACTCGAGTCCGACCAAATTTGAGATGAAGAACAAAGTTGATGTTACAAACTTGTATTTAAACGTTGGTAATTGTCAAAAGAATACAAGATAGTTCTAAGTATTAGGTGACAGGGCACCCATCAGCAATTACACCTTTTGCAGTTGGACAGGCGGCAAGAGGACACCCTTCTCCATTATTGCCCCACCATTCGAGGCCGATGTCCTTTGATTGTAGTGTAAGAAACAATAAGACCGTCATAAAAGCAGTTCGGCATCAAGACCGCCGGAGAGGATGTAATTGTAGCGCTTCCACCAATCCGGTCTGTATTTGTAAACAACATATCCGAAAAGGAAGGCGATAATCAGCCAACTTGTGAAGTTTACTGCAGTAGCCGGAGGCATCATAGACGTTGCACCTAAGAGGACCGGCATGTGGATGAGGCGAATCCATTCTTTATCTGGAAATGTCTTGTGTGCCAGCCATACTAGGAGAGGGGCAGTGCTCCCCCAAGAAAGAACCAATTGACATTCCCGTACTCACCTTCCGTTCCAAATATTCTACGGGTCCGACAAGCCCCCATATAACGGATGCATCGAAGAACACATTATCCATTGGACAAGTCCATGGACTGTCGGGTGGCAACAAGGAGGTATCACAGAGATTGGGGATCTCTTCCATAAGCCACCATGCGGTTATGGTGTACACAAAGACTGCAACAAGTGTTCCCACCACCTGCAATGCCAACTTGTTAGATATCAACGATTTCAACCCTTTTCAAGAGAACTGCGATTTTCCGGATTGTGGACAGAGAACCGACCTGTGCTGTGAACATCGATCGAGGTGGAATCTTCATGTAATGGCCGAGTTTGAAGTCTAAAACAAAGGTTAGAGCTTGAGTCATGCTGATGTATCCATACACCTTGAAGCACATATTAGCAACAGGGTGCTCTGGATACATATATCCGATCACATATTCAGTAATAATGTTCAAACCCAGAGCCTACAGATGCAAAAAAAAAAACCGGGATGAATCAATTTTAGAATCCATGGAAATCGAGTATCGATGCAGATAAACAGCTTTCCTCTACCTGATTTGTGGTAGCAGCAATGATACCAATTGGAAGGGTGAAGAAAAAGCAATGGCACAAGCTAATAATACACCCCACCAAGGCAACTGAAGCGTTTCGTTATAGTATTCACAAGTGAATAGTATAAGGGCAAGATTCAACACGAGGATTGCGACAAACCACCACGTTGGAACGAGTTTGTACTTCTTCATAAGCTTTGTGTGAATGTCCATCTTCCTATCACCTCGAAATGCACTTTTGGTTTGTTGCCATAGGTTTCTGCAGTGAAAATGAGAAACCTTAAGATATATGATTTTCGAAGTCGCATTACTTTGTTAGTAGGACTTACCTTCCATCAAACAGTAGGACATGGAAAATTGTTGCAGTTAGGGTAGCAAAACCGATGCCGTAAGTCATAGCGAAGAAAGTGCTGAGATGCACTCGCCCGTTCCGCCTGTGTCTCCTTGTCTAGATGAAACATGGGATTAACAATGCTCAATATGTCGTACTTTTCACCATTCGACTTGAAAAGCTGACTAGAATATATGGGGAAGTTTTTGGCTTTGTAGACATCAAACCAGTACGAGAGCGGTGTCATAACGTACATCACAAGGAAGAAACCGACCGCAATATTGGCAGTAGCAAACAATGGACTAGCGAGCGGACTCCCCAGGTATGAGGAAATCGTAGCCCAATCGAGGCCAAAAGAACCAACTCCAAGGCCCTTCAAGCCGGAGCCGAGTTGTTGGACCAAAACCACCTTGGGAGCCAACCAGCAAACCCAGGAGAATGATGTCAATGTACTGAAGAGATAGCCAGGGAGAACATAGTAGGCAAAGCTGCAGATCAAGACGAGCAGAAAGAATTGATTCAGTGTAGTTCCACCTTTCGGCCGTTTTTCTTTCTCGTGCAAAGCCCTGGGGTTATAACATGGTTGGTTCGATAAGAACGAATATACAAGATACGTACGGAGTCATCGGCAGAACGAATACCTGAACAAGGAGACCATGACCAGGTTACTTGGCCACCACATTTCCCCTGGCTCAACCAGATATTTCCTGAAAATCCCGGCCCAACCGAACCCCAAAACCTATAATCAAACAACAAGAACAACTTCATTATATTGAATACATACAATATTAATCATCAGAAGATTAAAAAAGAAGAAAAAAACCTGGGTTGTAAGCATAACAAGGAGTGCTGGGATAAATGTAAGCTTCCTCTTATAGTAAAGCTTAACAGCACTCAAAATATGAGTGGCGTAAACAGTCCCAGCTCCAGAGTTGGCAAAGATAGTAATCAAAACATGCTCCTTCATATTGAATGGACCAGGGTTCATCGTGAACTCCCACCGCGTGTTCTCAAAGAACACGCGATGAGGCAGCATTTTCGCCATCAAATGACCGAGGGGCACCACAGCAATCATGGCGGAAATAGAAGTGATCGACAACGGCATCTTCCTGTACCAAAAGAACTGGTTAACAAACGAGAGAACAACACAGGAACCAAGACCAAGAACCCACATCCGGAATGTGACCGCAGGCAGAGTCGGGTCATCGGTTTTCGGAACCGTGATTTCGACTTGCTCAACAGGGCAGCATTCTTCCTCAACCTTGTCCAATTCCATGGCCTCCATCTCAGCTACCTCCCCCATGATGCTCTTTCTTTCTTGCTCTCTTGCTAAGCTAACACGCTTATATCAACAAACAAATACTATAAAACAAGAAAGCAAGCAAATCTGTGATTTCTGAGTGTGAAAAACAAAAGACAAGAACTGCGGCAATGGTGGGTCAGGGATCTTTGAAATGGACATTAGAAAGGAGAAACGTGAATCTAAAAAAAAGGAGAAATTTGCAGAAACTGAGGGAACAGAAATGCAGTTGGGAACAAGTAGTTTCACAAAAATCTTGGTTAGGCTTTATTCAAAAGGATTTTTCCATTTTCACAAGGGAAGTTAAAGTTATTGGGCATTGGCCATTGAAGATGCTAGTGCCTAGTGGAGAGTGTGGGGAAAGGTTGGTACTTTTGGATTCATATTAATATGATCAGGTTGAAAGTAACAATAGGGCTAATTACATTTTAACCCCTAAACTTTATCAGTTTGGTAATTCTAGCCCATAACATTTCATCCTGTTGCTTTTGACTCTCAAACTTTTAGTTTTTGTCAATTTGACCTAAACATTCGAAAAAAATTATTAAAAAGAAATGGCTTAGTATCAAATTAAGTGCCTAAATTATCATGTCTAACTTTTTTTTGCCCTTTTTAGATGCCAAAACTAGTTTTTTTTTTGCCCCTTTTAAGGTGAACTGAGGCACATATTTTGATTAAATAATATTTTAGACACCTAATAAGAACAAAGAAAAATTTAAACACCTAAAAAAGAAAAAAAATATAATAATTTAGGGACTTATTTTAATATTAGGCCAAAAGAAATAACTAAGTGCCTTTACTGAAACTTTGATACCATCTCTTCTTTAAACGTATTTTAACATTTTCGGAATTTTCTAATGGTTTAGAAAAAAGATAAAATAGATGTCAAGATTTTAATAAAGACAAATATATCATTGTTTTTCATTTGAACCAATCTGCAGACCAAAAAGATAGAAGTCTGAGGTTAAAAGGAAAAGTTATAAAATCAAAAGGTTAAGAGACCAACAAATTCATTATGCCAAAGTAAAAATACAATTCACAGTAATTAATAGTAATGACAAAAGAAAAAAAATAAAGAATAGACTGAAAAGGACGAGTAAAATAAGGGAGAATCTGACGGAATCTTATTAATTTTTTTTATAATATATATATATATATGTTCGACTTACAATTCATGTTCGGGGCAAGGCTGACCCTGAGCTTTTGGTGGCCCTGGGTAAACTTAAAAATTGGGCACTAAATCTGATAATTTAAAATACAATTTCAATTGCATTTTCGATTGTGTTGTATTTATCGTAATTGTGGACATAATATATACTATGTCGGTCCCTACGAGTATCGCGATTGTGATTTTTTTAACAACATGTGTTATTGTGAACATATCAGTTACAAATATCGTGGTTTCAAATGATGTCACTACCTTCATATAATGATCGTTGTTATGGTTACATACCGCTATTTAAATCTCTATCTCTAATAATAGGGATGTTCATAATTGGCCCAATGGGTACCCATAAGCCCAATAAACTCACAATGCAAGTTTAAAAAAGTAAAAAAGAATGTAAGACATAATAATACTATGATAGTGATATTAGACTTATTGAGCCTCTATGTACCTATTGGATCAGTTATAAGCACCCCACTAATAGCAAGTAATGGAAAAAAAATAAATTTTAAGGCTATCCATATTAACAAATATTAAAAAAATGGGACTTTAATAACAAGTATTAGAAAAAAAATGAATATTAAGAGTAGACCACTAATAATAAATATTAGAAAAAACTTACTCCTATTAACAAGTATTAAAAATAGATATTTAATAACAAATATTAAAAAATTGAATCCTTAACAAATATAATTCGAATAAAATATAATTATTTAATTTCCCTAAGCTGTGGGCCCTGGGCGGGCACCCTTGTTGGCCCTGCCCAAGACCGAGCCTAGTTCGGGGTGCGAGGTTGTGCCCTCCTAACAATGTCATCTCTAAAGTTTAAATTTATGTTCTTCTTGCAGAGTGCAATGTGTCTTACCAATGCAACCAACACTTGTTAATGAAATATTTTGATACGCAAGCTTGTGTTAATTTTAGGGTTTAGATATTTAAGTTGTGATTTATGGTTTAGGTCGTAGGGTGTATAATTTAAGATTTATAGTTAGAATTTAAAGTTTAGGTTTTTGAGTGTTATGGCTAAGGATTTAGGTTTTAAATTTTATAGATTAAGGTTATGTAAAAAAAATTACACAGCTTATGTCTCAAAATATCATCATCATCATAATCATGCGGGAGCATGAACTTCCAACTCGTCGAAATTTGATCAATGTTCGATAAATTGTCGAGTAGCTCATTAATTTATTTTTTTATTTTTTACAAGTTTTTTTGTGGTTATCTTAAAAAAATTATGTTCCGAAAAATTTAAATGCTAGTTAAAAACTCTAAAAAAGTCTAACGACTTACTAAAAATTTTACACATAAAATCTTTAGAGTTTAAAATTTAAAAACTTTTGTATTTACAACAACAAAATTTTTAACAACCACGACTTGAGCAAAATTTTACTGAGCTTATCGAATACTGAATCAAACACGTGTCAAATATTTTTCGAATAGCATCAAATACTACTTAACTCGTGATCGACTCGCTCGATAAACACCCCTAACTAGTAGTGCAGTAATAGTAGATCTCTGTATTTGTTTATTTATTTATATATTATAATAAACAAGTAGGCTAAAAATATGTTTATTATATTTAAATTAAGGAATATAAAAATGTTAAATTATGAATTTTTATTTCATATTTTTATCCTTACTTTTTTAAAACATTACACGTTATCTTAAACAAACCAAAAGACACGCACGCGCTGGCTGGGGCTGGCATGTGCTTTGGCCCCTTAGTTAAATGGACTGATTTTAATTTTTAGTCCCTCGTGAACATTAAAAGTGTAATTTTAAACCTTTTAACTCTTTAATTAAATGAAAAGTGATATATGTGGTCCTTCTTGAACATTAATTATATAATTAAAACTCTTATAAATTAAAACTTTTATTTATATAAATTTCCTAACTTTGCTCTCGTAAACATGGCCATAACCTAATTGTTAATCTAAGCATTAAATACTATCTTGGATTTAAAGTATAACGTCTAAACTACCTAAATCTCAAGCCGACCATAAATCGAACGGTAATACACGCTTACTCACATCCTCGTAAATGTTAGAATAACAATTATATCAATCGAGCTAAAACTTAATTAACAAGTGAAACATACTTAATATGTAAGGCTTGATTTTCAACGTGTGTTTACTTATTCCATGGACTAATGGATTTGAATCATTTAGAAAAATAACGCTTTTAAACCCAACAAGTGATTTCAGTAAAAAAGCGGATTATGATAATTTTAAAAGACCCAAGTTCAATTACAATGCCAACAAAGTGGGTATTCTTTGTCAAAAAAATTAAAAATATCTATCGAACATATACTATACATTCTAATCACCTTTAGACTAAGAACAACGCTTTTAATTTCATTGACATTATTTTATTGTACATGCCTATGCAAGATTTAATTTGTGTTTTTATATATGTTTCATGTCAAATTTAAACGGACGTTTGTTTTGATACTGACACTGACACCGACCCCTCCATTTCCACGTCTCCCACATCATTGGAATTTTGTACACGTGTCGTGGCCTAAACGGCAGCGTCACGGCCATACACCTCTGCATTTGTCACTATTACCATACCCCTTCTCTTTATCCTTTCTTAAGATAGATGATGACAGTTTGTATGTTATCCATTCAATTATTGGTACCTCCACATACTAACGGCCAGTCTTTGATAATGAAACTCAATGCCCTTTTCAACAGAGTTTCGGATTCGAATACCGACGATATAAAATAGTAGAGTTGAGTAGTTTACCACGACTCAATGACAAATATAATTAAAATTCATGTGATTATCGCACACTAAAAGTCAAAATGTCAGCCTCTATATAGCATAAGCTACTAGGCTTCACTATTACCTATAGTGCTGTCCAATTCAATTTGTATTTTATCTTTTTGTACTTTCCTGTGTCAATCTGATCCCAATGCTTACAAGTTGTCACAAGTGGACCAGACTGTATTAAAAATTAAATGAAAATAAATATTTGACTAGAATGAAACTTGAAGACAACTCACCTACAATTTACACAGATGGGAGTCAAACTCGGAATCCCAAGGCCTCATCGAAGGTAGGGTTGTAAATGACACGAGACAAATCACGAGCTACTTAAGTTTGACTCGATCAAAGCTAGGTTAACACTCGAATTCTTAACGAGCCGAGTCAAGCTCAACACTACTCAGGCTCAACTCGAGTTGAGCGAGCTCGAACACGGCTCGAATTCTTAACGAGCCAAGTCGAGCTCGACACTACTCGGCTCATCTACACCCTTAATCGACGGCAATTCAATTTGAATAGTCGGTAGAGTTTTTTCCACACTATTTGAATTCTAATACCAAGTTGCAAGTTGCACGGTCTTCCCAATCACATGTGCACCACAACTAAAAGTCTTCATAATAGACAAATACCATAAATTCATTTGCACAATCAAACAACACAAGAGTTGAGAGCAACATCTAAGGGGCAAAGGGCTTCGAGAAACACGAATAAAGCAAGCAAGTTGCTTATGAAGATTAGATGTCAAATATGGGCGACTTGGGATCTCCATAACCATATGATAATAGTCGAATGATCTTAAATCAACCATTGTTGGCTACCTTCGCCATTTTCTAGATTTCTGATGAAATTTCCACATATCTAAGATAAAGACTTCACCGGTGAATAACCGACAAGGGATATTTTCAAGAAGAAAAAGTTAATAGTTGGGTGATCATTGCAAAATTCTCGTACATTTCCAGTTCACAATATCATATCGGCATATACCCGTGTCTATATATGGATCAAACATGGATGTTGAACACAAGTACTTCGAGAGAGAAAAAATGAAGATTTAGAACAACATAGGATCAGAACACTATTGATGCTAAAGCTTGGTTTATGTCTAGCATGCATAATCGGATACAGACCTAATAGTCAAAGGTTAATTCGGAGAACTGCATATTAGCTCAAATGACATGCTTGGATGTTACAGGCTCATATGACTCGAGAGTGTAATGTCTACCTCATGTGAAATAACTAGTAGATTGGAGTTAAGAATCTCAACCACAAAAAAGACTCAAAAGGTATTGGCTCATTAATCTCCTCTATAAAGCATTAAAGGTAGCTCCACAAAGAACTAAAAGATTCCATCAGTTACTGTGAATGCATTAAATTCTATACTACTTCACATGCAGAGACTAGAGAGAACCCAATATTGATTCCACACCTCTGTATTCACATACAATTGCCTGCAATCTAGGATATTCCTACTTTGTCAAGCCTAAAACCTATTCTCGTGTGTTTTAACTGCATATGAAGTCTCTGCAGATGAAACTAAAAAAGCAACATTCAAATAGGTGGTCTAATAGCAGAACTTGAATTGTTGTCATACCTGAGAACATTCACTGTCGACATGAAGCATGGTAAGTCATATATTGCACCAGCAGCATCAAGGTGGACGGTATATTTCCTTCAGGGGGCAACAGATTAAAAAGAAGGAACATATATTGCCATAAAATGATTGGCAACTACAAATAGTAGTAATTTCGGTACAGAAGAACTAGTCTTATACCCGACTGAATCTTCAAAAGATAAGAATATGGTACTATATTTACTCAAAACATAAACAGCTTCATCTCCCAATCCAAAAATGAATAATCACGTATGCCAGGAAGCTTGAAATGCAGCAAGAGTGAAATAAGACGGAAGTACTTCACGACAAAGTCCACGCTTACATATTAAAGAACTCTGAATCGCAACGTATTAGAAGTATTTCTTGCACTACTAACTACCACCTACAGGTAAAGACTATGATCAAGTTTTTTGGTGGGTGCCAAAAGCAAATGCTTTGTGATCTCCCCTCCCGCATATAAATGGGAAATAACAAACCCTAATAAGGAGGCACCTTTCAGAAATAAGAGCAGGAAAGGTTCTTGTTTCATTTTCTTTATTTATTTCGTTCATTCTTTTTATTCAAACTTCATAGAGGGAGAGATGGGAACCGAATGGCGGGATAATTTTGAGAAAAATGAATATACATGAAGCTATTTCACTGCATGTCCGTCGTTACTCGTCAGTCAAATATTTCCAAACCATGACTCCCAATTGCAAACATAAACAAGTATGGAAGAAATCGGTGAAATGCACATGAAGTCTTTTCAGATAATTAAACCAAATACAGTTTGCTGCTTTCTAGCAGAAAAAGAAACACTCTGCGATTATCCTCGAATTATCAAAAACTACACAACTAAAAGTTCATCCTAATGAAAGCGACCATACAAAGACTGGTGTAATTCTCGAAATCGCAAGGCTGTCGTCCCATTCCTCATTATCAAAACCTCCCAAATTCGAGCAAATCCTACAGAGAAGTGTCGTTCCACGATTAAACGTCATCAATTGGTTTACACCGAAATTTCTTACAATACCTAATGGCCATGAATAGTAAAAGGTCGACTGGATAAAATAAGCATCAATCACCTGCGAATCACACAACTCAGCGCTTGCCACGATGCCCGCCACCTGACCTTGCACCAGGGTAGCGAGCGAATTGCAACCTTAGTTTGACCGAGTCATGGTCATGCTCATCGAATATATAACCTGCAAAATCGAGCTTAACTATTTATACCGCACAACTTACCGAGCTTCGAAAGTGTGAAGAAGGCTTCATAACCCAACACATGATAAGACGTGAACATTACTTCAATGGTTCAAATTACACCGATAAAGGTTTACTTTCTCAGAATCCTAACTATGACACAATGGTCCAGCACATATTCCCTGTATCAATGAATGGAAACAACAAAACAGTAGTAGGGAAAGACAAGCTAGGTTTCAGAACTAACTGCCACACTTTTATGACATGGCAATGGAAATGGGGAAAAGGTGAGACGAGCCCCATAATAAATGAATAATTAATTGCGATGTTAGCAAGACCACACAGAGTAAAGTGAACAAGAAAGACAAATAGTTGGGGTCACAGTAAGTCCATGCAACCAGTTGAGGATCTAACTAACACGGGAGAATCTAATGCAGCCACTGCCAGTACAAGAAAGACGATCAGTTAAGCTTTAGGACTGGTGAAGCATAAAGTCATGGTAAGGCCCAGAATTTTGGAGGATCTAACTAACGCAGGAGGCAAGTCTACTTGATTGTCTTGCAAATTTCAATCAGTGTATCTGCTAGAATCAAATGACATGAAGAAATTCAATGTCAATGCAGAATGAACCGAAAGGTCCCTCCAAAAATCCAACATGTTGCAGAGCAGAACGTGAAGACATTAGCAATCCTGTTAACTTGCTGATATAAAGTGTACCTCGAAAAATTTCCTTGAAATCACATGATGTCCAACGTACATGCTGATGAATTATGACTTATTTGAATTGATAACCTTAGGAAGCTCAGAGCACCGGGCTGTATCTTTCAATTTTAACCAGAGAAAAATCTGAGAACCCCAAAAATGAATGAAAAAGGAAAACCTAAGATTGTAATGGAACAAGGATAGCTGAGATTTTTTTGTTTAAACTATCCCATCATAGCATGTATACCATTAATTCTATGGTTTTAATCAGTCTTTCTTTGCAAATGAAAGTTATGAAACAAGCAGACATAAACAAGTTAGCAAAACTGGAATAACTGAGCCAAGTGAATTTTTTATACTAAACCATTTAATTAAATCCCCAAGCAGTCAAGCAGCCATCCCTTTGAAAAGAAATCTTGCTACAATCTGATCACCCTTAGAAAGAATTAAACCTTTCTCAAAACCTCACCTGGAAAAAAAAAAAATGGACAAAGGAAATGGGGAAAAAAGGAGAGGGAAGAAGCAGAACAATACAGGTGGATCTTCCCAGGGTTACATTAGCTTGCTTGCCTCTATTTTGTGTTTTACTAGTGCATGCATGGGTGATTGGGTGTGTCAGTGCCTTCATTTACAGTATAACAAATAACATCCATGAAATATAACTCGATCGGCAAAACACAGGAGACCGAAAAATCCTTGTCAGGCTAACCTTGTAAAGCATCCATTGAAGTTGCAGCATGAGAAGGGGTTTCAAAATCAACAA
The DNA here is from genome assembly GCA_019671005.1 of Hibiscus mutabilis. NCBI lineage: Eukaryota > Viridiplantae > Streptophyta > Magnoliopsida > Malvales > Malvaceae > Hibiscus > Hibiscus mutabilis. The sequence continues at coordinate 731,194 of CM033717.1, read as the reverse complement.
AACAAAGTTTTATTGGATCTCCTCCAGGCTGCACAAATCATGAATTATCAATGTACTTTATATTTAATCTCAAGTAAAGATAAAAATAAATAAATAAACTTACATATCTAGGTTCTTTGGTTACAAGTCTCACTTCCTTGTACCCAACAAAGGGGCGGAAAATATCTGTCAATTGAGGTGAAGGAATAAAACTAGAAGGGAAAATTGAAAAATAAAATGCCAAAGTGAAAATCATAGCCAATCAGGATACAAGAAACTTCTCGGCGTGTACAATCTGAAGGCAAACCCTCTACATAGAGAGTGTTGGATGCATCAGGAGGAAGTGAAGGTTCAGGCCTTCCACTGCCAAATCCTAGAGTCCTATCTTTTATTGTTAGTCCAGGATCAACACCAGCAATACCCACCATACAGGGATCATCAACAGAATGGCGAGTCATTCCCCCGCTCATTGGTCTTGCAGACTGACTCCCACTAAATGATGACAGTTGCTGGAAGGATGTTTTTATTTATTAGCTCTACTTATATAATAATGGAAAGAAAAAAAACTTTGAACCTTAATCAAAACACCACACACCAAAAAGAAACTACTAGTTCAATACCGTGCCGCGAATGTAACGATCATAAGATGCTCCAATGTAGTCACCATCTCTGGTTACCCTCATTGCTCCTCTATCATTGTCCCGAGAATAATAACTAGAAAGCTCATGGCTGCCAGAGATAACTACAAGATTAAGCACATAAAGCTATGTGAATGCGAGTTCTCTTTCTTAGTTACCAAACAAGAGTGCTGAACTCCTCAAACTTTTGATGGTTACAATTAGAGCAAACTAGTGAATCTGCTAAAAGGGTACTAAGAATCATAAAAGACACAATAAAGTTGCCAAATTGCCAACACGAATCGTGTAAATACAAAGCACACCAATTTAGCCAGATAATCACCAAATAGTTTATCAGTATTAAATCTTTCCTCTTTCTTACCAATTGAAGAAACTGATTCTCGCCATCATAAAGGTGGCATAAATTGGTTAAAAGTTCAGACAGGAAACCGTTAAGCTGCATGCGTACATAAATCCATAACCACACAAAGCGACATGATCATTTCATCATTCGATATAGAACTGACAAGGGAGACATCAAGCAGCAGATAGCAACAATCAATAAATCCAAAAGCTTGTTCTATTACCAAGGTACCGACAAAAGAGACATCCGTTAAAAACAAGACCGGCATTGCGTTAAGACAAGCAAGAACCAATGAAAAAACATGCTTGATCAAAACCATTCAACCAACCAGCGGTTTTCCAATTTTCCGGCTCTCCAAACTACAAGTAATTATGCTTTTCTGCTCCCTGCTTAATTGAATAATAACAAAACATCTCTCTATCTTCTAAATCCATAATTATGAATAATCACCCATGCCGAAACATGAACTTAATGCAAATGCAATCATGGAAATGCAAGCCAATTATGCTAAGTTTCAGATATTTTAAGCAAGCAATTAGCCAAATATGTCCTGAAAAAGATCAATTAAACATCAAAGATTAACGCTGAGACTAAGAATTACTTCAATTAAGGAAATTTGAATTCAGTAATGCATTAAAATTTGAAATTTTTAGGATTAAAAAAATCGACTTTTCAGCTTAGAGCAAAACAATAACATATCGGCACCAAAACAAAGGTTACAAATTTTCAACACGGGGAAACAAGAAACCCTAAATTGAGAAGATATTAACAATAATGTATAGCTTATTTTTTTTTTAAAAAAAAGAGTTAAATAAAAGAGAAAATAAGAAGCTGAGATTACCATAATCGGAGTGAGGGCGTTTGCCAAGAAAAGGAGGGAAGGAAGAGGGCGGTGGGGGTTGGCGAGAGTCGCTATACCTCCAATAAGAATCGGCCATGGTTAGTCTTTTTAGCTTTGGGATAATAAAAAAGAGTGAGACAGCAGTTCGATAAAGATTTAAGCAAGCAAAAAATTTTGAAGAAGAAGAAGTAAACGGCGCCGTATTAGACAACACTTTAGGGTAGAAAAAGGAGAAATGTGTCTATCGATCATCAGGCAAAGCTATTTAAAATTAAGTTGTAATTAAGTATTATGTCGCGAATTCGAGATTCAAATAATATCGTTTTTTAAATTTGAAATTATTATTTTTTAGTTTAATGGTGTCATAAACCTTTGAATTTTTGAAGAAAAAAATTTAATTAAACCCTTAAATTTCTTGAACTAAATTAAGCCTTTATATTTCAAATTTTCGTAAATTAAGCCTTTTGACTATTATTTTTTGAATTTTTTTCTTGAGATATTACTTTCATGTGATACAGTACAGTTCTGTCATTTGATTTACATATTTTTTACAAAAATGTTTTTTTATAATTTTTATAAACTTTTTATAAGTTTTTTTTTAATTTTTAAAACTATTAAAGATTTTTTTTAAATAGAATAAAAAATTTTGAAAGTACCAAGTGATAACTGTAACACGACACGTTGCACCAATTGTTTTAAAAACCTGTTAAATTTAACGGTCAATGTTGATCAAAAAGGTGAATTGATTAAATTTTTAAGTATAAGAACTTAATTAGATGAAAAAATTAAAAATTTAATTAGTATTTTTCAAAAGTTTAAAAACTTATGGTATCCTTAAACCTTATTTTTTTAATAATTAAAATTACAGTTTCACTATATGGATCAAAATGTTAGAACCAAATCATAATTAATATGAAACCTAATACTCAAGATCTATCATGTCAAATCATCAAGAATAATAAAACCGAATAAACTGAATACGAAAGCGTACCTGATATCATTGATGGACTGAAAATCTTGAATCCTATGATGGAGATCGCCTAAAAGGTGGTTGCAATATTCCAAGAAGATAGGTTAGCCATTGCCGTAAAAACTCTCTGACGGGACAAGAGTAATACAATTTAACCTATTTCTTGGGGATCACTACCTCTTATTATAGTTGATTTAAATCAACTATTAAGTATTTATAACGCTGCCCCTCATTGAATTATAAATACATCTTATGGTATCTACACTTTCATTTTCACGACACTTTAATACCCATGACACGACTAACATAATTGGTCACTTAATTTTGTGTCATACTTTATAATAGCATCATATATTTTACATATGTACCCACAATTGAGGATTTTAATCCAATAATCTCCCACTTGGGCAATATATGTTTCCTAATAAATGTACAACCTTATGAGCTCAGAATTTGCTATTATATAATAGATATTCTATAATAATCTCGTACATCAACTATACTCATATAGGATCAAAACAACCTTTGTCATATCAATCATGACTAGACCCATTAATGGTCACATATAAAAATATAGTCAAATGACATAGATCAATCATGGATGTGTAGCATGGAAAATTACATGAAATGTGAACCGTACATGTCTATTTCCAACTGGTCCTCCTAAACTTTAGTGAGATCAAACTTTACTGAATTCAGAGTGTGCATAAACCAAATGAACTTTATTTCTGCAGAAAATAATCTTAAAATATCTTTAAACTGAAATAACCAAAATTGTGTCTAAACTAAATAAGTATTTTTTTCAAAATTACAAACACTCACTAAAACTGAATATCCTTAATAACATTACACCCACATGAGTAGTATGCTCATGAAAGACCTAAGGTGACATTTTCTTAATAAACGTGCAATTATGGAGTTTGTACCAACATGCTCTATAGACACAAACCACTCTGAATTTTCTTTAACAACTAGGAACTTAATATTTATATGCTTCAAATTTGAAGTGTTCCTATTGTTTATAGAATAAATGAATGCACATTTATTGTCAAAAATAACTGAAATGGTATTTCTATTCAATATATAATTAGCGGCTTCTTTTGCATCAATATTCTATTAGAATCGAAGTATGTAAACCTAATGATCTCTAACTTACCAGAACTCCGATACGTGAGCATGTAATTTTTGTTCTCTAAAGATATCTCATAACTCTATTGGCTGCTATCCAATAATCCATACTATATTTGTTTAAATATCTATCTAACATTCTAACAATGTATGCAATATCTGTACACATACATACTTGAACAAAAATTAGATTCTTAATAGTTTATGCATGTGGAATCTTTTGTACATTTTTAAATTTCAATGTTACTTTCAATGCATTGAGTAAGACAAAATTTGTCTTCTTTAACAATATGAGTACCACTTTGTTTACTTGTCAACCAAATTTATCTTAAAACCGAATGAGATAATTAATATGAAATTTATAATTTCATTAATGACAGTCTACTTAAGCTCATAGATGAATTTTTTTAATTTACATATCATTGATATTGTATCATAAGACGCAACTCTATGATTGTACTATATAAATAGTTTTTTCAATGTCGCCATTGAAAAACAAGCTTAACATCCATCTTATGTAGCTTAAGATTAAAATAAACAACAAGCGTCATGATTATCTTGAAAGTGTCTTTCAATGAATCTTGAGAGAAAGTCTCCACCAAATCAATGTCTTCTTTTAAAGTGTATCTTTTAGATACAAGATGTGCCTTATACTTATCCACATTACCATTTCCATCCCTATTGATTTTAAATATTCATTTACAACCAATTGGATTGCACCTTAAGGTAATGAGACAAGTTTTTGAGCTTTATTATCTTGCATAAAATTATACTCTTCTTGAATGACATCAATCCACTTTTGAGAGTTATAACTTTTATGGTCTGATTAATGGAATGATTATGTCATTTTCTATCATTCCATTTTTATCTTTGTTTTCTTGAGGAAATACAATACAATAATCTGGAATAGTATTTCTCATTTATCTCGTGGATCTCTTTAATGACACATTTTTTAAGGTTGTTGAGTTTGTTTTTTTTGAAACAATTATCTTATCTTGAATGATAGTTGTTCAACATTATTTTGTTGAGGTACTTGATTCACTTCTTGATTAATGATAGGTGTGAAAACCTAAACACCGTCAAAAGTGATAGTAGTAGTTAGATTATAATTCAATCCCTCCTCAATAGCAATGTATCTAACCTTATTTCTCCCTCCAAACTCAAAATCCTAAAAATATTATAAATCTCTCCTTAAATAATCCTAATTGTGGGATCATAACATTTAGTGCCCATGGATCACTCAAAATAATCAAAGTAATTGCTCACTTTTAAAGTTTAATTACTTCACATGTGTCCTAACTTGTTACAAAAAAAATCAACCATTTGTTCCTTTTTGTTGTTTCTTTTGAGTTGAACCTTAACAACTTTATTCTAAATTTTTTATTGCCTTTGTTCTTAAAAACACTAACTACATAAGCACTAACCAAATGATTATTTTTACACTTATAATGCTTCGACCTTTCTTCCCCTTGAACACAATGAGAAATGAGCTCAAATAGAGTTCATCTCTCCCTTTGACAATTGTAACTTGAATTGGTTTAACTGTATAGGAAGCGGTGCCAAAATCATAAGAACAAACAATTGTTATAGAGTTTGATCTTGTGTGCCTTAGATTTTGAAGCAATATTAAGAATTTTCATAATCTACTCACTCACATTTCCTTGACCTTTATATTTCATAGACATCAAAGCAGGCATAAGTGATGTCATCTTAACCTTAATGCTTTGGGTAAAACATTTCTTAATTTCGTCAAGGAAAACCTTAGTATGAGTATTCCATTTAGATTTGTGCTCTTAAAGACTTATAGAATGTTATTCTTTATGATTATTAGACTTGTGCAATTTGAACAATCTCATCTCTCAAAATCTCTTTTATGGGTACTTATCGCGGTAAAAGGTGCAAGTTATTATTCCCTTAGTGCAAAGTCTATGTTCATACAACCAAATACTATATGTAAGTGTCTTTTCTATTTCTTGAAATTAGTTTCACTAAACATGGGTGTAGAATGTATTTAACAGATATTGTGACAGCAAAGATAAATTACCTAAATATAGAACAAAAAAATAAGTAAATAAAATAAAAACAAGCTCACATGAATATTCATAAGTAAACAAATGAATTCAAAATAATGGCTAGTTCCCCTCAAGATACCAAACACAACATTAATATCAAGTCTTTGGATTGTAATATTAACTGTAAGCGATAATCTTGTTGTAGCAATCAAACATTGACAATAAACTATGTTAAACAATAGATTAATCTTTGGACTAACATATTGCTCAAATAAAATACCTTATAATTGTCACACATTTATCGCCACAGTTGTCGTTGTAATTCTGCCAAATATCAACTTTCCTTTGGGCCAATTAATAAAAACGTGAATTACAAAAACCCATAATCATCTTAATATTTTAAATAAATTAGTCTACACAAAAGCGGTCACTTTGGTAACATTATGTTTTAACTAATCTATTAAAATATTAGACATCCGAAGCCAAAATATGAATTTATTTGTTTCAAAAAATTTCCTTAATTTTATCTTTCAATTAAATTGAAAGATAACCAAAATAATAATAAATTTGAATAAAAGTATCAAGATACCGGACACTCCATTAATATTTCATCTTTGGACAAAACATTAACTTGCAAGTGATATCTTGGTACAGTAATCAAACATTGATAATAAGAACATGTCAAGCAGAAATCTTCCTTTGGGCCGCTTTATTGCTCACATGTAAAACTAAATAATTATCACATGTTTATTACTACAATAACACATGTAATAATGCTAATTATAAACCTTCCTTTGGACCGATTAATACTAACATAATTTGACTTACATGCACAAAACTTCTATATTTTAAAATAAAATAATTTCCACAATAGAGGCCACTTTGGTGACTTAACGTTTCAATTAAATTATCTTAAAATATATACTATAAATATACCGATATCCAAATTTAAAATTTTGTAACCGTCAAAACTAAAATTGCTGATAACACTTAAGTTTTCGAAATAACCCAAAATAAGGTTGTCTGAATGGGGCTATCAGAAATCAAATAAACCGAAATTTTTAACTGTTTCTTAAAAAAAAATTCTTAAGCATGCATTTGCCGAAATTAAAGTCAAATTCTAAACAATCAATCTTTAACTAAAAGTCAAAATCAAATGTATCATGTAAATAAATAATTCATATAATGATCACATGAAACTTTAGTATATCCATAATAACCTAATGATCAAACTGAATAGGATATGAATTTCATAAGATTAATGACATACTTTCCAAAACCAAAATCAAATGTATATTCCGTAGATAACATTAATGGCATAACTAAGCATAATATCAAACAAATTTAAGCTAAAAGTTTTGTACAAAATTAAACATGATTCAACAAAATTCAACCATAATTAGACATAAATCGAATATACAACTTCGTGAGCTAACCTGATTATAAAATTTCCAAGTCACGGTAAATTTACCACAACAAAGTTCAAGTCAACTTTATTTTCTTTTAATTACTAACGATCAAAACTAAAATTTTGATCAAACTGGATTGAACATATATATTAAATAAAATATATTTCATACTTAAAAGCAAAAGCAATACAAAATAAGGGCAAAATCATAATACGAAAATCTTAATAACCTAAAATAAAGAAGTAGACAGAAACAAAATTCAATTCTCATCAACCTAATTTAAAGAAATAGACAAAACATAATTGCCTTAAATTTCTCAAATTTTACGGTTGAGCACTAAACCCTTAATCCATAATCAACAAATATATGGTGACCAATGATAATAATCAATAAAATTGAAACTTTGATTTACGAATAATCGTAAAGTATACACTAAGAAACAAACCGTTCAATCTTAAACAGTAAGAACCTAACTCAAATCATATACATAGATGATAAACAAAAATATGCTTGTGATTTTTTTTACAACAGAAAATTAATTCGCTCTCAATGATTCAACATGACGAGACTCTAATGCCACTTGTTAAAACCAAATTATAATTAATATGAAATTTAATACCCAAGATCTATCATGTCAAATCATCAAGAATAATAAACTGAATACGGAAGCGTACTTAAATTTATTAATGGACTGAAAATCTTGAATCCTATGATGGAAATCGCCTAAAAGGTGGTTGCAATCTTCCAAGAAGATAAGTTAGCCATTGTCGTAAAAACTCTCTGACGAGACAAGACTAATACAAGTTAACCTATTTTTTGGGACTACTACGTATTTATAACTCTGCCCCTCATTGAATTATAAATACATCTTATATTATTTACACTTTTATTTTCATGACACTTTAATACCTATGACACGACAAACATAATTGATCACTTAATTTTGTGTCATATTTTATAATAGCATCATACATTTTACATATGTGCCTACAATTAAGGATTTTAATTTAACACAAACAGCTTAGGATTTGGCCCGCATTTGAAAATCACCCATTAGTAGAAGAAAATAAAGTAGACATAATGAAAAGATATCTTTGGAGGCATTTATTCTTATTTATATAAAAGCGTTAAGATTTGAATTCATACAAGAAAAGAATAACATTGGTATTCTTAGTCACTCAAACAAATATAAACCTATACAAGATGGACAATATCAACATCTTTGATCACTCGATCAATTAAACTTCTGAAGCATTTAGTGGAGATTTTCCAAAACTATAACTGCAAGTGCTGGGGACGGAGTGAGGGATGCAAAACCGTCCCCACTCCACCCGATCTCCTCCTCTAATAAAATCTCTTGACATGGACGGAACTAAAAATTCATAAAGGTAATCATAATAAAATTAACAATATTAAAGGGGCGCAATAAAATTTTAAAAAGATGGAATAGATTATAAAACTGTTTTTATTATTTTTAAGAAATATACATGCGATGTTCTGCCTCTGTTTTTCGGAATGAGCCTAATTGAATCATAAAACTGAACTAGAGTGTTAGGGGTTAGAGTTTAGGTGTTCTAATTGTATCATAAAGCCAAATTAGAGTGTTACGGTTAAGATTTAGGTGTTATGGTTAGAAATTTAAATTTTGTATTTTGTAAGGTAAAAATACAGTCTTGTATTCTAAGTAAATCCCAATTACAAATCATCTTATACAAAGTCTTTGAACTAAGTCTTTGCCATACCACTTTCTTCTTTATTCAATGTTTTATCTCTACACATAACTTAGCCCCTAAGGTCCCATGATGATGACAACCCAACCATTCATCTCCTCCCTTACCATGCCATTCTTCCAATAAGCTGTTGACTTGCAGCCCTACCCTTGTTTTATTTAACCATTCCCAGACCCAACATGAATCCCCATCTCTATCTCAGTACCAGAACTGGAAAAACCATCATTAATCTTCTAATGTATATTTTCTCTTTCAGAGTTTACTTGTTGGATTATCGTTTGCTTTTCACTTCGATTTCAATCGGGTTTTTTGGGGTTTTAATTTCAGCTTCAGTGGACATCAATGGAGTCCGGTGCTAATCCCTTCTACAGATGCAGCAACTGCCGGAACCCCCTCGCTCTTTTCGTGGACCTTCTCTCCAAGAATTACATAGTTATTATTTTTTACGACCTTAGATTTGTTCGGTTTTATGGTGGTATCTGTTCATACAGTTTCAAGATGTTCTCGATTTGATTTGGTTTTGATTGACAGGCCAAATCTGGGAGAGCTTACATGTTCCAACACGCGATGAACGTGGTGTTGGGTCCGAAATACGACAAGTAGTTGATATCCGGTCGGTACACCATTGCTGATATATTTTGCAGCAAGTGCGGCGAGGAATTGGGCTGGAAATACGTTCAGGCTTATGACATGAAAAACAGGTTCAAGGAAAGCAAGTTTATCCTCGAAGAAATCAAAGATGTTCCAGAAATACTAGATTATAAGTTTAAGTCGAGTCAAATCAAGTCAGATTAAATCCTAAACTTAAGATTTTAATATGTATTCGTATAATTACATGTAATTTCAATATTATATCTTATTTAGTATTAGATTAAGATTTTTTAATGTTTAGTAATAACATAGACTCCGATTATATATGAAACTTAAATAAATGATAAAGTTACTTAAAAACATCAAGTTAGTAATAAATCAGAAATTCGAATTCTAATATTATAAATGAAGTAAATTAAACTGAAAGCTAATTTTATAATAAATCTTTATAATACTCGATTAAATTCGTAGACAAATGTTAAGTGCTTGAATTTGGCCTATTACTTTTTCTTGTGATTTAAACCACTCCCGGCCTACCCTCAATATTGTCCCTCTTATCTTTCAAAACAATCCAGCTTCTGAGATCATATTTTCCGTGGATCTCTAATCGGATCGGATCATATTTTAATTTAAAAATGTTTTAGATTTATAATCAAATTTGACCATGTGGTTAACTTGTTTTATTGTCATCTATTTACAAATATAAAATTATTTTCATAATTAAGCTTATTTTCTTTTAAAATTATTAATTAAATTGAATTTAGATTGAGTCTGAATAAAAATAATTATCTAAGTTTAAGTTAACTTGAATAAACTATTCTTTTTTTTCATGAAAACAAATACATCAAATAAGTAATTGCATACCAGAATATCGGATAGATAATAATAAAAAAAATAATAATAATAATACGTTCCATCCGTAAAATTTAGTATTTGTCATCAAGCCCGTCCCGAGACTTTAGTAGCAAATTTATAAATTAAATCCTTAATAACAAGTATCGATAATTCATGTGCTATACTTAGATTCAGTGCATGTACTATAATTTAGCTAATTTTAATTCCTATACTTGTTGAATTGAGATTTAAGTTTAGACTCAAACGATATAAAATAATACAAATAAATTAAAATTTATCAAATTGTAGAATAACTAAGTTTATAATTATAAAAAGGTAAACTATACAGGTGACCATCGAACTATTTGAAGATACATATTTTGGCCACCGAATTAGATAACTTGTCAAACAGACCACTGAACTTATTAAATTGACTTATTTTGACTACCACCGTTAAAAAACTAATAAAGGGGTGATGTGGCTCATTGCTCGGAACACTGTTTCTCACACGTCTTCAGGTTTCTCTCTCGCTCCCCCCCCCCCCGCCCCCCGATTTTATTTTTATCTATTAAAAGCTTGCATTAGAGTAGGGCCTTAAATCTTTATTCTAGGATTTTTTAGGCTTTATCTTTGATCATAATAGTAAAATCCACAATATTTTGGTTCGAAACCTTTTTCATTTTTGCAATATATTCACTTGCTCAGTTGTTTTATTTGTTTTTTCATCTGAAAAATGATAATCAAACTGCTTCATTTTAGTACTCTCTCGTTATTTTAACCTTTATCGTTGAATTTCATGTTGTTATATATTCTAATTGTTTTGTGATTTATTTGAGAACAGGATTATTTATTTATCTAGAATTAAATTGTTTTGAACATAAGCAAAAGGCCAACAATCATGATGTATGCTACAATGAAGCAGACCAAGCCTGGTTTGGAGGAGCCCCAAGAGCAAATTCACAAGATTGGGATCACTCTCTCCTCTAAGAATGTGAAGAACCTCGAGAAAGGCACAATAATTTTATATGCATATTACATAACATATTGCAAACCTTAAATCCTAAATCTTGAAAATTCCTAGAATAAAGATCTAAGGCCCTACTCTAATGCAAGCTTTTAATAGATAAAAATAAAACTAAAAGGAGCGAGAGAGAAACTTGAAGACGTGAAAGAAACAGAATACCCAGTTGTGAGCCGCTACTGTCTCTTTACGAAGGATGAAAAAAAAACATGGATAAAAGTTTAAATATTAATTGAAAATTCTAAAAAAATTAAGTAACTTGTTAGGTAATTTATTCATAAAATATTTAGTTTTGAATTTTCAAAATGTTTAATATTTTCCGGTATAAAAAATTAAATTATAATAATTAGCCTTTCAATTTTCTTTTTTTATTAAAAAATTTCAGTTCCTATATAAAAAAATACAACTAAAAATTAAAATCTCGAAATGCTTAAGCATTTCTCTCATTTATTGTCTATCGAAGATTGTTGAGAAACCAAAAAGAGTTTCATACTTGAATATCAACTTCTTCTTTAATTCGGTCATGACAAATTCGTTTATTTGTCTTTTTAATTCTCACATTTTTTCTCCTTCTAAATTTGTAGGTTTATATTAAACTCTAATAGTATAATTAGATTTTCTATATATTTTAAAAAATAGGTAAAAATTTTAGCTAATTTAATAAACAACGAAATTTTTTAACGAGCACAAATTAAACAAAATTTTATTAAACTTAACAAAAATAAAATTTTTAACGAGCATAAATCAAGCCGAATACTATTTAACTCGCAATTAAATCCCTCGATATACATCCTTGCATTCACCTTAGCAAGTTGGGAACCGATGTATGCGGAGATCACGCTCTACATTAGGCGCGTGTGTAACCCTACTACCACCACACACCCTTTTTCTTCAACAAGAAAAAACAGTGTCCTCCATCATCATGACTGAAAAAGAAAAACAAACAAATAAAATCTCTCAAAATCAAAATCCTTTCTTTTTAAAAGACCCCAAATTTATGAATCCAAACTTTCACCCTCAAAAATCAGGTCAGTGAAATTTTTTGATTAACCAGTGAAAAATTCCACTTCTTTTACACTCAAAGCTAAGGATTTGTTTAATACCCATTTTTCTTTTGTTATTTTTATTTTAAAGCTCATATTCTCATCCATTTCAATTATAATATTCAGAAATTCTTTAATTTCTTTTTGTTTTTTTATGTCATTGTCATACACCCATTTGTTTAATCAAAATTTATGGAATCTTTGTAATCCACTTTGGCTTAATCTTGCACGTAAATTCCTTAATTTTTATTTTCATTTTTATCAATCTATTATTGCAGTGTTTTAGGTGAAAGGGTTTCATCTTTTTCCTTGCTCTTTCTTGTTTACTGGGTTTGTTCCCCTTTTCTTTTGCTTGAATTTGGTTTAGTTTCTTTCCGATTGTGATTTTGATTTTCGTTTTTATCCCCGTGTTTTTCAGTATCGAGGGTGTTGAAGCTTGGAAGTTGCTGATCAATGGCGGAATCATTGGGTCCACGATTGTATAGCTGCTCGAATTGTCAAAACCGGGTTTCTCTCCACGATGATGTAATTTCCAAGTGTTTCCAGGTAGAGCTAAAGAAAATGGCTGAAATTGTGTTTCCAAATGTTTGTGTTTGAGCTAGATTTTTCCTGCATTTTGGGGTTTTCAGACCCCTCAATGGTTCCGGTATTGTCCCGGGTGCTTTGTATCCCGTTTGGTTCCCGGGAAGTTCGCTCACCTCGGTGAGCGGCATATATAATAATTATTAGATTCTAAAGAACTCGGACAGAGTTAACTACTTATGTTATGTGAGTTTCGAATATAGGATCGTACATGTTTTGATCATATCTCATATTAATGTTAGAATATGAGTTGAACATGGAGTGAAGTTTGTTGAATATGTGTTTGAAAATAGGTACTGAACTGTTTATGTTATGTTACTCGAATTTGTTTGTGTGTCTAATACGAGTTCGTTCCATGTATTCGGAGGGTCATGTCTACATACCTATGGTTGGATACGTGCCTGACACGGGAACTTTGAGAAAAATTAACAGTCTGATTCGAATAGGTTGTCGTATATCTTGTGAAATGTGAACAGAATTGGGGAAAAATTGCAGCATCTTATATTAATAAGAATGGAATTAAACATTGCAAGAAATTTAAATTAGTTTCATATTTGATCAATCAAAAGGATCTTAAGGGACTTTTGTCGCACATTCTTTGTTTTCCCATAATTTTGTTTCTTACAGGGTAGAAACGGCCGGGCGTTTTTGTTCTCGCGCGCAATGAATATAACCACAGGACCAAAAGAAGACAGGCATCTCTTAACTGGTCTCCACACTGTGGCCGATATTTACTGTGCCGATTGCCATCAGGTTTTAGGTTGGAAATATGAGCGAGCTTACGAGGCCTCGCAAAAGTACAAGGAAGGGAAGTTCATACTCGAGAAGGCGAAGATTGTTAAGGAGGATTGGTAACACTCGGCACCGTTTTAAGGTTCTGATTCCATTCATTCCTGTGTTTGGTGTAATTGTTATCTATGATGCTCAGACGTTCATCTTGTACAGAAAAACCCGTTGCCTCTTTCGGAAATTTGTTATTGTTTCGAACCTTGCATTCTTAACATGTACTAAAAAATCCGAAGGATGCGCGACGGATTGGTAATTCCCGTGTTAATAAATTACGGCATTGTTAATTTATTGTCCATGACATTCTATTGTGTAGTATATGGATCCAGCATTGTGTAGAAAAGTACCTGTGATTAAAGTGTTGTTTTTTTACAAATTATAGGTCAAATTCATCTATTAGTCCATGTACTATGTGAAAGTTGTGGGTTTGGTCTATGTGCTCTAATTTGATCATTTTCTGTACATGTACTTTTTCAAATCTTGAAACTTTGGTCCTAGACTGTAGTTGCAATCCTTGCCTTCGTCGGCCCTCTACTATTGAAAACCCTATCATCCCGTCGTCAAAAACCAGCGATTGTTTCGTCGACTAACATCTAACAATGAAGAAAAAAAAGACCGATTGAGCTTCTAATCGACGGGTAGAAGGTAGAGGATGTTAAACAGTGAGGTTCCTGACGCTCAGGTGGTGAACGGTGAACCATCGACGTGTGGGGATGTCAGACGGTGAGGGAGATGTGATTTGAGGGCTGGATTGAAAGAAATTAAACTTTTAGGGTTTTTTAAGAAGTTTATATTTTTAAATAAATCTAAAAATTAAATAAATAGATAAAAATATGCCAGGTATCATGTTTTTATTAGTTAACGGAAAATTTTTAATGGCAGATGACAGAAAAACTTGATTAGAATTACATAATGAAACATTAGGCACCAAAGTGACCCGAAAAAAAAACGTTAGGCACCAAACTGAAAAAAAATAGTATATGTTGGACACCTTTTTAATTATTAAGCCTAAGTTAAATCTTACTATTAATCCATACATCATGTGTAAGTCGTAGATTTAGTTCTTGTTCTTCAATTTGATCATTATAAAGTCTCTGAAATATAGTCATATTATCTATATTATTTAAGTAAAGATATAAACACACAAATTGATCACATTAGAGTATATGAATTAAATCCACAATACAGGGACTAATGACATATTTTGGCCAACATTATATCTTATTGTTCAAATGAGTTATGTGCATTGGTTCTGGGAGAGGGGTGTATCCATGCCTGCCCCCCAAATGGAGAACATACAGTTTAAGTCCCTTGGCAATGGTAAAGTTTTAAGTTAATGTTATAGTCAAATTGTTTTTTTGGCCTTCAAAAATGATAAAATTTCAGTTTAGTCCCTTGAAAAATTATAAAATTCTAAGTTAATACAATAGTCAAATAGCATTTCAACTTTCTAAACTTTTATAATTAAATTTTGGCCCCTCCAGCTTTTTTTTTCTAGATTCACCCTTGAGTTTTGAATCTCATAGTTAGAGACTTAGAGTCATGTATCTAAAAACTATGGTCGGGGGCAGAATGTTTTATGGACTAGTAGACGTCATGGTTTCCGTAAAAAAAAAATAACCTTAAAAATATATAATTCACTAAATTTAAAAAAAATAATTTCTTCAATAAATGATGTTGAATTTCGTCGCTGGTCGGGATAGAACTTGTTTCCCGTTTGAGAAATATGTCAAAAGTTGAGTGCCTTGGTAGAATTGTGTACTAGTTTGTTGACATGTTAGGCAAATGTTGAATTTTGTTGGGAGAAGTTAACACATACATCAAGAGGACAAATACAATGAACCATTTGCATTTTACATTCTAACTTTTAAGTATGAAATAAATTTAAATTTTCTATTTACTTGTTTTTAGGGTGTGATTCGATCTTTCTCTTAAGTCGTTTCCTAAATCCGATCAAAAGAATTAGTTCACGGTAAGAAACCAGAAAATTGAAAAGTAACCACACCACATATAGAAATCAATTAATCCACAACAAGAATTAGTTGGTGGATTTGTTAGTTTTATGTTCACTTTTTGGCTTTCATAACAATGCAGCCCTTTATCGTGCTTCTGCTTTACCAAAAAAATCAGATTTCTTTTTTAATACAAAGACAGGCAGATAAAACCGATCCCATGAATGAGCATAAAAGATAGTACTTTATCTTTTGCAATATCAGTGTTAGACAATATTTTCATCAGAATGGCTGCTTTGCATCAACAGCATTCGAGTCCGCAACAGACTCCATAACGGTAGCTTCCTCGATAGGCCCTTCACTAGATTCTTCGCCTGGCATTTCACCTTGAGAGGAAGCATCAATGGTGTTTTCAGATTCACCTTCTTTTCTCCCAAATAACTTTGATGGAAGTAAAGATGCAACTGCGGCTTTGGCACTTCTCTTGGCAGCTTCTGCAGCTTCGATTTCTCGAGCTTTAGCTTCGCCTTCAGTCTCTCTTTCTCCTCCATAAGCGTTGTCAAATCATCTTCTCTCCCTACATTTCTTAACAACTCTATAACAAATTCTTGCAACTCGTTAAAATCAGAGATTTCCTCGTCCAACATCTCATCAACCATCTTCAGCACATCATCCAACTTCCCTGCATCACTAAGTGTTTTCATCATAAACTTATAGCTCGGTTCATCCATCTTAAGCTTCTTCACCATGTATCATAAAACGATTTTGCCTCATCCACCTTCCCGGCTTTAACCAATTCATCAACCAACGTATTATAAACAGCCAAGTTTGGCCTCAATCCCGCCTCCACCATCTTCCTGAAATACAAAGCCCCATCATCAATCCTATTCACTTTAAAGCAAGCATACATCAATAGAACATAAGTATACTCATCGGGGCTAACACCCTCAGCCCCCATTCCACCATATAGCTCCTCAGCTTCACTCAATAATCCATTTTGGCACAGCTGATCAATCAAATTGTTAAAACACAATGTATCCGGACTACACCTATAATCACGCATTGACCTGAAAACATCCATGGCTTCCTTAAACTTACCTTCGGCGCAATATCCATCGACAATCACATTAAAGCTTCCCAAATTCACAG
This sequence comes from Hibiscus mutabilis, assembly GCA_019671005.1. Lineage (NCBI taxonomy): Eukaryota > Viridiplantae > Streptophyta > Magnoliopsida > Malvales > Malvaceae > Hibiscus > Hibiscus mutabilis. The sequence goes on along the minus strand of CM033717.1, from coordinate 714,186 downwards.
CTAATCTCCTAGGAGGATTGTGCTCAGTTTTCATCCTATCAAACATCCATAAAGCCTCATCAAACTTGCCGTTCTTACTTAATGCGTCGAGAACATAGTTATAATAAGCAATAGCACTCATCTTAACCTCCGAATTCTCTCCGCAAGCTTCTTCATAACATTCCATAGCTTCTTTTGCCATTCCCTTCATGAAATACCCGTTCATTAAGCTCCCGTAAATGATTCCGTCTTCTGGAACCCCATCTTTCTTCTCTTTTAGCTCCTCAAAAAGCTTAAAAATCCCATCGGAATCTCGGTTTTTGGCGCAGCCGAACATTAAAAAACTATAGACAATAGGATCAGGAGCCAAACCTTTATCGGCCATTTCCTCCTTCATTTCCATAGCCTTATCGAATTTCCCATTATCCACCAGCCCTTTCACTAAAATCCTTTAAGTGGTAGGAGAAGGACTCACCGGGGACTCATTGATGAACTGCTTGTAATGCTGGAGGGCGGTATCGGGTTTTTTGCAATCAAGATAAGTTTGGAAAATAAGATTGTGTGTGATCACACTGGGGGCGATTCCGGCTAGGGTTATGAATCGATGGAGAGAGAGTAGATCAGCGTATTTCGATTGCCGGAGCTGGGCTTCAAGACGGCGTTCACAGTGTAAATCGTGGGGCGGCAATTGGAGTATACGGAGTGGCGTGCGTATAGAGCGGCCTCCTCAAGGTCGTTCTCGCGGATGAGCTTTAAGATTTTGTTGTGGAGGTTGAGGCGGTTGCCGGAGAGAGCGGTTACGGGTTCAGGGACTTTAGAGGCGTTTCGGTTTTGGATTGGTCTTGCTGGGGCCACCTGCTGGACCTGAGAGCGCTGGGCAGAGGATAGCAGAGGTTCGACACGGAGGCGACGCTTGCGGCGGCGGCTTCTTCTGGGGTACAAAATGAGAGGCAGCGGAGGGTAACGAAAGAGGGCGGCAGACGGCGGTGTGGATCAGTGAGGATTTTGAGATGGTTGAGGGAGACGGGTTTGAAAACAGCCATTTTTTGTGATGTAAAATGGAAGGAAAGTTAGGGTTTTTTGGTTTTGCCGGTGGGGAGAAGGAGGGTTTAGGTACGGTGAAAACAGAAAAACGTTGGGGATGAACTCGATAGGGTTTTGATTAGGGTTTAAATGTTAAGGTAGAAAGATTTTGGCGGGGGGGGGGGGGGGAATGCGGGTCGGGTCCGAACAGTTTACCTGGCTTGGGTTCTCAGTGTTTGGGCCTGCCTAGAAATAACCCAAGCTGATAATTTTTCAATATAACGTTTTTTAAGAGAAAAATATTGATACGCAATCCGTGTAAACAAACGCTTGCACATGCTTTTTAAATTTAGGGGTTAGGGATTTAGTTTAGGGGTTCAAGTTATAGATTTTAGAATTTAGGGTTTGAGTTTTAAGGTATTAGGGTTAGGAATTTAGAATTTGTGTTTTATAAGGTAAAACACAGCCCGTGTATCAAATTTTTACTATTTTTAATAGTCTAAAGGTGATTATAAGATACTATCTATTCAATACAATGTTATATTAAATTTGAATAATATTATTTTAATCTAAATTCAAATTAATCGAATTATTCATGGATATTCCAAATTTTTTAGTATAGCCATTAATATTTTTTGATAAGGGAAAAGCTTACATAGGCCTCGTTAAAACCCCCCCTAAACTTAGGTGGGGAAAAGAGTACCCATGTAAGCATGTACAATATCAACCATAAGAATCCCAGCCAATAAACTTGTACTAACATCTAACTATACCTATCGACATGTAGCAGATTTACCACCTCTATAGGTGGTGATAGATAAACCTACGTCTCATAACCATCCATAGAAAACAAATGGGACATTACATCCGCTACACAATTACCTTCTATAAAAACATGCCGAAAAACATCCTCATAACCAGCCATTAACGTGTGGATTGAAGCAAGTAGCGATGAAGCAACGATCCTCTTTCATCTCTTCGTGACAACATCAATAGCATTTCGACTATCAAACTCCACAATAACTCTTGGCACATCCAATCTCCTCGCACATTGAAGACCTTCAGCGATCGCTCATAAATTCAGCTTCCAAAATTGAGCAACGACTAATAAATTTGGTAAAACCCCAAAGCCAACTACCCATCGAGTCACGAACGACGCCCCCACACGAAGTAATACCATAAAGAACCCGCCTATCACCACCGACATTCACCTTAATGAACCCATCCGGCGGTGGTATCCACTGAGGCACCGTGGATCGGGCTACAATCGTTGGCCTAGTGTCGTGCAAAACCCTACTAATGAAGCGACAAGTTTCATCACACAACCTTCGACTAGCGTCAAGGACATCATCAATTTGTTATCCATCGGCATCAAAGACTCGCTTGCTACGGAGTATAACCATTGATATTTAATTTATTAAGTGGTTAACTTAGATTGGATATTGCAAAGGTTCATTATGAGACGACCTTCCCAACCTAATTTATTAGGTTCACAACGTCAAAACTCATATTCATAACCTTATTTAAGGGATATAGTGTCTTATTTCACTAAACTATTTTGATTAGCATGCCACATTTATATTTAGAGCTTATATAATAAAAATAAAAGATAATCCATGCAAATTTGGAGATAAGAAGAAAGAGTTATAATTAAAGTTCAATACTCAAATTATTTAAAAGCTATGAAGGGGTAACAACACTCAATAAAATTATATATAATATTAGAATCAATTTTCAACCCTTTAAAAAATTAAATTTTGCTTTCATTTTTTTCAAAGAAAGATTTGTCGAAAACGAAAGAATTGACAAACGATTCCCAACACGATAACTACACACACGTAAGGATAGAAAATGGCCGTCAAAATTTAAAAATTTATTTTTTAACCAAACACTAAATTTTATTAAAACAATAAAAAAATACATACATATACATACTTTAAAATATGAAAGTAAACATAAGAAAACAAAGAGTACGCAAACATGAATAGCAAATTTAAATTTTCTCATAAAAATCTTATCAGTGTTATTCAAATCTATCACCATAATAAAATTTTGGAGTGCTTATTGAAAAAGCGCAAATTATTAAATTACTTCAATCAACAAAAAGAGAAGAAAAAAACGTTTTGGTTATCTTCATGAACAAATAACCCACGCAATGTTGTGAGGTAAGATTCATTTGTAATATACACCAGATTGTAGACTTCTTCAATATCAGCGTGTCATAGAAACAGACAAAGAATGTGTCATAACGACAGATGAATAACAGATCAAAATAGTCGACAAAATAAAAATAAAAAATCAAACAAAAATAAAGGAAACAAAAAATAAAAAAATCACCTTCAATAGACGATCAAAGCCGTCATTATTGACTTAAAATACTTATATATTATTAAAAACCTTTTAAAAAATAACCGCAATAGAAAAAATATGAGAAAAAAAGTAGAAAAGTGTTAAACCCTAAACCCATACAGAAAATTAATTATGTATTATAATACGATGGGGAAACATCAAGTTGGACCGTTTGATGCTAATTTAATCTAATTATTTAACTAAACTAGATGAGGAAAGTGTTGTCGTTTTAACAAGAAACAAGGCATGCATCATGTGTAACAAAATTAGCAAGTGGGAGAAAGGGGCTTTAATCAATTACTTTAATATATAGTTGACAAATTTTGTGGCAAATCATTTACTTGTGTATTTAAATGTTAATTGTTTTTTTAGTCACATATTTGTCACATGGCTAGCGCCAAATAATATGATAACTACGTAAAACCAACTATAGGAAAACAACTATAATGTCACATTCGGTATATCTATTTCGATAAATTATTTAATGTGATATTTTTTGATAAAATATCTAATATGATATATGTTTAAATGTCGTAGACACGTAAATGTGGTCATTCCCTTATATAAATAGAGTGGTCACCCCTATGTTTAGGGTTTTTCAATAAGTGGTTTAACAAATAGATGGGTTGACAATTTAGGATTTGAAGAAACACTAGGGGTGCGGCCGTGCGGGCAGACAGTGTGTAAAAAGCACGGCTCTAGAACGGAGTCAGAAAAGTTAACTTATAATGTCATTGTTTAATAAGGTATGTCAATTAGGGATGCCGTATCGGTTTAAAGATTTAAGGGTTCTGTTTAATTTAATAAAATATAACCTTTGATTTAAAATAATTTTTTTCAAATAATTTTTTTTAATAAAAGAATGTTAGATTACACTCTTAATCAACATAAAAATACTTATAAACATTTAAAAGACTAACATTTTCACTTAAAAAGTGATGTTATTCTTGTATATTTTAAAGCAAAATTATCTACAATGCTTTCGATATCAATTGTTTCCAAAAGATCAGTCTTGATTGCCACCAAAACAAGTTTATTTAGTCTTTCTTATAACATAGTTGACTGTAAGTATGAGTTCACAAAATTTAATTTTGAAAAACTTCATTCTGCATAAGCAATAATAATAGGATTAGTCAATAAAATTCTATATACAATTGTCGCATTTGAAAAGCAATTAAAACGTTTTAAAAACTTTAATAAATTTATTGTTCCTATTTTTTTTCCTTAGATAAAAGCTCTATAAGTAATTTCAGCTCAACAAATAACTCATTTTCATCACCTTCAGATAACACATCTTTGCTAAAAGTTTCCGTTAACTTTAGATAACACATCTTCCCTAAAAGTTTTTAAAATTATTGCAATAAAATTTTAGATTAACGACATTCAATAAATGCAAATTATCATAATAAAACAATAAGCCATCGAATAATGTTATCTTATTTGACAATTTGTCACTACTAATCGAACAATATAAAATTACAAATCGAAAATTAAAAGTGTATTTTTTAAATAAATTGCACGCACGCGCTTGTGTTAGAAAGTGAAAAATTAAGAAACCCATCTTATTAATATTTCAATTGTCACCATATATACTTACACATATCTTACGTATCTTATTAATTTCTCAAAATACCTAATTTTTTAAATCAAGATTTACTAGTAATTTTCTTTTAGAAAATGATTATATGTATAATAATAATTTATTTTGGAGCCCTCTTTTTTCGAGGGCCCTATGCGGTTACACATCTCGCACATGCCCCAAACCACCCCTGTAGGGATGTAAAATCGAATATTCGAATAAGTTTCAGGTTATGTCGAATTATATCAATTTCAGATTATATCGAGTCAGGTTAATAATTCGATTAGAGTCGAATTAAATTTAAGTCATCAACTCCTCAAATCACAATTAATTAAGGCTCGAGTTGAATTTAGTCAAATTTTTAGGTCGGAACAGTTTTTACGCCCATAATGTCAATAACGTTTTAAGATTATATTAAATTTACCTTTTAAATAAAATTTATAAAAGAGACTGTTTTAAAAAAATGGATATTAGTTGGCACCTCTTCCCTTTACTTGATTCCGTCAATTATTGCAGGGTGGTATTTATGAAAGACCTCTGGGGACACGGCTTGCTTAAAATTTGATCTTTTAAAATTTAAAAAAAAAAATTAATTTGGTCTTCACAAAATTTTAAAAATACATATTAAGTTTCATTGTTTTTAATTTCTTAATTAAATTCATCCCAACTTAAAAGTTCTCTTAATTCTCTCAAAATATCAAAAAATTATACTCTAATTTTTTAGAAAAAAATGTAAATTGGGCCAAATTTTTAAAAATTTAGTTTAATTTTTAAAATTTTAAAATTTTAAATTAACCCCTTAAACTCTTACACTAAATTCTATTACTGAATTATTAGTACCCTAAAATGAACGAATCTATAGTTTAAGTCGGTGTCATGGCTGTTACAACTTTTTTTTAATTAAAAATGTAGTACTAAGACTTTTACAAAATTTTAATTTTAATCGACCAATAAACACATTTATTATATAAAATGGACCAATACAAGCCGTGGCCCCTAAAAATATGCGAAATTGCTTTTCTCTACCAACTAAATCAAGCTGTGTCTTCGGCTGTCATTGAGATGACATTATTGCTTTTTTCTCTCCTTTTTTGGGTTTTGTGTTTTTCAGTCTTGTAATAAAACAGCCGATTGAATTGTTAAAAATATTCGTTTCGGTTTTTGTCCGCCTAATTAGCCTTTAATGTTCCTGCGAGCTTGAGTATTCTCTTATAATGTTGATGTTTTTGATAATAAATCTTTTATTTTTGTAAAAAAAAGTTTAACCGTTAAAAAGGTATCTAAATTATATTTTTTTCTAATTAAATGTTTAAATTATTTTTCGGACTAAATAGGTGCTTAAAGTTTTATTTCGTGTTTAAAGTTTTTCGTTAATTTTCACCCTTAAAAGATATGTGTTATCGTTTAAAAATTTCAAGATCATATTAAAAATAAATAAAATTTCTTAATTTTTAGAAATTTATTTTTTTTAGATTTTACAAAAACAACCTCCAAACTCTAAAATCCCAAAAACTTAAATCTCGATTTCGCCGCCGATTGCCACGCTGCGGACCACCACATCAGTTGTCAAACCATCACGACAATTTCTTCTACCACCCTGTAGCCAAAAATTGACCGGCGTCGTGCGAATCGTCGAATGATTCTTTTGAACGATTCGCGACGAACGGTCAACACCGACGAGAGTGGTCGAATTTGAGAGGTTAAGGATTTAAGGACTATTTTGGTACATTTTAAAAATTTTATGATATATTTTTATTCTGAAATAAAATATTAGGCATCTATTTAGTACAAAAAAATAATTTAAAAATCAAGTAAAAAAAAAATAATTTAGACACATGTTTCCAAAAAAAAATCAAGCCTTGTCTTGTCAAATGTCAGATTTATAATTTGTACAAGTCATGTCAGGGATTTAACTAGAGTTTGCATATTATTGCGTATAAAGGAGTGGTGAATGGTGATACTTCAATTCTTGTAGATAGTGGATACCAATCCCATGCTTTTTCTTTTCTGGACAGTATCGGCACGTTGTTTCACTGTTTAAACATGGCCGATGATCGTCATCGTTTGTCCTTCAGTTACAGAAACGTTTGTTTTTGAGTTGAAATATTCACTCCCACTAGGTTTTAGATTGAATGGTAGATAATTTTGATACGTTTCGAATCTACGAAAAATTTTCGAGTTTATATGCCAAAAAAATGCTTGAAGTTTTGTTTTCTGATTCTGTTAAGAGTAAGGGCAGAGCTATTATTAAATATTTACGTGGGCTAAAATATTAAATTTAAAAATATAAAAATTTATTTATTATTTTAATTTTAAAATTTATAAAGACTTAAATTAATATTAAACAAAAAATTAATAATACAAGTTCATTCTTATTTAATTCAATCTATACTTAATTATATATTTAATAAACTCTCGTATTTTTTTATTTCAATATTTATCTCTACAAACTTGTAAGAGGACATAGAAATCATGAAAGAAGATTGAAGAGTTTACTATTGGTGATACTTGATTCTATAATTTATTTACGTCCCTAAAAAGGTGATGGGTATTAACCTCATCAGGGATTTAAATAGCGTTTGCGGTCGCGTTTTTGGTCGCATCACGTTTATCGCGGTTGCGGACATAACGGATGCTATTGCGGTTATTGAGGATGTCGCGGTCGTGATTTTTTTTTTAAATTCACACGACTTATTGTAAAATATAATAAATGTAAGTGTAAATATAAAAAAAATCACTTTTGATGATTTTTAGAATGTTTTGTAATGTTTATGAACTTTTATTAGTACGAGAACACAATTTTTACAATCTTTAATTATTATTATATTTATTTACAAATTTCCCAAAAAAATTGTATTAACTGTAACAAAAAATAAAATAAGAAATATTAAACATTCAACTTATTTAATAACTTTGAATCTTTTATAAACAAAATAATTAAAAAACCATATATGAGACTTGAGATAGGTTTTCAATATTTCCTGAAAAATATCTGGTCAAATTATTCGTTTTCATTGTTATTATTTGTAAAATTCACACAAATTATTATAAAACATAATAATAACAATTATAATTATAAAAGTTACTTTTTATGATTTTTAGAGGGTTTCCCAACACTTATGAAAGGATTTAATTGAAAGAAAACAAGACTTAGTGGCTCAATTAGAAGTGTCATTATGGATTTAAGGACTTAATTGGAATAAAACAAAACATCCTAATTAACCTAAAAATCTAAAAGGACTAAACTGTAAGCGGAGTAAAACTTTTAAGTCTCTTCAAAAATCACTAAAACTTGAACCATCAATCCGCAATTTGCCCTTTTTTTATTGCTCGCGAGCTCTGCACTGCAACTTTTTTCCTTTTCATTTTTATCTCCGGCCACGGGCGGTGCCGCGATTGTTCTGATAACGGGGATAGCGTCCCGTTATCGCCGAGACAACCGCAATCGCGTTATTTCACGTCTGCGACAGGCCGCAACAGTCGTGTTTCCGTTGTCCACCGTGAATTCCACCCAATGCGGTTTCGGACGGCAGCGCGACCTCAATTTCGTGGCCGCAATTGCGTTAGCTGTCCGCGATTTAAAACCCTGAACCTCACATTAGAAAGGAAAAAGTAAGTATTGAAATATAAAGTCAGTGACGTTACACATCTTATTAGCGTTGTTTAGAAGATCAATTTATTTTTTTAAATAAAAGTTTAAACTGAAATTTCTAAAAATAAATTGAAGAGTTTAATTTATATTTTCCCTAAAATTTTGGGTTTAACTACAAATTTTAAAATTTTTAAAAACTTAATAAAACTTTTAAAAATTATGGGAGAAAATTAATATATAAAAATTTTAAATTTTAATATAAATTTTATATTTTACGAGTTAAATTATAATTTTTAAAAATTTTAATTATAGCCCCACAAGTCCCTATCACGTTTGCCTCCGAGCATATGGGCCAATGATGGGAGAGGGTGGTACTATCCGAGCTAATTGTTGATGTGAAGCTTCACCTATAGTCCTAACGAGTTGGGTTGAGAGACTTTTTTTTTTTGATCAAATAAAGCAATATCATTTCAGACAAAAGAGGTTACAATAGTTTCAACAGTCTCGTAGGAATGTTAGAGGTCCAAACAGAAGGACAAGAGTTCGCCCTAGTGATTTTCGCAACATAATTAACCGCTTTATTACACGATCGAGAAATATAGGGAAAAAAAGGTGGAATTAAAGAGATCAAAAATAAAATATCCTCTTCGATTGCCGTTGAATTTCAGGCCGAAAGATGCTTAGATTTTAACTTGAATTGTGAATTTTAAGTGTCGTACATTCTATATACATTATTAAAATAGTAAGATTAATAAATATATACTATAATATAATCGCAATAGAATATTTAAAAGAATTTTAGTGAAAATATTTTATGCGAATAAATAGATATTAATATCGAAAAGTTTATTATTTTAAAATAGTGAAAAATTGATTATCATTTTTTAAGATTGGCTCAAAAGTTAAGAAAAGTTCTTTTTCTCGAACAAAAAATAAAGAAAAATTTTAAAGCGAGGCGTTGGGAATTTTTAAACGTAAGGCAGTTAAAATGAAATTATATAAAAAAAATTATAAAAATAATACAAATTTACCTATCGACTTTTAGAGTTTAAAGATTTTCTAGCGTGTCTCACTCTTAAAATTTTAGATCCAATAATATGAAAAAATATTCATGCAAACTAAAACAGTATTGGGATGTCAAATCAGTTGTCACGTTACTCACATGTCGGTTGCCGCATCCACCGGCATCTACATGTCCGGCTTAATTACATGAAAAAATCTTTTTTAAGTAATTATTTACGAAAATAACTTATAGCCAATATTATTTAGAAAAATAACCTATAATCGTCTATATAAGTCGATTTTTTTTATATAAAAAATGAGTTTAAACTTCACTTTTTTTTACAAAGTACGAGTTTCCTGTTGAGTAAATTAATAAAAAAATAATTTTCCGTAATTTTTAACATAAAATTCACTTTCTGTAAAAAGTGAATTCGGCTTATATAAACGATTTGAGAGTTATTTTTTTTTTAAATATTAGCCGATATTATTTCGTAAATAACTAGTTAAAAAAGGTTTTTTTATATAATAATGCCCACATGTCCATCGCAAGCTTAAACAATATATAAATTATGTCAGTACTGTATATAAATAAATAGATTATGAATGAGAGGATATGAACAAGATTTGAAGCACATATTTTGGATAAAAAAAACAAAATATAAATTATGTCAGTACCGTATATAAACTATTCTCGAACTCCACCTCATCTATAAGAATCTATACTTTTGATATGATAAAAATAAATAAAAAATAATTATTAGTAAATTTGATACTTCAAATATAAAACAAATTTTTATAATCACACAAGTATGTTTTAATGATCGAGTATAAATTAAATATTACATAGATTTATTATGAATTATTCTCTTAACTTAATTTATTATGTTCATAATTTATAATCCGAAATCTAACATTATTTAAAATATTTCAAACTTAATTCCACTATAACAAGCTGTAATTGGTAAAATGATAAACTTTTTGAAAGCCGAAAACTCGGAAGAGAATTAAGAATTCAGTGTTTGAGTTGTCTACTAACGCAGCCTGGTTTGAAAATTTGAAAAAATATTTTAATCAAATTGTTATGCGGTGGACTGGAAGGAAATCAGAAGCCGTAAAAACACTTAACATTTTCATGTCTATTATATTAGAAATAAGGGATAACTGAATCACACGTCTTCATATTATAATTTTTATTTTAAATTAGTTCTCAAATTTCTAAACGTTTCAATTTTATTATTAATTTATGTTTCTTATTTTAAATTAGTATTTAAACTTTTAAATAATTATTTACAAATTATGACTCTTATTCTGATTTGATCTCAAACTTGTGTGAACATTCTACTTTCATTCTCAAATCACCAATATATGTTAGTCATGTCTTATGTTGATAATTTTTTTAATTATTGTATGCCATGTAAACACTGATGAATGTTATGTAAAAATATGATGCAATTTAAATAATAATTTGGGATGAGATTGTAACGTTCAAAAGTTTAGGGACTAATTTAAAATGAGAATCCTAATTTGGGATAGAACTTTAATATGCAAAAGTTTAAAGACTACTCTAGAATGAGAGTCATAATTTAGGGACGAAACTAAAACATCAAAAAGTCTGATAACATTAAAAAATTTAAAGACTAATTTAGAATGAGAACCATAACTTTTGATTATCACTAAATGAGATTATTTTGTTTAATGTTGATACATTGCATGTAATTATAAAACTATAATATATAAATAGCTATATTTTGATATACAAGCTGTGTAGAAAAAAAATTACACAACCTTCTTATAAAATTTAAAACCTAAATCTCAAACTCTAACACCATAAAACCTAAACCTTGAACCATAAACCCTAAACTCTAAATTCTAACAATAAACCTTAAATTTTACACTCTACACCGTAAACCCTAACCTAAAACCTTAAACCCTAAAATTAAAAGGTTTGTGTAAATTAAAAAATAGGCTTAATTACAAAATATGTGCTAAAACTATATATATTTTTTTGCAATAAGTACTTAAAGTATTTTTTAGTTGAAATAGGTGCCTAACGATTATTGTTTATTTGAAATAGGCGCATAAAGTTTCATTTCGTCATTGTTTTAAGGTAATACTGTTCAAAAAAATTATCATCCAATCAAATTTTGACACATATTTTTTTTCTTTCAAAAAATTTGAAAAAAGAAAAATATTTTTTATAAAAAATCTAAAACTTCTCATAATCTTCAAAACAGTCTAAATTTCTAAAATTAATGCCATTGTTATTGCCAATAGTCTCGTTGGACCCTATTGTTACCGTCGCTGGAGTTTTCCGCTTATTTCCCCCCAACCCCACATCACTTGTAACCGGCGAGAGACGTGTCAATTGGACGTCAAACATTTGAAGCCTTTCACGTTCGTCATTCGATTGACGCGTCTCCTGCCGATTACTAGCGATGGGTGATTGAGGGAAATAGGCACGGGATTTCGGCGTGACTATCGCGGTGACAATGTCGCCAATTTTGAAATTTTGGAGTTTCAAGGATTTGAGATTATTTTGTAATTTTGAAAATGTTGGGATATTTTTAATTTCTTTTCAGTTTGTTTTTGAAAACAAAAAATAATAATAAAAGTCATGTGACAAGTTATAATTGGGTGATGATTTTTTTTTTATAAATTAACTTTAAAATGGGAAAAAGTAAAACCGTTAGACACTTATTTATGTCAAAGTTGCTTTAGACACCTACTATAAAAAAATGAGAAAATTTAAGCACTTATTTTATAATTAAACAAAAATATTACGATAATAGAAAATATTGATTAAAATTTTCATTATTTAAATCATCATTAGATTCGACCAGATATTAATAAAGATGTTTGTTTTTATTAAGGTAACTTTATTTCAAATAAATAGTCAGGTACAAAATTATTATCCTTCTAATCAGGGCAGACCCTTATGATGTTAGAGGGTCTGCCTTAAATTTAAATTGATTCTAAAAGAATAAATATTATTATTTTATTTTATTTTAAAATATTTTTAATTAAGTTCTCTCATCGTATTTCTCATTAATAAGTCTCAAATTAAAATACACCCTATTTTTCTAAATAAAATTAAATTAAATTAAATGCTTCAATTTTTTTTAAATAATTTAAACCTCCAAACTTTATGAAAAATGCATTTTTCAAATTCTCAACTCTAATCTAATCTAATATTTAGCTTTAACGTCACGGAAACAATATATAAATAAAAAGTCAACACTATCTACGGATGAGTAAAAATAGTCAACAAATTACATAATACTTACCTGAAGTATGCATTTTCAATGTATTTTTTAGAACTCTAGTAGCTAAGCTTTTTTTCTTCTCAAAAGTAACTTTCACTTTTGTTCGTCAATAATGTTGACTCAGGCGGCGGTTTTAGTATTGATGGTTTTTTTTCTTCTTCATTTCATTTGTTTATTTTTCTTGTTTTTAGTTTCAAATAAAAATATTTTGTTTTGGGATTTTCCATTTTTACGTATTGTTGTATTTATGTGTTTTGCCTTTGCGGCATTTTTCTATCTGTCTGCTTTTTACGGTGGTTTGATTTAAGGGTAAAATTTTGATACGTAAGTTGTGTAAAATTAATTTTATAGAAGCTTGTATATCTACACTATAAAAATTTAAATACTAAATTCATATTTTTAACCCTAAAAAACTAAACCCTAACCCTTAAACCCTATACACTAAATTCTAAACACTAATCCTAAACCCTAAACTAAAATCCTAACCCCTAAAACTAAAAGACACGTGTAAACTAAAATTTACACGACATGTGTATCAAATTTTTTTTCATTGATTTAATATCTATATACTAATTATTATGACACATTTTATGATCAGAGAAGATCGATGATCTAATATAATTTTATTAAAGATGTTGAACTAGTTTCATTGAACAACAAGAAACGATACAAAACAACATGAGGACGGTCACAGATTAACTATAAGGATAGAGACAAAAAGAGGGCAAAGCTTAAATAAATAAAAAAACAACTTAATCAGATTTTTCAACTGCATGTCTCTTATGGGATCACAAAAGGGTAGGGGCTTTAATGAAAATGCAGAAAAAGCAATCCAACAACGAACATCGGCAAATATCAGAACTCGTCGATGAATGAAGGACCAAGTAGAAGTAGAGCAGGATGAGCTTAGTCCGAATAACCTTCGACAAAAAAATAAAACAGATGACGATAAAGAGATCCACAAAGGTACCCTCACCACGCACTGCCATTACTTGCAAAAAAAAACTTATAAAAAAAGGACAAACGCCTTAAAAACAAAGCTCAATCGAAAGAAAAAAAAAAACAATAAATATTTTTTTTCTAAATTAACGTTGTCGACTGTTCAGCTCTCTTCTACTGAAAGACGACACCTTCATTTAATTCAAAAACATTAAAAAAATAGAGATTTCAACGAAACAATTTTAACCAAAATTGACGGTATGAAATCAAAAGAAAAAAAAATAACCGATACAAAGAGAGAAGAGAATGAAAATAGGATGAGCTCGATAGAACTCGAAAAAGTTGGGGCCGCCAATGGGCAGTGACCTCAAAAAAAAAACAAAACGAAAGAGAAAATTAAGGGTTTGAAATTTTCGAAATAAAAAGGGTAAACTACAACGAATGTTAATCAATTACGAGTAAAGTTATATTTGGGTTGCTTAATTATTAAAAATTACATTTCGGTCATTTAATTATGGGTATGTTTATATTTGGGTTACCCAATTATTAAAGATTACATTTAGATCACTCAATTATGGATAAGGTTACATTTGAGTCACCCTTCATATTTAAAAAAAGGGTATATCAATTTGTGTATTAGATTAATTAATGGTTTTAAATAAAGTATTCTAATATTAACGAGGGTGTGCAAGTGATTTAGAAGAAAAAATGACAAAATTGATGTACTTTATTAAATATGAAGGGTGACCCACACGTAACCTTACCCGTAATTGAATAACTCAAATGAAACCTTTAATAATTGAGTGACCTAAATGTAATCTTACCTATAATTAAGTGACCCAAATGTAATTTTTAATAACTAAGTGACCCAAATATAATCTTATCCATAATTAGATGACATCTATTGTAATTTACCCAATAAAAATAAATTTACAACCCACGCAAACTGTACAACCTATATCCTCATTTATTATAATTATACATGATCTAATTTCTCCCACATCAATATTTTATTCGAATTAAATAAAAACAAAAGAATATAAACAATAATTGTTATATATTTCTAAAAAATTAAAAGACATAGACAAAGAGTAATTAAAATTTGTCTGAAGTGTATTTTCTTTATTACATCTGTTTTTATCATCAATAAAATTCAAGTTCCTATAAAAACAACAACAATACATAAAATGAAGAATTATACCATTGATCTTTGTGCTATAAGGAGGTAAATGAATTATTTCAAAATAAACTCGTAATTTAATGTCAATTAAAATTATTTATATTATGTTTCCGGTCTCTCAAAGGTGAAACAAAATCGACGAAATTATTATTTTCTTTTAGATAAGAAAAAGAAAAACAAGAGAGAGAAATCAAACATTGAAATAGTAATTCAAGTGAAAGGTGACAAAATGACCTCTCTCTCTCTCTATATATAGGAAGCTCTATATTCAATTCAAATATCTCCATTTTTAAAAAAAAAATAAAAATCGAATAGCTCCAATTTGTAAGTCGAGAAACAAGAGAGAGCTTTTAATATAACAAGATACATAAGCTAAATTTTAAACAAACAAAGATTAAAGAAGGAAAAGGAGTTAAGATCAAACCTCAAACTCTCTCAAAGTCTCAAGTTTCAGTTGCATCAGTCAAGCAGGTGATCAGCTAATTCTCTGATTTTTGTTTACATTGCTTTATTTCTTAGATTCTGGGTTCATCTTTGTTATAGATTTTGAGCATTGGGTTCCTCTTATTTTGAGCTTTTTTCCCGAAATGGATTCGCTTTCAATTTTTTATTTTCGCTTCTTTCACTTTCTGGCTACTTGGGTTCCTGTTTGTTTGCTGAGAAAACATCAGAATAAAAAGGATGGTAGCTGCAGTCAGCTCCATTGGAGTTTTCATATATAAATTGATCTTTTTAGTTAGATTTTCTTAATAAGGTTCTAAGGATTCAAAGCTTTTTTGGGTACGATTCCTTTTTCTTTTTCGTTTTGATTCTTGATGAGATTCCAGTTTCCAACTTTAAAGCATAATGATAATAAAAAGCTCAAAATATAATCTTTTGTTAGTTATTCTTTGCTCAAATGATAGATTTTAAGGGCTAACTAAACCACAGGATTTTTCGTGTTTCATACTTCATGGTAGGTGGAAGAAAATAGAAATCTAGTTATTACATTATAAACAAATTGAATATACCATCTGTTTGGTTGCTGAGAAAAAAAGGAAAAAGGCCAAAAGTGATTTTTTTTCTTTCTTTTGAATTTTATATTCAATAAACTGGGCCATGCTGATGTGTTATGTTGATGGCCTCAATTGTAATGTTTGAATTTGTTTTCTGTTCTTGACTCTTATTACAAGTTGAGTTGTCCTGGTTAGAAATCTTCCTTAAATCGAGTTAGGTAACAAAATCTACACTAGGATTGGAGTTCTCTTTAGTTCAAAGAATATCGGAGCTTAACTCAATTTATTCATCTCACGAATTTAGGATTCGAATCCCAACATCTACAGTGGTATTAAAAGATGTTAAAGTATCCTGTAGGTTTAGGTTCAATTTTGTTTTCATGTGGTCTTTATATTCAAATTTGGCTTCTCCTCTTATTATGAAATAGTTTTGAGGTCGGATGTTTAACATAGTATCAAAGTTCGGGTTCTTATTGTATCTTCTCTTGCCTAATACACTGTTGAGTTTGTCATATGGTAAACTATTTTGTCTTCACCATTTCTCCGACATGTAAAGGGGACCTGTTGATGTATCATACATTGATTAGATTTTGTTTTACTTGTAATCTTGATGTTCAAACTGAACAGCTCCATTTACAGCTAATTGGTTTTAAGTCAAAGAATGATTGGTTTGCATAATCATATCTTTTGATGTTGTAATCTTTTGGATTTTTAACCTACTTTTGCAAGTGGGGTCTTTGAATGGGATGAAATGGAGTTTTCAGACAGCTAATCTTTTGCTTTGTTCATTGCTGGTCCCACTATATGCAATTACTTGCTATAATGGTCCTGTTTGACTTGATGATGACTGATGAGGAGGATTTATGTTACTGGCTCTCCTACTATAACATAGAATATTCTCATTCCTGCTGAATGAAAATTTATAGTATTTTCGTTTATTGTTCCGAATTGAACTAAAGTAATCGTGCTTGTAATTGGTGACCTATAGGTGAATATTGATCTTTTGTTTTCCTGGTATTGGAAGTCAACCTATTATCATTGCATAACCTTGAACTGGGAGAGTAGCTCCCTTGAACCCTTACTGATCTGTAGTATTTCCGAATGTCAAATATGTTATTTATTTACTATAATTATTTTTTGTGATGGTCCACATTTTGATCCGAGGCTATGTTTAAAAGTATCCCTGTTCGACACTAGTGTCCTGTGCACATTTGGATATGGATATAGGATATGATTTTCCAAAGATACTTAAAATACAGAAAGCAATGAAAAGAATTAACTCTCTTACTTATAGGCTCACACGTCTAGTGATTGCTGATAAATACATATGCTTTTGGTATTTGCAGGTGAACCTTTGATGCAAATGAGCACATTTTTGACAATTTTTTAGTGATCGAATAACATTGGTTGTTGTCATGGGCTGTGGAAGCTCGAAGAGAATCAAACGTGTCCCTGGTTATGAAGACCCAAAAGTTCTTGCTGCCGAAACACCTTGTGAGTAACAATTCTGGTTCTTCATATAGCTCACAGATATTTCTTATGTTGCTCGGATTCTTTTTTTTAAGTATTTGTGTCTGTCACACATCCGACACATGTTTGGATATGGATATCGGAGTATGGCTCTCCAAATGCATACTGAAATTTGATATTCATCCCGAGTCTAAGTAACACAGATTATGTTACTGAAATTGGAGCATGAATTGTTTCTCTTGTTTGCAGTTACGGTTAGCGAAGTAGAGACCTTGTATGAGCTTTTTCTGAAAATAAGCAATTCAATAATTGCAGATGGGTTTATTCATAAGGTACATTTATCCGACATTTGCAATTCAAGTCGTAATCAAACATCAATTAGTTTCTGTCGTGTTTTGACAAGTTCTGTTCTGCTGTTTTTAATAGGAAGAGTTCCAGCTTGCCCTCTTCAGGAACAAAAATCAGAGGAATCTTTTCGCAGACAGGGTGTGTAATACTAGCTCCACATTGCTCGTATTCAGTATCTAACTTTATTTTTGTGCTGAAACATATGAGTAGCTTCGGCTGATATTGCATGTATTTTTAGCTGTTTGTAATGCTAGATCACTCGAACACGAACATATCTTTTTTTTTCTGCAATGTTATAATTCCGTCTTCACTTATATCATTGCCTATGGATTTGCAGATTTTCAATTTGTTTGATGTCAAACGTAATGGGGTCATCGCATTCGGGGAGTTCGTTCGATCATTGGGTGTCTTTCATCCCAATGCACCTGTAGCTGATAAAATTGCATGTATGGCCATTTTTTTCTTGGGTAACAAATGATGAACCTTTCTTCTGAAATATGTTCTAAGTTGAACCAATCCCTTTGCAGTTGCTTTCAGGCTTTATGACCTAAGACAAACCGGCTTTATTGAGCGTGAGGAGGTTTGTATCGCAACATTGACCTACCGAGTTTCATTTTCCAAGGACTGTTTATTGTTGATACTAACTAAAACTTTTCAACTCACAGTTGAAGAAAATGGTTTTGGCACTTTTGCATGAATCAGATTTAGTTCTTTTGGAGGATGTTGTTGAAACAATTGTGGATAAGGTGCAGATATATCCAACCGGTCAACTATCCCATCTATTTGTATTCGATACCGACATTCTTAATCTCGGTTTCTTCCGTGTTTCCCACAGACATTTAGTGAAGCAGACACACAAGGTGATGGGAGAATTGATCCAGAAGAGTGGAAGGCATTTGTATCAAAATATCCCTCTCTCTTAAAGAACATGACTCTCCCATATTTGAAGTGAGTGAACTCGATTTTAAAACTCAGTAACATATAGCAGTTTAGCAGTAAGATGAACTATGTTGTTCTGACCCTTCGTTTTTCTTAAAAGTACTCATATTCGATGTGCTCATATTAGAAACATACTTATATTCGGTACTCGATACAACAGAGTAACTACATACAAGAAGCGTAGGCAGAGATTTATGCACTCAACATCAACTGTTTTGGTTTCTTTTGCAGGGATATAAGCCTTGCGTTCCCTAGCTTCGTGGTTCGGACGGAGATCAAAGATTCAGATCTTAGTGTCGGTGTTAATGGAGATTAATATCGGATTTTGTCGAAATGTTGTGCTAATCTCATTGAATTATGAAGCTGAGGAACTGAGGTATGAAGAACGAAGTCCTCAAATCAGCTGCTAAATGTTAAATCAGCTCCTTTAAAATTCGTGGCCTATTGTTTACTCCAATATGGACCAACAAAAAACAGATCGTTAAACTCGCTCCGATGAATACATTTGGAAACCAAAAAAAAAAAAGGTCAGCACTCTCGTCTCAACAGTTTCTTGTCTGTTTTTAGAATGTTATTTCAATCCAATGTTAAGAAAAAATGTTCATTGTTGTTGAGCATAAAAAAATGTGAATAGAAACCGGTTTTTTCTTTTTGATGTATTAGTCTCTTTTGCCACGTGTTATGCATTTAATAATGAGAGTGCAATTTTTTTTAAATTTATAACTTAAAATTCTAATTTTAAACCCTAAATTTAACTCTAAGTTTTAAATCTTAATATTCTAAAGGTCTAAATTTTAATATTTTTAATGAAAAAATTAATTATAAATTAAACTTTTAAATTTGACAAAATGATAAATTTTAAATTTTAGATCATTTAAAATATCTTAATATAAATGCAATTTTTCTATATTTTTTAATTTCAACAATAAAAATAATAATAAATTTAATATATTTTCCCCTAAAAAACAAACAAATAATAATAAATGTACATATTTTTATAAGGGTTTTAATTTAAAAGTTTATTTGGGTTTAGGGTTTATAATTTAAAATTGTTTAATGGGTTTAGGGTTTAAGATTTGGTTTTTTAGCTTTTAGGGTTTAGGTTTAATTTATTTGTAAAAAATGATGTAAACTTAGTATCAAATTTAACCCTTTTAATGTGTTTTAAATTAGCATAAAATGTTAATAAAAAAATTATGAAGGTTTTATTTAATTTATTTTTACAAATAAAAATTCAAATCTTAAATTTTTAACCCTAAATAAAAACCCTATGCACTAAATTTTAATGACACTAATCTTAAATTCTAAATCATACAACCTAAATAAAGGTTAATATAAACTAAAAATTATTTTAAACTAATATGAGTTGTTAAACTAAACATAAAAATATATTATCTCTATTTAATAAAAAATATTTTAAAATAAAGAATTAATTTGTAATCTAAACGATAATTTGAATTACGTTTGTCTAATAACTAATTTTTTTATCTCATCTTTGAATAGATATTAGCCAATTTGAATTTTTTTAATAAAAATTACAATGAAAATTTTAATATAAAGCAATTTAAAAATTTAGTGAGTCCAGTTCAATTGACCTTAAAAAAAATTTTCAATGAATTTTTTTAGGAACATCTTAACTTTAAAATATGGGTAAATATTTAATAAAATAATTACAAAAATAAAATAATTTATAATTTATAAATTAATTAATTTTAAAATAACTAAATTTGATATGTATAATGGACCCAATCCGACAGCACGCGTAATGCACCATGGGCTTGCTTTAATGAGCAACGATACGAACCAGCAAAGCAATAGCCTAACAATAAGCATTTAGTTCTCAGTTCAACTACCCAACTCACCCACACCAAGATAACTTTAAGGCAAACCCCAGACTCACATGTCCGAAACAGTTGCAGCCACAACAGGTAAAAAAAAAAAAAAACAAAGCATAATTGATTTTCCAGTTTGATTTAAAATGCTCGTAAGAGTACAGGGACTCAAAGAATAATTATACCATATTTTTTTATTTTATAAAATTAGAATTATTCAAATTGATTAAAAAAATTTAACAACTGGTTATGGATACATGGATAATTGATCAAACCATACACTTATGACATATCTAACCTTAAAAAAACAGAACATTAAGGTTTTAAACTTGTAAACCAGCCAAGAAAGCAACCCCGGTTGATGGTAGCCATGATGATCCATAAATAAATTGTTGAACTGTAAATTTACTTGCTTCGATTTCTGAAGTAATGACTCTATACCCGGGCCATCCGATTCGTTGCCCGATTGCCGATCCCGGTCCGTAGTTGTTGTACTCTCCGTAATATAGCGTATCCAAGGCGAATGAGGCATTCCACTCGAGCCATCCCCTAGGGTGAATGTGGTTGCTCATGTATGACAACATGACCACGGTCCTGGAGTACAGTTTCCACGGACGGCCTAGATACGTTTGGAAGCTACCGTTGGTTGCAACAAGATCCGGTGTGGGTAGAATCCGAGAAGCATGGATTGAAATCCCCGTATTTTGATTCGGGTCTTTCCGGTTTTGAGCCGTTATGGTGTTCTTTTGCAATGCCATGGGTTTTCGAGCGTAGATGCTACAGTTCTGGAACACCACGGCGGCATTACCGAAAATGAAATCAACTGTGCCGTAGATGTCACATTCGCGGTAGAACTGTCGGTTGGAGTGAACGTACAGAGTGTCTTGGTATCCGATAATGTTGCAACGGTAAACCACGGCATGGTCTGCCCCGACACGAAGAGCCACGGCCTGGTGCTTGGCTGGTCCGGCCCAGTTCTCAAATGTAATGTCTCTTGCAATAAAACCTGCCCCAGTTGCAGCTGCAGAAAGAACAAAAAACCAACAATCAATGAATCCATACGAAGTTTCTTAAAAATGAGGCAAACATTATTGACGTGTGATGAGATAACCTATAATAAATTTTTATAAAATTCGATTCGAATTAAAATATTAATGAATCGATATTCGATGATTTTGCTAAAAAAATAATTGCAACAATTAAAGTGATGAATTTTAAACGGTTCAATGTTCTTTAACTTAAAAAAATAAAATTTGATAAATTTGATTGGGAAGATAAGGTTAGGTGGAGTGGCTATAAGAATCTAGTACTTTCTCACTAGAATAACTGCCCATGTGCAACTTCCGCGTTTTTCCAAGTTTGGATATAACAGTTGTTTTCAAATTTATATATTTTTATAATAATATTTTTTAATTAAATATATGTGTTTAAATGAATAAAATAAATTAAATTTTAATTTTTAAATTTTTTGGTTTAATTAAATATATAAATACAAATCAAAACACTAAATTTAAAAGGTTATTTTATAATTTGTCATGTTTATAATCATGAATTTAATATTAAAAAGTATTTTAAATTTTAGTTTAATTAAATTTATCCAATAATTAAGTTAATTTAAGTAGCTAATTGAATCAAAACAATTTAATTACTAAATTAGTTCAAAAAACCAAATAATTAAGTTAAATTAGAGCTAGACCACAAAAGTTTTGATTACTAAATTAAACCTTAAACTATTATTTTTAACTAATTAAACCTTAAATTAAAATTAAGCTAAATATGTAAATTTACTAAAAGAAAAAGTAGTAATAGAAGGGCATAGTTACCAAAGGAAGCGGTGTGGAATGTGGTCATGTTGTCAAATACACTTTTTCCTCCTGAGATGACTGTTTTACCCTTTCCGTCGCCTATAAACATCAAGTTTATTTTCTTCTTCCCCACCTTCAATTCTTTCTCTTCGTACCTGTAAATGTAATTCACTATTACTCAAATTTTCATCTTCATGCTGTTGTAATTTCCAAGTCCCACGTGGACAAATCAGTCAATTACATATTTTTATTTAATTTCCAAATATTTTAAAAATGAAAACAAATACATTACACTTTCTATTAAAAATGATTTTTGACGTGAAAGTTCTAAAAATTACCAAACAATCACTAAAATTATTATAAATGATACTTAAATTTATTAATATTTTATAATAGTTTGATAAATTTAATAATTACTTAATAATTTTTAAAATTTCCCTAGTAAAACAAATATTTTTATATAGCAGACAAACATTTTTATATTTGTATATTATATCTTAAAAAGTAAACATCGAAATATTAAAAAATAAAAACAACAATTGAATAGTTTTTAAATTGTATAGTATTACGAAGCTTCCATTAAATTTGATGTTAATTATTTAATTAAATACTAATAATGTAATAAGAAAAGCCGAAATTTTAAAGCTTTACGTGGTAAATTAGGATTTAAAATTATTACAAGTGTAATTTACCTTCCTGCCCTCACGTAAATGATGATCCGCCGAGTACTATGCTCCGGCGCCTTTTTAATCGCCTCACCGATCGTCTTAACGGTGCCGTTTCCATCTTTCGAAACGATTATATCAGCCTGGATCGCCGACACCGGAGTGTTCAACAGTTTCTCTCCTTCCTCCCCAGCCATTTCGGGAATCTCTCCTCGTCGACATTTTCACCGATAAATCGTCACCCGACGCCAGCAACCGCCTGTTCTGCACCGGCACTCCTCCGAAGTCGTCCCCGCCGCTCGCCGCGAAGAGCGACAAGCAGTTACTCACGAGCTCCGACAAGTCCTTCAGTTTCGCCGCCACTTGGTCCTTCACTTCCCCGCTCACTCCCTCGAACCCCTCCGTGCACGTGTCGTGGTTCGTCAACGCGGAGCTCAACCACGTCATCACGTCCTGTGACGACCCCCCTTTGTAATCGCCGCCGTCCTGGGAAGGAACAACGGAGGAGAGAGACCGGGAGAGGGCGTCGACGGAGTCTTCCAGAAGCTCGAGGCAGTCGTCGAATGCCGACCGCACACGTGGACCCATCTCAACGGAGGAGATCAACGACGTCGTATAAAGAGCCTGACTGAAGTGCCGCAACGTCATGTTAAACGAAATGTGGACGAGGTCTTGCTCGCTAGCAGTGATGGAGCCGGGGAACTGGAGGAGCGAGTTAACACAGAGGTTCGGGAACCGAGTTTTACTACAGGTCTTGGAAATAGCTTGAGTAGGCTTACGGTAAATCGGAGTGTCCCCGTCGCTTCCGCCGCCGGTAACAGGATCGGCAGCTCGTTCACGGATCACGATTGCAAGCCCAGCACAAACAGCCGAGACAATTATCATCGCCAGAGCAATAAACGAAACAAAAAAATTATTTTAATTTTTATATTTTGACAAAAAATAAATAAAATACACATGTCACCTGGCATGTTTTGATTGGTTAAAGAATTTTTTTAACGATAATTATCTACCAGGCACCTAAAATTATAACGGTATAAATTTTAGGCACATATTTTTAAGAAAATTACTTTAGGCAACTAAAGTTCAAAAGTGGTATAGTTTAGACACTTCTTTTTTATTTAAGCCAAAAGAAAATAGTGGTCGAAATTACTTTTCGGCCCAAATTGAGACTTAAAGTTTCATGACGAACTGGCCTCTACTTTCAACACTTTTTTGGCTTAACCGTCAAATATGTGTACAAACTATGTCTTTTTTCAGTTAGGTGTCTAAATTATTTTTCGGGCCAAATTGAAACTTAAAGTTTCAATCCGTGACCCATTTAAGGTTTGCCGTTAATTTCTACCGTTAAAAGACACATGAAAAATTCTAAAAATTC
Organism: Hibiscus mutabilis; assembly: GCA_019671005.1. NCBI lineage: Eukaryota > Viridiplantae > Streptophyta > Magnoliopsida > Malvales > Malvaceae > Hibiscus > Hibiscus mutabilis. The sequence continues at coordinate 689,848 of CM033717.1, read as the reverse complement.
TATTAAAAATAAATAAAATTACTTAATTTTCAGAAATTCTCTACGTTTTACAAATTTCACAAAACAACCTCAATTTCCAAAATCCCTAACTCACCAAAACCTAAATCTCGATTTGGGCCGATTATGCTGCCCCCCACCGCATCAGTCGCCGGACTATCACGACCATTTTCCCTACCACCCTGTCGCCGGAAATAGATCGGCGTCATGCGAATCGTCGAAATTGTCGAATGATTATTTCGAACGATTCACGACGAACGGTGGCCGGAGGGGCGGCGAACAACTCGTAGGTTGTTCGGCGAGGGAAGGGTGCTTTATTTCGTCGCTGGCAATGCGACCAACACCGGCGGGAGTGGTCGAATTTAGGGATTTGGCCGGGATTTGAATCCCGACCAACATAGGCGACGCCGACCGCCGCGAACGATTTTCGGACGCCGTCTCCCACCGTGAATAAAACCCTAAAATCCCAAATTTCTCAAATTTAGAGCCCTAAAACCCTAATCTAAAACACAGCTCGATTGAGCCACCCAACTCCGACCACCTAAGGCATAAACTACCTGAATTGTCCCACTTCGACTCTACCGTTATCAACACTCTCGACCGCCAAAGATGATTTTCCGGCCATCTCACTTCTTTTCGTTTCAATTTTTATTCTTTAGCTCAAATTTAATAACCTTTTCTTTGCAGGTGAATGAAGAATGAACAAAATTACACCTTTATCGCGGCTGAAATGGCGGTTCTGTCGTCGTCTTCGACCGTCTGATAATCTTCTCCGAAAACTCCTAACCTTTTCTAACGTTCGTTCAGTTACCAGACCGTTCGTCTACCGTGGTAATCACTCTCTTTCCTCTATTATTACATTCTTAGTTTATTTATTATTTAATAACTATCCTTAATGGCTAATTGTAAAACCAAAGTTTGATTTTGATATAACAAATTGTTTAAGGACTTATTTGAAAAATAACATAAATTTTTAAGTATTTCAAAGACTCGCAATAGACAAGGATTTTTCAAGTACAAAATTGTTCTAAGCCAAAAACTTAAACCCCATAAATTTTTCTAAGTGTTTTCAAACAAAATTCAACATTTACTCCCAGGCGTATCGATATGCCCTCGAGCGTTTTGATACGGTCTTAAAGAAATAGACCACTAAAAGAATCCATTTCGATACAAGAAAGCCTGATTTGATATGTTTTAAGAATAGCATACCAATACGGCTACCACCGTATAGATACGGGGGTTAAAAATTTTCCAATCTTTTTATTTATTATTCGAACGATGCCTTGTAAGTTATTGGGAACACACGATTTTGAAAATCAGTTAACTTGTATCGATACGTCCACGTGGTGTACCGAAACAGGTTTTGGCAGTAGCCTAAGTCAGCAAAATTGTATCAATACGGTTTTGTCCGTTTCGGTACTCCCATGGTTTTGCACTGAGACAGTACCGATACTCTACCTCACGTATCAATACGCCATTTTATTTTGTACACAATGACTCTTTCTATTTTGAGACATGTATTGATACGGTTGTTCGTGTACCGATATGGTCGGTTGCAATTGAGCATTTATTGCGAGAAAAATGTAGCCCAACGACTATATTGATGATGCCAACCACCCAAACGGTTAGAAATCAATAAAGGGGCATAAAAATAAGCCTCTGAAGCTACAACAACAACTATTGATCAAGTCAAGCACATTCAAGCAAAAACCCAATCCAATTGAGCTTATAGAGTCAAACTCTTGTAACCAAATTGAGTGAATGTTTATTGTATCATCTTTTATCAATTTGGGTTGAGTGGACTTGTATTTTGGGCAAATATTTTACCTTCTGAGAGGTCTATTTTCAATTTTCCAACACTTCTTTGTATTAGAGTGAATTTGATCAAGCTTTGGGTAGAAAGCTTTGATCTTTATAACAGTTTCCTCCTAAGCCTGGAAAAGGGGACGAATTCCATTAGTGAATTGTTGAAATCCTTAGTGGAGAGCTAAGGTAGTGGATGTGGAGCTTATTAGAAGTTTGAACCACTCTAAAATTCTTGTGTCTAATTTTTTTATCTTTCCATTTTCCCCCTTTACAATTTCAATTGCCAATTCACCCCATCTTGGCTAATTGCCATTGTTTGATTATCTCAACAATAATAATTGCATCTGACATCATATCTCTTCTATTTATAGTAGGTTAACCTAATGACGTCACAGATGACGCCATCAAAACCATTATCCGCGTGATATCCTTTCGAATCAATCCAAAGCTGCCACGTGTCCTTTCAAATTGAAAGGTAGGTGGGAAACCAAGCCTTGGACCAAATTGTGTGATTGTTTGGTTGTATATACCCGAAAATGGGTTGTAACCAGCTGTATCTTGGGCCTTGTACTTAATTTTGGACTTTGTATAATAAGAATGGATATTGTGTAATAGATTTTTGGACTATTATTAGAGATTTATTTATTTAAGGGTTTTATTATATTTATTTATTATGGTTTTATTTATAGTGAAAATATAGCATAATGGGTATACTCGGGTAAAATTTGGGTCTTACACATATAGTTTGTTGCTTGCTTTCCCAAGGTTGCAAATAGGGTAGCTAACTGATAATATGTCGCCTTGACAACGAAGATGATAGGAAAATGTCGTACTCCCTTCAGTGACAAATTCACGGCCTCAGCCAAGCTCGTTGTCATGTGACCATATTGTTTACCACCATCATACGATCGAAGCCATTTTTTCCTCGGGATCAAAGCTAGGTAGTCGTAGCCATCTTTGTTCTTGAGTAAAATTTCTTCAAACAGCTCGTCAACATCTTACACGTAACGTGAGTTGCCTATAAAAATATGGTGTAGTTAACGATGAATAATAAATAGAAAGATATCTTAAATGGAAATTAGTGGAGTATGATGTACCCATTTGAAGTACCATTTGACGTTCACCATCATTCTTGTACTTCTGTAAGTAGTTTGCAACAATGTGGCATAAACAATATCGGTGATGAATATGAAGTGGTTGCCAAGATGGGCCCATACGCTCGATCGCCCATAGGAGCGTCGTGCCTCTATAAAAAATAACACAAAACCCAAATTCTTTTTCACGCATAACATCAACTAGGACATGTCTTCGTAAGTTTTGAAGGAAGAATACCCAAGACTCGAGATCTTCCTTTTCGACTAATGCGAAGGTGATGGGAACGATTTTTTTGTTGTCGTCTTGTGCAACCGCTGGTAACAAAATGTGTGTGTATTTTCTATACAACCAAGTGCCGTCAATCTGAACCATGGGCTTGCAATATTTGAATCATTGACGCATTGCGAAAATGTCCAAAATAGCCGGTGAAATTGACACACTCCTTGTACGACACGATCATTTTAGTACGTTGCAACAGTTTTCAGCTTCACAATTGTTCCCGGTATATATTTCTGCATTGGGTTTATCCACGGTCGCAAGTCTCTCTACGATTCCTCCCACTGGCCATACAATTTCTGTATGGCCCTTCACCTTGTGTACCATACTTTGTGGCGCTCAACTATGTAGTTGTACTGAGATTTGGCTGCAGCAATACACGTGGCAACCGTTAATTCGTAAATTTTCCTTGACAAGTGAAATAAATGTGTTGCAGAGCACGTGCACATCCAAGTTAGGATGATCATGATAGTCTGTTGACGGTGTATGTATGAGGCTCATCGAGTATTGTGATCTGCCATAGCCGGTTCAGCTTCTTCAAGCACGATACATGAACCCTCCAATTGTGGGCACATTTTGCAATGTAGTAATTAGATTGAGCCTTCTTCACAGTCGTCATAACTGAGTTGCGTATGTTGTAGTTCTTGATGGTAGCCACGACGAGTTCTTTTCTCAAGAAAGTCATCCCAATACTGAGTTCACCATTAGCATGCCGGTTGTACTGCTAAAGTTCTGGGAATTGCAAAAATTCTAGAACGTTGAAGGCTTCGATACCAATTGTCGTGAAGTGTGATGGTTGCTGGTAAACAGAAACTGAGACGGCAGAATATAAAATATTAGGACGATGTAGAAAGTTGGTAGCTCGAGCATGTTCTTTGTTGCCTTCAACTACATCCTCTAATTCGTTGTATTCATCTACTTCATCGGGCATATCATGGTCTTCTGGTTCATCATGGAAGGGGTCTTGCTCGTCACCATCGGTCCCCGACTCCTTTATCAGTTATTCTTCATAGATTTCTAAACCCTCAAATCGAAATAGGTACGAGTCATCGAATGTTATGGCAACAAATTTGGCAATTGCTCGTCGATCGCCAGAATGTTCACGAGACCGCTCACAAAACGTATTACCAAGATCAAGATCTAGGTCGACAGAACCAGCACAAGAATGTTTCCCTATAGGTTGAACACACTCCGCAATAGGGATATACGTTGAATATCATCCAGATGTGAAATCATCGAACAGATTAATCGCTTTATGGTTTTGTGGTATCATGTAGTTTTACAATGATGACGCGCTGGCATCCATATTATACGTCATGTATGTTGAATATGTGGACACATCAGACGATGATGCACCGAAGTCAACATTCAGTGCCAGGTTCAAGTTGAAGTCAAAACTGGCTACGCAAAAATGTCTTGGCATAGTAAACAATGATTCATCGAAGTCAGTGCGTAGACTTTGTGTGGTTAATAAGTTAAAATTATTGCCCAAATTGGTTGTCAAGCTCTAAACGTTGGCATTATGATCGAAGTCAAAATTTGCATACCGCCAATTTAGGAATACGATATCGTAATCGTTATTAGAAAATATTGCATACAGCTTCAGGGATCTTCTGAGTGAATACTGCAAGTGGGCATCCGGCATCAACTCCACTTCACAATTGTTCGTGACATGAAATATTGAGTACGTTACTGGTTCGTACAACGTAGGTAGTTGATACTTCAATTGCTCTAGTTTTTTCCACGAGCATGTGGAACATTGTTCATCGCTTCCTTCATCAATTCATTACACGTTAATTTTCTCGGCAACATTAGGGTTATAGTATTTGAGTATGTTAATTTCCTCACTTCCATAATCTTGCTTTCATAGTATACCTAGGCAGTAATACTTCCTCATCTCGACATATTTTGAGAATATCTACAATCATCTAGAAAGAAGAACATACATTAGCGACCTTGTTTTTAATTTAAACTATGTAAGAATCGAGAAGTCTAGCATAAACATACAATTAGCACACTTATTTGAAAGCATCGTCATGCAGATTAAGTTGGCGTGCCTCACTTCTCTTGTCATTGTCTTCTATGAACTGTTGTAATTGATACCAATTGTTTGGTGTTTAGGGTACTACACTTTCTGTCTGATATAAGGGCACCAAGAACAATAGTTGTTTCCCTGCAAAAACCAAGGAACCTTCAATTTTTTCAATCCTTTCAGAAATGTTTTGTCAGTAAGGCTAAGATTTTTGGAACTCGCATCCTGCAGAACGTGAGGTCCACAGAGATTCTTGACATGGTAGAAACCTCACGTCCTGTAGAACGCGAGGTCTACAGAGATTCCTAACATGGCAGGAACCTCGCTATCTACAGAAAGCGAGTTTTAATTTTCTAGAACTGTATCATCAACTATAAAAACTTTAATTCGAGTTAGCTATAGTGAAATAATTTGATATGTAAGCATTCTTTTACAACCAAAAATGTCTAGAATATGGCAATATTTTCTGCAACGGTGTTCATTTCAGAACATATTTCTACACTTCCTTCAACAGCAAGGTCAGCAGAGACGACCTATATGATTTGATTTCAACGTAACTTAGCGAATCTACAACACGCCAAATGTCTTGTTTGTTGGCGAAAAAAACCCGTTGATGAGTCCGGCCTTGAGGCGTATTACATACTTCCTTATCAAACGCTAGAGACCTTCAAAAGATGTTTAGAAGCTACACTACTGTTGGGGTACGAACATCGAGTTAACTGTAAAATTTGATGACGTTGCTTCTTCATCCAAAAACGAAGAAGCAACTATGTCTACACAAGACTAAGAGAAAGTTCTGATATGTAACTATAGTAAACAACTGGATAAAGAGAAAAAGAATTGAGGAACTAAACTTAACATCAGATTTGTCCATAGACTATGATGACATAGAAACAGACTCATCTTCTATACATTTCAACTAAACGTAACTTAGGTTGTTAGGTTATTTAGGTTGTTAAGTAATTATAATGTTATTTGTGTTATTAAGTAATTGTAATTATAAATTATCTATAATTTTAGTTCCAAAAAAACTAACAAGATCTACCATGATATAACATAGTTTTTTCGATTAAATGATTATAAAGTTATTTTACATAAATAAAAAAAATTACATAATCATCCTAATGACGCCTATGTCCACCCGTACCGCACCGCGGTGGATGACGATCCCGATGCAGATTCCTTCGAACAATGACACCACCACCACTACCATCATTGTCATTATCATCCCCAAATGAAATACGAGTCCCATCACTCGCACTAGGGCTGGTGAATAATAGGCTCTGCAGCGGTGTATGATCCATAATACCATATTCGAACTGTGTCGGATTGTAAACTGGAGGAACATATGCAAAAGGTAATGTGAGATAGTATACTGGGGGAATCATCATAAGCGAACAAAACATGTCCATAAAAAACCTTTTGACGGGCTCTCTATTTGCTGAAACGATTGACTACTACCTGTGGGGTGAAATGACGAGAAAGCTGAATGTTGGAATATAGGTGTTGGCACCAGTGTCTCTGGTTGGGCGGCTGACTGGAAGGTGCTTGCGCTATTCCCGATGACGATGCCTTAGAAGCGTGTGTTCTTTTTCTTTGGCCACCTTCCCCGTACGAGTACCACGTTGCGTTAAAAGACGGTGCGTCGGTAGACGATTTTGGGGAGGCACATCTATTTCTCGTTCTCGCTCATCTGGGGTTAGTAGATGTAGCTTCCCATTTTCATGGCACCACAACATATACTCATATGTAACGTTGTAGTCCTGAATGGGTTCCAAAATACGGGGCCGCCTACTGAAACGAGTCATCCACTGCTGCATCCACTCCACGTGATGATGGCCCCAATGGACTTCTGTCTTGCCCTATCGCGTTAACATGTGCAATGCGTCCAAATTGGGTGGCTCATCCGAAATCCCTAAGACATAGTTGAATTGTCGCAGCACGCGATTGGTAGGGTGCCACTCGACTATCTCGTAGTGTATGAGTGGAACCATCAGAATCCAAACGCCCTCACTCAATATTATTTCAAGCATAATACATGCCTGAATATTAGGATCCTCGTAAGACGTCTACAGAAACTACAAAAAAGATGTAAAATCAGTTAAATAAACTAAATTTTAAAAAACAAATTAAAAAAATTGATTAAAAAATAATTTAAAAAATTTAAATAAAAAATTTCGATTAAAATTTTTACCTCATGTGTCTTATCGATCAACAGTCGAAATATGCGTGTCTCGGGCTAGTAACGCATTAATCATCAGACAGTTCAACTTTGGACCGTTAAATATGTAGGAAACATAGCCAAAACTGAATTCATGCAAAAGGGATAATATCTGAATGCGGTGGTATCGTGCGGTTGATGAAACAATTCAAGGCACGTTCATACCCTTTCAAAATAAAATTTAAAATTCATATATTACTAAATAAATGTTAACAATTAAAAAATTATTAACAAATAATTGTAAATTTAATTAAAAATTACCGATGGGTTTGAGCGCCAGAAATCGAACACGTGTCTGTCATCGACCCTCAATAATCTCGCCATAGTACCGAAAATTTGAAGACTTTAAAAATAAAAACAATGGAGAATAGTAATTAAAGAACAAGAGAAGAGAATTTAATATGATAAAAGTGGAAAGAATGGGCCCTATTTATAGGAGTCCTCGCACCCCATACGAAGCAACGTCAATGGACCTCGCTATCTGCAAAACCCGAGGTCTGTTGAAATATAGTGACGATTCAGTTCGAATGGATTCCAGCTCCTTGACTGTAACTCGCTTTCTGCATATAACGAGTTCCAAGGGTTTTTAAATTTATTTTTTATCCTTATCTGATGATTCAAATAAGATTTTGATTTCTTACAACATATTAAATACTAATGAAATTTAAATACCATATTTTCTTTTAAATAATATCTTTTTGTAGACAATATCTTGATCCTAATAAATATGAAGTGCTTTTACATTAAGAGTTTTTATTTCAAATATTCTACAATAAGTAGGATATTTAATTTAATAAAAATAAGGATTTTTATCAAAGATTTTTATTAAAAATTCTTATTTAATGATAATTAGGTCAAATTACTATGCTTTAGGATCTTTTCAAATAATTAGGATCTTTACAAATAATTAGAATTTGTCATATACTAAAATCATCTTTAAAAAAATTAGGATCCTACAAATAATTAGTTCAAATTACTTTTTATATACTGTTAAACATCATCTTTCAAATACTTAGGATTTTTTAAATAATTACGCTAAATTATATATTTAAATAATTATAATATATAAATTACACATTAAAAAATTAAGTCAATTAAGTTAGTTTTTAATTAATTCAAATAATTATAACCTTTTAAATACATTTATTAGGATTTAGGGTTTCAAACGGTTAATGGGACCTCGCTATGTGTAAAGTGCGAGGTCCCTACTGTAATTACCGCGATACATTAATGTGCCTCTTCAATATCTCAGGGACCTCCCGTTTTCCAAAACACGAGGTCTTGTTCACGCAATATGAAAAGTCGGCCTACGTCGGACGAACCTCGCTATGTGTAGAACGCGAAGTTATAGCTCGCGTTTTTTAGAACGTGAGGTCATAGCTCGCGCTTTCCAAAACCTGAGGTCATAGCTCGTATTTTCCAGGACGCGATGTCGCCTTACGTGATTAATTTGAAGGTCATTTTTTAAACGAAATTATTTACGTAGATAATTATTTAAAAAAATATATATAATAGTGCCCCATTTATGCTTTTTGCCACTTTGTAGTTTGTACCATATCAATTCTACAAAAGTAGGTCATTATGCCCCTCTTTTCATCTAGAGGAACCCTAAAAAATTAATATTCCTATAAAATTTTATGTATTTTTATTAGAAATCTATTTTTGTCTTTTAAAATTTTATGAATTCGTCCTTATAAAATTTTATAGATTCACCTCAATAACATAATGTTCTGCGTTCGTCTTTAAAAGTAATCAAGCCAATTAAATTATAATTTTGTGGTTCATGAAGATTATATATCATGTCAAAATGTTCCAATAACAAGAAAAATATCATTAGGTCACAATCTTCTATAAAAATTAAAAACTTCATACTAAATTTGATTGATCGAACCAATTCAACAAAAAATCGATGGCTTGTTTATAAATATATAATAGCCAAGTCCATTAAGAAAAACAGTTCAACATAGGAGTATTTTTAATAATAGCCCAATCGAGGGTTTCTTTAAATGTTACTTCAATTTAAAAAAGAGAGTGGACATTGGAGCCCATCACTCAAGCTTTAACATAAACTTGAAATTAGGGGATAGATTGTGAGTTATTCGAGTTCGGCTCAATTAAAGTTTAGTAAAAAATTTGACATGATTGGGCTCGATTTGAGTTTGAAATTGACTTGAGTTCTTAACGAGTCAAACTGAGCAACTCGACACCCGACTTGAAAAGCTCGCAAGCTAATTAAAAATATAATATACTAAATTTTTAAAAAATTAAAGTGATCTAAAATATATATTGTTGGATAATAATAATTTTATTGTTGTTGTTTTTGATGTTGAATAAATCTACTCAACAATTATTATTATTATTATTATTATTATTATTATTATTATTATTATTGTTGTTGTTGTTGCTGTTGTTGTTGTTGTTGTTGTTGTTGTTAGGGTTATAAATAAGACGAGACAAATCATAAATTACTTAAGTTCGATTCGATTAAAGTTTGGTCAATACTTGATTCGATTGAACTCGAACTCAATTCGAGTTCTTAACAATCGAGTCGAGGTCAACACTACTTAAACTTAACTCGATTCATTTATATCCCTACTTAAAATTGTAAAAGGATTTTATAGCAATGGGGAGATAAGTTTTACGTTCCAAGAGCATTTTGAATACTGAGCCCAGTCCAGGCCTCCAAGCGACCAATCCATATTTAAATTGGATACTCCGTTCTGATGATCTAACAGCCCACAATTTCTTGGATATCGAGATCGAGGACATTATGTAAAAAAAATAAAGAGATACGAGGACATGATTTCCGAGGCAGTTATTCTCTTGAAAATTTAAGTATTATTATTATATATATTTTATAAATAATTTGATTTTAAACTTTGTAAATTTTTTATAATTTTATATTTTTTTAATTTCAAAACATTTTTAAAAAATTACATCATTTAGTAAAAATTAGGAGTGAGCGTTTGATCGAGTCGAGTCAAAAAATTTTGAATTATTCAAGTTGACGCGTCATATTTTACAATTCAAACTTATTTGAATTTTTTTTAATTCGAGTCAAATTTTCGACTTCCTATAAACATTTAATTGTAATTATTTATCATGTTTTAATACGGCTTGGTTTCAATTTAAGCAACTTTCTCTAATCATATAAAATGTGCATATACATGTCTTCATATTTTTTTCATATGTGAAAACATATATGAACTTTATTTATCATGATTAACAAATCTACTAATTATTAAAAATTTTAAATTATTCGAACTTTCATTTTACAATTTAAACTTTATTTTAAATTTTTTTAGTCAAGTTAACATAAATCAATTTTTTTATTTTAAGTTGAGTCGAAAAATTCAATTTTCGAGTCAAATTGAGTTTTACTCGTCCAGTAAAAATAACGCGTCCCTCTCTACCTTGCGAAAACTTTGGTATGCAGTTAATGGAAAAACAAGTTCAAGTTAATCACCACTTGCACCCACAGGACCACAAATAAATGTTATTGTTTGAACTCAGTAGAGACGAGTCTAACTCTTCTGCCACGTTTCAAGGTCTTTCACTGTAACTTGGTTTGTAGTGACGAGAGAAACACTAAGAAAATTTAAAATTTATTCGAATCATTGGCTTGTTTTTTTTTTCCAATTAAATTTTATATTTAGTTTTGAATAATAATTGAATGTATTTGACAAGTAAATGTTTGGTGTGATAAAAAGATACATTATTCTCTTAATAAGAAAACTTGAGTTCGTACCTTGAAAAATATATTATTGTAAAAAATAATCATGAACCTGAATATGAATTATAAAATATACATATACGATATTAATTTTTTTAATATATTTCTTTTGATTTGAATAAAACAAAAAATCCATAGTTATTTGAAATGAACTGAATATTTTGATTTAATTCTATATTTATATTAAATTAGTCCAAATGTTTTAAAAAATATATAAAGAATAGTTTTAAAAGAATTATATGAATCGAATTATATATCATTTATAGAATCTGATTTGGTTCAGTTTAATTATCTAATATATATTTTCTTATTTTTTAACATTCAGTATATAATATATACATTATTCAAATGACCCCTCCTCGCTAACAAGACGGAGGATATTAATGCTTAAACTGTTAAGCTTGCTTGATCTCACGTCTTCTCATATATTATATCAATGATAATATGGACTATGCTCAACGACAATTTTTATTATTTTTTAAGTAAAATAAAATATTGTTAATAAGATTTTGGTTGTGTTGATAAAGTTGCGACTTTAGGTCATTGACCACTCATATCTAGAAATTTTCTCGTATGTAAATAAATATATTCTAATTATTAATCCGATTATATTTTTTACAATAGTTCTTTTAGTTATATTTTATTTTAACATGTACTATATGTGATTGTACTAGCAATTGCAATTGTACTTGCCAACATACAAATTATTTTTAGGCTTAACGTAGCTTGTGGGTCTCTAAATTACACCTTTTTTTCTTTTAGTCCTTTAAGGTTTAAGTTTTTCTACATTTTTTTTGAACTGATTTTATTTAGAGGGGAGGGAGAAATTTTAGGGGGGAAAAATATTTCTGTTAGGTCTTAAACTCGGGACTAAAGGAAAAAGGATAGAGTAGGTGAATAGCTCTGATCAACCGACCATCAACGCTTGCTCAATGTCATATGTCAGTCTCCCATTTGATTGGAAGTGCTATGTGGCACAAATCAACATGCACAACACCTTTATTTCTAACGTTGTTATGGAAAAAATTGAGAAAAATACTTTTTTATTTTTTAATTTATACATATATATATATTTGAAAATCGAAGGTCAACGCCACATGTTGTTTTATTCTTGATTGAAGTTTAAACATTTGTTAAAAAATGTTGAATCCACTACTAGAATAGTAGAATATACATTAAGGATTAATTTAGGTCAATAGAAAAAAAAAACCTTAAAGGACTAGTGTGAAAAATAGTAATAGGACTGGAGGACTTGCTTCCAAATAAAAGAGTAGACTCCACCAATAGCATAGGAAACTGCAATCAAACACCATCGAGCTCATATTAATGGCTGAGACCAAACATCAAGATAAAACTAATCTTGCCGCCATGTACACTGTTCTAAAAGATGAAACAACAAGATAAAATATCACACGAACACCGTTAAATACTATTAACGCTAAATATCATTAAATTAATTAATAAATATTAAAAATATTAATAATTTAAGATATAATTATAAACTATTTAAAATAAAATTTTAATTAAATTATTTTTATATATTATTTTTTATTTTTTAAATAATTAGATCAAATATCAACCTTAGCCAATTTAAAAAATAAAAAACTCTAAACCTTGAACTCAAAAGCCTAAACCATAAAGCCTAAAGCCTAAACCCAATGTTCAAATTTATGGTTTAGGGTTTTAGTTTTGGGTTTTTGGTTTATGGTTTCGAATTTTGGGTTTCATGTTTCAAGTTTAGGGTTTTTATTTTTAAGGTTTTGAGTTTAAGGTTTTGGATTTAGAATTTAGGGTTTTTATTTTTAAAATTTATTAAGGTTGGCATTTGATCTAATTATTTTTAGAAAAAGATTAAAAAGGATTATATATATGGCAAATACTTTAATTAAGATTTTATTTAAAATAAAATTTATAATTATATGTTGAGTCCTTGAAATTTTTAATCTTTATTAATCATTTAATAGTGTTCAGCGGTATTTAGCGTTAGTGCTGTTCAGCGATGTTCGTCGAGGGTTGTAGAATGTTACGTTCTAAAAACTCTAAAAAGACATATAAGAGTAAACAAAACTAGTTTCAATTTGGAAAAATAAAATAAAATTTTCGATTCAACTAGAATCATAATTTTATAATCTTGACTATCTCGAAAAAAATTCAAATAAAATTGAGTTCTAAAATGAGACCTTGAATAACTAATTTTTTAGTAATTATTGTATCGATTTTTAAGTTTAAGTCGAGTCTCTAAATTTTTAATGATACATGTTTCTCATATATAAAAAACATATGTATGTATGTATGTATGTATGTATGTATGTATGTATGTATGTATGTCACGTGAAAAAAACTTTGATATATAAGTGTCTAAACTACAAGTTTGTTAGAATTAGGGTTTGAAGTTTATATTTAGGGTTTAGAGTATAGGGGTTTAGGTTGTAAGATTTAGAATTTAAGATTTATAGTTAGAATATAAAATTTAAGGTTAGAGTTTAAAATTTTAAGTTGTGTAATATTTTTTTACATAACATGTGTATTAAAATATAACCCATCATATCATATCTAGTTATATAAAACAATTTCAATTAAAACTATTTAGTGTAATAATATTATAAATATTTATAATTAAATTTAAAGAACAACTCAAATAATTCAACTCGACCTAAATTTATTTTAAATATAATTTAAATTTTAAAATCTAAATCATCAACTAAAATAATTAATTTTTTTCTGGACTCAACTTCATCGAATTTTTATTCTTAAAACCAAAGACGTCTCTTCGTGATCAACAATTCATGAACAGTCCACAAAAGCTTGTCTCCCGTTCAGGCATTTCGTCGAATTCAAAAAAGATAAAACAATGAACGCAGACAAAAACCCACAAGGCGACAAACGTTACCGCCGAAGAGCGCAACCATGCCGCAACACGTGGCCAGAAAATGCCACATCGATCGACCTCTTTCACAAGCCCTTTTCGATAAAAAGTTTGCCGGGCCACACCGCGATTGTCCGATTCCGGGGCAGGCTTTTTTCCAGCTGAGCTGCCCTGGTCCTCCCCCCTTGAAAGAGAATATTCCATTGCCTTTGCCCGAGCCGATGGGGTTTCAATGTTTTCGCAGCCAACATCTGTAATGGTCCCTCTTCTTTCGATTCCGCGTTTTCATATCCTTTCCCAGAAACAATTGTTTGTCGACACGAGGGAAATATGAGACAAATAATTCCGTCGAACACCTTACCTTCATAATTGGATTCCTATCAAAATCTTTCGAATTATTGATAGAATTCAACCGTGGATATAAAAACTTACAAAAACATTCCATATTCTTTTGGTGTTCTTCGATTTTGGATGTTTTGCAAATTAAATTAAATGTGTCATTTTCCATTCACGTGTTTTTCCTTCTTATGCCATGGACCAGTGGCGGATGCACCCAGTCCTCGTGGGATGCATCCGTATCCTCATTTTTATTTTTTTTAAATAAGGTTTAATTTATTTTTGCATACTCATTTGAGGAGAGAAAAAATTAGACCTTAATTTTTGAATTTATAGATCTATTATTGCCGTGAACATTTGTTACTACTATTGTAAACTAATGTTGAGAGCAAACGCTAGTTGGTCAAAAGTTAAATTTTTTAACTATCATCAAACGGTTATTTAAACGCTAAAATAAGTACGTACATAAGCATTTGGACCAAATTAATAAACGTTTAATGTAAAAATGAGGGACAAACGATAATTTGGGAATCTAGAAGCAGCAAAAGAAAAAAACAAGGCTTTATATACATGGGAAACTGCTGAATTCAAATTGGGTATTAAATCCACTCAATTATTGAACTACTTTTTGACACAATCGTTTTTGTAATTATTGCAAACGATGATGACTTTGATATCAGAAACAGAAGTACAAAAAAGAAAGAAATTACGTTAAATTCTTTTATTAATTCTTATACTATCCTCGAGTTATGAATTTAGTTTATGTACTCTAATTTTTTTAAGGAATTATGTACTCTAATTTGATTAGTTTTAATGTTTTTAAAATTTTAATCATGATTCGAACAATAGACGTTAAATCTGTTCATGTTATTAATCTTTTCATATGCATGGGTTGTAGGTTTTGTTTTTGTTATCCTTTAAAGTATTTTAAGTGCTTGTAATTTAAATATGTTATTGTAACGTTTAAAACACGATTAAAATTTAAAGTTTTGAAAAGTACATGGACTAAATCATCAAGTTACAGTATAAATATTAATCTATAACTTAACCATAGGATGTAGACTAATAAAAGAGTTTGACTTCCTCAAAAAAAGAGTTTTTTTTTTACCATAAAAACCCATTCATTAAAAAGGAAAATACGGAACAAAGGAGGGAAAATATGGACAGTAAGCCAAGAATAAGATTAACCGAACATATTTTCCAAACAAATAACGGTTGACCAGACCACGCCAAAGCCAAAAAACCTGAAAGACAACAGGTAAAAACGACAGAAAAATTCTGAACCTGGATAGAAAGAAAAAATGCTGAAAGGAAAACCTAGAATAAATTAGAAAGAAAAAAGAAAGAGTTTGACCCAAAAATGATTATAATCTTGTTTCGTAAATAGCAGTTTAAATCAAAATTAGAGGTTTGGGCTAATATTGAAGATTTGACCAGTCAAATCCTCTAATTTGGATGTTTGGTGAATATCAGATTGTAGTGAAATCTCTAATTTTAAAGAAGCTGCTAATATGAGCTTTTTAAAATTAGCGGTTTGACATAATAGTTATAAAGACCCTTTTACACTTAACAATTATAAAAAATCTCAAAATAACCTAAATTTAACCTTTTTATTTTAATTTTTCACCCTTACACATTTATATTGTGACATTTATAAAGTAATATTTTTTTTCTTTTTATTCTCACACATTTATATTTTTATTTAAATTTAATAATTAATTAAATTGTATTAAAAATAATTATATAAATAATAAGTTAATATATAGATCATTCAAATATGCTTATTATTATTATATTAAAAAGTATTTTTCATAATCTTAAATGGTAGATACAAAATATTGATAACTAATAAACTATTCAAACAAACATCGAATATAATCATGTCCTTATATGTCATTTTGCTTGTTTATATAATCAAACAACTATCAGCTATCAGTTAATTTTACCAAACACTTTTATACAATCAGCTAATACAATCCACTAGTCAAATCAGCTAATGCAATAAGCTATTAACTAATCTAATCCACTATCACTATCCATTAATTGCCAAACATGGCCTATATCATTAATATCATTGGTGTATCAGCTATCAGTTGTCCGTTAATTGTCAAACAGGGCCTATATCATTGATATCATTGATGTATGGCAGTGAGAACTACGGGGTTAGAATTTGGTCCTTAAGAATTTCAAAAAATATAAAAATTCATATTAATTTAAAATTTTTAATTTTTTTAATTAAATATCTTCTCATAATTTTTAAAAATTTAGGTTAAACATATTAAAATTATTAAAAAAATAGTTAGGCTCTATTTAAAATAAATAAATTCCCTTCAAATATTTTGAAAATTATAATTTAAACTTCTATTTTTTTAATTGCTCTAAACTTTTTCACTAATTTTCACCTCAGATTGATACGACAAAACAGACCATAATGATAATGTTGTTGTAGGTCTTTTCAACGTTCTGGTTAGATGGATAATTTACAATTTTTTTGACCCCTCTCAAATTCAACGCAAGTCATTTTAATACAAATTATAAATTTTATAATTTCGGCCTTCAAAATAAAGTTCGAATTTCACCCCTTAATACGACAATCTCTCCATGAGTTTTGAGAGAGAACAAAAAACTAGAAGAAGTAGGTGGGTGGGAACTCAAAACTTTAGGAGCCCTTAACGTCAATATCAAACTTGGTTAAATTTGAAGTAAATGAGAACAACTCATTCTGAGGCTTACATCCAACAGAAAAAAGAATCCAAAACACTGGATTGGAGTTTTGCTTTTGCCCAACAAAACACAAAAATTATGAAAAAAAAAGCATCATGCGACATCCAGCTGTTTTCTTTTATGTACAATGTAATATTATATACACTTCGTAGATAACGTTACTCGATCTCGGATCTTTTAGGATGAATATTATTTAAATACAAAATATAAAAGTATATTCTCGTTGGAATTTTCATATTTTATTGTGTTTAAATGCAAACTTATATTAACAACTTACCGTTAGATACTAAAGTTGCCCAATAAAATTTGTGGATTCTTTTCATTTCTTTTCACCTTTTTAAAGTCAAGCAAGTGCAATCCTAGCTTTCTACAAGCTGGGAATAGCCTTTAATTTTGACTTCAATTTCAATTCTCATCCTTTGAAATTTATGAAATTCTTTTGCATTTGTACCAGCAACTAATTGGTTTAGTGAGACGAAAAATTATAAGCCTTTATAAAATAAAATATTTAATTTAAGTCTTTTACCCCTTGATTCAATTTATAAAAAAAGGTCTAATTTGGTACTCCCAAAAATTAACAGTTTAATTTAAGCCCATTTAATATTTAGCTTTAGCCCAACTCCATATTCTACACTTAAACTTGAAAGCTATTTAACGAAGCAATTACACTTGACAAAAAAAAAAAAAAACTTTGAAAGGGAAATACTTATGGTGGACGCTTCGTTGTTTTCTGATTTTTGTCTTACATGCTGGGTCCAAATAATGCCCACTAGTTTTGTTTAAATGCATTTTGACTTTAATATATATTTTTATTAAATAGAAATATTAAATTTTAATGTTAAGATTAAAAAAGATGAGGCAAAATGAATATCCTTAACCACTAGAACATTTAGTGGATTGCTGACTTCAAATATATTAGCCATGTTATTCGAGGCCGAATTAAACTCTATATTATACATAAGATGTAGATTTAGTTGTTATCATACAATTTAACATTTTCAAATTAATGCAATTTAATATTAATATTATATTATTTTTGAAAAATACCAAGAGAAATTGCATATGAAGTACTTGAGTTGTTTTTCAATACTATATCAATCAAGCTATTTTTAGCCTAAAATTTTAGTTTAGGCTTTAAATGCTAGATGTAAAGTATTTGTAAAACACATAGATTAAATTATAAACATGTGTACCTATCGGATGTATACTTTGGATATGGCCAATTAAAAGAGCAAAAAATGTCACTAGAATTTAGAGAGAAAAAAACATTTCTTCATGCGTCATAACTAAGGACGAACACGTTATTTTATGTTAAAGAGTACGAACTGTTAAAAAATTATATTAAAAAATTAAGGGTACAAAATTATAAAATTCAGGTGATGCGAACTTAGGTCATCGATAGAAAATATAAAAAAAATATATAAAAAATATAAACATAATCTATATGAGAGTTTAAAATTTTCATGGCTGCTATTGTCACCCCTTAACACATCCCTAATCATAACTATACAATTCATAAAATAAATTAACAAACATTTATAATTTAGCTCACGTATTTTAAATGTCTAATTAAAAATAATTTAAAATTCGGGATCATTATGAACGTGAGCTAGGAGCATGTCTACCGTGAATCCACCATTTTTGTTTAAAACCACACCATCATCTCAAACACGAAAAATTTTCCCAAGAAAGTGACAACCTCCTTAAACTTTATGCAAAACTTCAAGAAATAAACACATGAAATTATGAATCGTGAAAGTTATAATCAATCCCATCGAACTGAAGGGTTTAACTATTATTCTTTGTTATTATTATAAACCTGAGAACAAATTGTTTTTTTTAAGGTTTTGTCCCATTGCTTGCAACTTGAATCTGTCTTTTCCTAGCCTAAGGGGTCAGGTAATGTTATCTGATTATATTAATGACAATGAAATATGAAATAAAAATATTATTTATTTTAATAGTATTTGTTTTTTTATTTTTAATCTTGATGTACATACATCGTGTAAATAAATTACTCGAATATAATCTTTTTAAGAATAACAACACCCCTTTTTTTACTAAGGGCCCATTCCAACAATGTTTTTTCAACGGACATTTGACTGTCGAATAGAGAAATAATATCGAATGATCACTCCATGTGCTTCAAACAAGCATTTTTTCGCTTGATTTGGTCCCAAAAGCACGTTTTGCAGAAGCTGAATTTTCCAGCTTCTCCCAAATGGACATTCTCATCCAAGCGGGTGGTAAAAAATTCACGCCAAACAAAGTCGAAGACCACTAAATGAGTTTATTTTTAATTTTTAATGTATATTTTTAAATAGTCTAAAAGTGATTAGTATAATTTTTTAATGTATGTATGCATACATTGAGAGTAACTTAACCACTTAACTCTATTAACTTCATTAATTAGAGAATTCAGATATAATTTATGTAGTTTAAAACTTAAACACGCCTTAAGAAACCCACAAAATGAGTTTAAAAATATATTATATTAATGCATACATAATTTTTTTAACCCATAGAATAAATGTGATGGAATGCTAATTCATATTTAACAACATAAATAATGTATAATTTGTAAAATTTATAAAAAGATAAACCTAATAAATATTTTAGGCATGATGCAAAAAAATTTCCTAAAGTTTGACTGGATAGTCATTTTGACTCATATTCATTTTTTGAATCACTTTAACCTTCAATGTTTCATTTTAGCTCAAAATGGATTCTCCGTGAATGAAAATTGTTAGTTAACGAACGATAAATGGCTTAATCTTCATGAAAATGCACATTGACATAATGATGTCATATAGATAAAGGTACTGACCTGACAAAATGACACATCAATCAAAAAATAAATTTATAAAAATATATAAAATACAAAAATATTATTTTTGCTGACGTGTCATTTCAAGTTGTTTATCGTTAGATGACTAACAGTTTTCATCTACGGATGAGTCATTTTTGACCTAAAATAAAACGTTGAGAGTTAAAATATTTTACAAAAAAGAAAAACCAAAGTAATTATCCAGTCAAACGTTAGAGGTATTTTTAATATTATACCAATATTTTAATATCGAACATCTACTTATATTTGATATTTATTTCGGATTAATATAATAATTTAACTCATATTTAGGTTATGAAAAGATGCAGGTTGGGCATAAAACTCCATATTATTGGATCAAACACTTGTCATTCTTGTCATTATAGTAAAGTTCTTTCAACATGGTATAATATCATAGGGACAATTGAAGCATGAAATGAAAGATGTAATAGTACAAAACATTAGGGTTGGTTTGGTTCAAGAAAATGTTTTTTATTTTTATTTTTATTTTTAAAAAATTATTTTCATTTTATTTTTAAAAATTGGAAAACACGTTTAGTTAATATAAAAGAAAACATGTTTTTAAAAATAAAAATGTGTTTGGTATCTGGTTTTTAAAAATTAAAATGAATAAATAATTATTAAATAATTAAAATAAAACAAAATATTAAAAATATCATTGTAATAATAAATAAACAAATAATAATTAAATAGACCAAAATTTTAAAATCAATAAAAGATCAATTTTATTCGTAACAAAGAATAATATAAAATGTGTTTCACTAGAAATAACTATTACTATTTCTTAATGTCTATTTTTGAATTTTCAATTCTGTCTATAATTAATCTATAATGATGTAGCAATCTCGTTTCTAACTTAAGTCATTTCAACAGTTTGTGCCATTTTAATAGTTTGTGACATACTGAATTCTTGTCTCTAACTTAATCTATCAAAAGTTACTTTCGTGTCGGCAAAATTTTATTTAATTTCTCTTTTACCCTCTTCAAACAATTCATCATTTTACTAAAATAATCAAACAAAAATAAGAAACATAATAAACCTAACTAATCAATACACATATTTGCGAATAGTAACAAAAAAATTTGAAAAAAAAAATCAGAAATAAAAGTAAGTTTAATTGTTTACCTAGGGAGGAGAAAAATTCAAATTATTGACGAGATATAAAAGTGGTGAGATGATATCTGAAGGCTAAAAGAAACTAATATTTATAGATTAAAAAAGGTTAAACGAAAAAAAAATGTCATTAGAAGAATTCGAACCGGGTCAAATAAAGTGAAAATAGTGAAAAATTTATTGTTTTCATATTTTCTATTTTTCTAAAACATTTTCAATGAAAATAGTGAAAATATCTTTTTAATATTTTCACATTTTCACCCATTTTTGTTTTTATTTTCTAAAAATCGTTTTTAAACTTACAATCAAACATGTTTTCTCTAATGTTTTTTATTTTTTTTAAAAAATAAAAATAACTTATATTTTCTGAAACCAAACACACCTTTAGTTTATTTTGTATTTTTTGTTGCTAAAAGTTAATCCAACTATTATTAATTTTTTATGCAATTTCACTTATGGAATATATGACATATATATATATATATTTAAATATTGGTGGGTATTTTTTATGTTGAAAATTTAACCTTAAATTCATTAGGTATTGCGACTTTAACTTTAATGTAGTTGATATTATGGATCACTCTCAAAATAAAAAGCAATACTTCTATTAAAAAACAATACTTGCATAAAAAATGATTTAATGATATTAAAGTTTAGTTTCTTTTATTTTTTAATTTTAAAAACTTATTTGATGTAAAAGGACAGAACTATGATTAGATAATAAAAGAAATAAAGTCGTTTAATTTTAAAATAATTTATATCTAATATTTGAGATAAAAAGAAATTTAATTTAACAAGTATTTAAACTATCGGAGACTAAAATTATCATTAAACAAGAAATTTAAAAGTACGTCTCTTTCTTCTCCTTCAGTAGTTCTGTCCCTGAAAGTGTTAATATATTATTAATCATATGAGTAGTGAAATATGTCGACATATTTTTCACCATAGAAGTTTAAGTTTGGGAACACGAAAATAAATTACATACGTTAGAATTTGAACTCCAAAAATTAAAATAAAAACACTACTTTTGTTTATTTTTACAATAAATGTCAGATTGTAGAATTCAAATTTCCAAACCTATCGAATATTATCTATTAAAAATGGTTACACATAAAATATTTTCCTTTCTACCATGCTCAGCTAACGCAAAAATAATATTTCTTTGACTAAACCCTCATATCTATTGTTGTTTTTTAATCACAAATTATTTTTTCTTTATTCATAAAAGATAGTAAAATTTTTCTTTGAACTATTTTTTAACAAATCTTATTTAATCTTAATCTCAGGGCGGAACATAGAGGGTTTGGTTTTTATTAGGAGTAGAAAATATTTTTTTAGGAAAAGGTAAGATTATCTCTATAGTCCCTTCAAAGTTTGTAAAATTTTAGTATGACCCCCTTAAAATTTTTAATTTCATTTTAATCCCGTTTATAAATTTCTAGTTCCGTCCTTGCCTAATCCTACACAGAGGGGAGGAGAAGGAGGACTCTAGGGGAAGGAAGGGAAATGCTCATAGTGGGTCTAGAACTCATGACCTAAGGGGAATGAGAGAACAAATATGAGCAGCTTGACCAACTGGACAAGTGTGCTTGCTCTTTGAACTTTAAAATATTAATCTTATAAGTATGTAAATTGTTATATTATTGTATTATCAGACCTGATTTAATCTAAAAATAAGTTTTCTTTAAAATTTAAGATAGGGTCATATAAACACATGAGTTCTTATATTAGTTAGACCCAATTTGATCCATAAACTTTTTTAATGTATGCATCTTATAAGCATGTGGGTTTTTATATGATCGGATTTTATTCGACTCGATCAAACTCTAAATATTTTTAAAGAAAATATTTTTGTGAGCATGTGCATGTGAGTTCTAGAGGATATAGCTTTGCTTTATAGCCTACAATAATTGCTTTGATAATGAACCATAGCTAAACCTTCGTTTGTTTTTTCTTTTAATAGATTCAAAATTCTCTATACCTTTCCATTTTATTAAAATTCCCATTTAAGTAATTTTCAATTCTCAAATAATACTCAAGAAAAAAGACATGTTTTTACTGTCGCTTAATTTAGAGAAATGAGATGTTAGGTACATTAAACAAGATCATATATTTAAATTTTGACAGTAAATTGAAAAAATTGAGTTACAAGAATCGTTCTATAATAAATTTTTACAATATCTGATTTAAATTAGTTGACTAGTATGTCGAATACATGTGATTATACAAGAAAATAGAACATATTTCAAGAACATTTCCATTTATAATTGCAATTATTTTATCCACTTTGGTATTTTTTCGAACTTTAGATTAAATAATTTCTTTAGCCTTATATTTAAAATTAAGTAAATTTTAGATATTTTATTTTTTATATAAATTTTATGTATAAAAAAATATTGGACCCTTCCAATTTGTCAATTTTCTCTCTATTTATTTACTTATTCCTTTTTTAGATTCTAAATAAAAATATTTATTGTAATAAATATTTAAACACATTTTAAAATCATTTTTTGATTAACTTTTGATTCATTCACTTATATATATAATATATATATACATATATATCTAATAATTCACCTTGTTTGTTTAATTATTGAATTAATGATCAATGGGTGCAATTTTTGTATGGTTTAACTATGTTCAAGAGATTAATGAATAGATATGAAGACTAAAAATATAAATAAAATTATAGAATAAGAAATATATTTTTTTCTTAACCAATGGCCTTATTTCACTGTAATGTATATTATTTATTTAAATATTGATCAAAGATATATGACGACAAATTAAGACAGCTTATTGAGAAAATTTTAACGTTTACAGTTTATGTATCAAATAATTACTAGACAAAAATAAAATTAATATGAATAATTACTTGATATACTGATGGTAAAGTAATTTTAATTCTACAAGCGATAATTACTCTAAGAAGAATAGATTTAATAAGAATAATTATTTGATACATGAATGATAAAATATTTTTAACTCTGTAATCGATTTAATCTACCAACACGTGTCTTATTTATTTAAATAATTATATAATAATATAATTATTCATTATTCAAATAATAATATAATCACCCATTGTATTCAATAAAATCAATTAATATGGATTGAATTTTGAAAATAAAAACTTACATAATTTAATTTAGTTATGATTAGCACATGTTTTTAAATTGTAATCTAATTATTCGTGAATATTTGATGTGTAATAATGTATTAACTAAAAAAATTAAAATAATCACTTAAACTTAAAAAAAAAACCATTTTAAACTCTAAGTGGAACTTCCATTCAGAGAAAATCCTCATATATTTTTCTTTAAGATCTATATTTTTGGATTCTCTTTAATTCATAGATATCAAAGTTTTTCTTTTTCAATTTCGAACTACAACGAAGTCATTAAGGAGAAAAAAACAATACATGTCGATTCTACATTGATCGAGCGATGAAAACTATAAATTGTGCCAAAATAAAATCGAAACTTTTAATTTTGTTGATTTTTTAATAAAAAAACCGAACTAAAAATAAAAAGGAAAGAAACGAACAGTCGAATAATAATGAATATAAAAAAGAAAATTAAACCAACGAGATTAGTTCAAGTGACAAGGACGGAGCTAAATTTAGAGATGAGAATAAAACATAAATTTTGAAAAGTGAGGGGGCACATTCACAATTATCTCATTTTTTTCAGAAAAATATAAAAAAATTAAAGGGTAAAAAAAAATTCCCTAATGGGGCATAACTCCTCTCATGAGTAACATAGCTCCGTCACTGTAAGTGGTAAACAGTTTAATGTTAGTATCGAGTTTAAAATTTTATATATATAAAAATATATGTTAAAAAATTTATTTAAACTATACGTACGACATAGATCGGACCGATTGAATCGGAGCAAATCGCTAACATTAAAATCAACAATCAAGTAATCTAAATGGACAAAATTCGAAGTTTATGGGTCAACAAATAACTTATGCTTATTCTTTTCGTATAGGGGAAAAGTATAAACACGCGCACTAAGAAAAGCCGCGTGGGGGAAAATGTTCCTACGTGACATAAGATATTATAAAGAATAGGTGAGAGTGATGAGCACTGTCCAGCCCACAGATATGTCGGAACCAATTAAATATTACATAATTATTATTAATAAAACAATTAAATATTAATTACGACTCTGTTAAATTAATACTACTTCATGTCCTTTTACTCTCTGTCCCATTGTAGTTTTTGCATTTTTGTTTTCAATTTATTTTCCTAAAAATCTTACAACCTGCTGAATAGTAATTCTCTGATTCTTACATGTATATATAAATTTCCCACTCCTCCTTTTAGTTCTTCATTCAAAACCCAAAACTTCTCCCTTGAAAATTTGCTGAGAAAAGAGTGGAATTTTATTAAGAAAAGTTGTGTTCATTCTGTGTAAAGCTCGAGGAAAGTTGTGTGTTTTTTTTTGTTTGGTTGGAAAGAAAAAAATGTATGCAGAGACAGGACTGTTCCTTCCTTACATGCAGAACTTTGCTGCTCAAGATTTTCAGCAGCTTGGAGATTTCTGTAAAACCCAGAAACCCAATGCTTCAATGGTATTGAATTTGTTTCTTTGATCTTTGCTTCTGTGTTTACTTTGTTGCTTTTGATGAAAGTAAAAGAGAAAATTGCTGACAAATTTGTGTTTCTGTTAAAAATTTCATTTTTTTGAGTTGTGGAACTTCATTTCCCCTGCTAAAGATTTCAATTTTTATGTTTTTTTTGGGGGGGGGGGAATTTGTGTTTTTGAAGCTTAAGAGTTCATGGTTCATGCTTTTCTGGGTTTTCCTGAAAAGTAAGAAAGTGGGGGATTTTATTTAGTTTATTCTCTTGAAACACTTTCTCGGTAACCAAACAAAACAAGGTTGAAATGGAAAGAAAATTTGACATGCTGGAACCTGGAAAAGGGAAAGAAAAAACAAAGAAAAAGTTGGGAATATGTTTGGAAAATGATTTCCATGTCATGAACTCAGTGTTCTTGAAGATTTTTTCGATGTGGGATTTCACCTTTTTCCTCACTCATATAGTTATTGAAGAAGGGAAAAAGGAAAAATAACGAAACTGTCACTATTAGTAATTTGTAGCCATAATCAAACCTAATATTTTTAGTGACAATTTTAGTAATCGTCGCTATATGAACCTGAATTTTAGTTTGTGTGCTGCCATAATTGGGTATTGTATTTGCAGTTGCACAGATATATTTAAGTTTCGGTGAGTTATTGTTAAAATGAACTTCGGATCGATTCGGTAAACAATTGGAGGCTGATGCTTGAGCTAGAATCTTCAAATTTGAGTTTAACTTGCCTGATGCCTATACTGATCTTTTAAGAAATTTGAACTGAAGTCGAATTCGGTTAACGATACTTGTTTATTAATCTATGTTTATCTGTGTGTGCCTAATGTAGGACAACCTGTTTCCGACCTTGACAATATCTGAATATTCTCTGGGAGGAGATGGTGATCTGTTCAAAGCTCCAGAACCGATCATCGAAGAACCGGCTTTAGGCCTTGACCCCATGCCTGCTGCCATCTCGCTAATCTCGTGCGGTGAAGACATCATTACTTCACAAGAACTCAAGGCAGTGGATATTGAATCGTTTCAGAACGAGCAGCTTTTGGAGGTTCTCTACGAATGCGAGAAGGATCTGATGGCACAAGCGGCGATCGAGACACCACTGGTAGAGGTCCTTGATATCAAGATTCCTGTGGTCGAAACTGATGAAAACATGTTCTGCGATGTACAATTCTCGAAAAGTGTCAGTTCAAGTTGTTTAAGCTCGAAGGAACGGATGCAGGGGGCTGCAATCAACCCGAATTTTCTCGATTTCCCCGGAATGGATTTCGATACCGCTTACGGAATGAGGAGAGCATTTAGCGAAGGAGATATAAAGGTCAGCCTTGCTTACTTTTAGCACTGTTTTCTACTCTCTTATTTACTTGTCCTGTGATGGATTGATGCCCGTTAGCTTTCCTGTTGGTGTATGTGTGGAATACCATTCCATTTATCGAAACTAACCCGATTCGAGACTCGATTTATTCGGTCGATGCACCGAATTTTAGACCGTATCTTTCCCTCCATGACTTGTAAAATTAATCGATCACTGAGCATGTGTTGTCTTTGTAACAATGTCTAGCAACTGAGAAATTTTTAGATGTTTCTGGCCATTTCCACAGGATGGGGTGAGTCATTGATGATACTGCGTTTTTATGACAGACTCTTGGGAATGGTAATGTGAGCGTCGTCCATTCTCCGGTCGAGCGGCCATTAATCTTCAGCAGCTGTTGTACCGAAGATCGAAGAGAGAAGCTGTCAAGATACAGGAATAAGAAGACAAGGAGGAACTTCGGAAGGAAAATCAAGGTACAAAAACGGAACACATATTCAGTTTCATTTGTTGTTCACGACTCGAGTACCGGTCAGATATTCGATTTCTAACCTTTTATCATACCTCTGCATCGAAACTCATGATATGGTTTTCTTTCTCCAGTATGCTTGCCGGAAGGCTCTTGCCGACAGTCAACCGAGGATCCGCGGAAGGTTTGCAAGGACCGAAGAACCCGACAACGCCTTCAAGAGGCTATAACTGCTACGCGACTCGAATGAAATTACCAAGCAAAGCAGGACTGAAGTAGCTAGGACGGATGAGGCATATATATTAGACAGGCAATGCTAAAAAAACCAGAAGGCAGTTCCTGAGAAATAGTTGTATCTTATTCGCTGTAATAACGGAGGTGGCCGAGTTCGGATTGTACATAGTGTTTGTTCAAACTGTACTTGTTCATATATATATATATATATATACATTCTATAAAAATGATGATGTTCTTCTTCTTGATTCTCTCATGATCACATTTAGCAGTTTTCTGAAGTTTCCCATTTTGCTCATGTGCACAATTCATGGATCATTTCTAGTTAAAGTTGATATTGAAGAATACATATGGTTTGTGTTATTTCGTTTCGGAGTGTCGGATACAGACATGTTTAAGCTCGAACATAGATCGATAAAGGAACCAATTGAAAATAGGTCTGGTGTTTTCTTAACCAGACTTTTGTCCTAAAAACTAGGGATGTGCCTTGCCTTCTGGAATCATGACTATAATATGAATATTGTACACAAACTCAGATATCCAAATTTAGGCATGTAATTTGATTTGACGAGAAAAGTTCAAACTATGTACCCAAAACAAGTCACACAAATCTCAAACTCCATGGCTCTATAACTAACTTGAGTATTTTAGAACCCAATGTTGCAAAAATTCGATGCTACTATACTATGAATAGAAATACTCTGCCATTTTCGGTGCCCCTATGTATATTCCCACACAAAAAAAACTAAATTTAGGGTTTAAGATTAAAATTTAAGGTCATGCTTTAAGGTTTAAAGAATTAAGGACATGATGTATTTTTTAAGGTTTAGAGTATGGTTTAAGATTTAGAATTTAAGATTAGGCTTAAAATTAATTTTAGAACACCGAGAAGAGGTAAGAAATTTTTGTAGTGTAAATGCTTTGTTTATGATTGGCATTGGCAGGTTTGATCACTTATTTGAACCAGATGAATTCAAAGTTCCATGTACGCGTAAACCTCCAAATTGTCAAAAATCCAGACCCCATTGTTTCTCCCCCAAAGCAAACCACAATCACTATGTACAAACCCTTTTGAAATTTTATTTCCATGAAAAGAAAATGCAATTCGAATTTTCAAACTTCAAAATTCGAGTCAAGTCAAGTTCGAGTTTATGTTTAAATTTAATTGTATACATTTATAATATTATGATACCCATGTTTTACAATATGTAAATCCTGTATTCACTGCAGCTGTACAAAGCAATAAGCAATGATCACATTTTATCATAATTCATGAGGGAAGACAAACATGTGCATTTTATTCATTATATCTTAAATAAAAAGATGAAAAAGGAGAACATTAAAACAAAATCAGGGCAATTTACGAAATGATTCAAGAATCAACCATGTTAGATGCATCACAGTAGAATATGCAGATGGATTAAGAATCGAGATGCAAAGATGCCTAATCCAGGAAACCAGACCATTTTATTCGCTTTATAAGGATAGGCAACAGAAACAGCAAAAGCAGAAATAAAATGCACAAAATAAAAGAACAATGATATAGAAATCGTCTCAATGTGTATTTTCAGGAGAATGATGTATCCGACTTAAAATTAAGGACTCGG
The DNA here is from genome assembly GCA_019671005.1 of Hibiscus mutabilis. NCBI lineage: Eukaryota > Viridiplantae > Streptophyta > Magnoliopsida > Malvales > Malvaceae > Hibiscus > Hibiscus mutabilis. The sequence continues at coordinate 660,583 of CM033717.1, read as the reverse complement.
ACCCAGAAATTTGATTCTCTGATTCCTTGGGAGAATCATTTAAAGGACAACTAACTGCGTCACCAAAAGTATGTCTTTCCTTGGCACAGTGTACAGAACCATTACCTTCAGTTTTGTTTATATCATTTGAATTTTCCCCATCAGCGGCCAAACAAATAGCCTCTGCCGTATTATCAGGTGACCGCGAAGAACCACCAACTACATCCCCCGAGTTCATCTGCTGCTCAGTCTCCGTCTGTTCCGCCTTATTGCCATTCAAAACTGGTTTAGGCACCTCAGCATTCATGTGACCAAAATCAGTATTTGGCTGGTCTGATTCCCCAGGAGAAAGGCTATCCAGCTGATCTGGTAACTCACTCCTTTGAATTGAAGCTAGCTGTTCCCTATTCTCGTGAGTAGTGGTTGGAACAGAATCCACCATTTCTGCATCAGGCATAAAAACCGGCTCATCTGCTTCATCAACGACATGATCAGAACTCTGCTCCTTCCCCTTTTCCTTGGACGTGGAAGTAAATGCTAACGTTCCACCATTGACATTTGGGATAACACCCACTTGTTGCCTCTGTTTCTTGTAAATGTCCATGGCTTTCTGCAAGTCAGAAAACATATTTGAAACACCATCATTAGTTTAGAATCAGAAGTTTCAAAAGAGTACAAACATACAAGATCTTCTATTTCTCCCCTTCCAACAAAACGAATTTAAACCTAGCTTCTAAAAGAAAGGTACCTGAAAAACAGCAGCATTAGTTGCAGGAATAAGTGATGGGCTGAGCACGGAAATGGAAGCATTTAGCACTGGTCGTGCGCCATTCTGAAAAATTGATAGAAAGGATATTATAAGTAAAAGATAAGCTAAATTAGATATCGAGAAGGAATTGTGTAGAAAAGGGTTATCTACCTTCAAATTCACAAGCATTTTTACATCTTTAGCCAAATCTTTACTTTGCTCCGCACTCAGTAAACCCATACACTGGTCATATAAATCAGAACCAGCTAGTTCTGCTGAAATGTCAAGCTTAGAAAGATAAAACTGACAAGAGTGAGCATCAACATCTTCTCTTGATACTTCGGAAGAATCAGGTGCCTTGTGTTGAATCTCGGGTGAAATCCTAGAAGATTCTTTAACCGGTGACATGACATCAGATCTTATTTCAAGACCTTTCACCTGAACACCAATATTTCCGTTCTCATATTGAGACCTCTGAAGTTCCTGTCCATCATAAACATCATCAAGAGGAGCCTGCAGAGGATGGTCCTCTTTCTGAGATGTTGAGGGCAAGCCAACATCAGAATTTTGTCCTTTCCACACATCTGAACTGGTGTCCCATCCCCGACCATTCCCTGGATACCTATTCTGGTCCCATTCCGGACCCCCGAACATGTGTGCTTCATCCCTAAAAATAACATTGTGACCATCCCAACCATGAAAAGGGGAAGGAGCAGAGCCGTCCAACATATTCTGCCAGCCCATTGGATGCATATGATTGTTAAACCTCTCGGAATCAGGTATATGATATGGAATCCCAGAGTGATTAACTTCCATTGAGGGTCTAACACCAAACAGAGATGGAGAAGGAAACTGTGGCATCATAGCTTGAAAACCACCATGGGGTGGCCCAGGTTGGAATGGGACGAAACCATTTGGAACAGGGGGTGGCCAGTTTGGGGCACCCCTCCATCCATTTGCATGTCCTCTCCTAACATTTAGATCACTCCTCTTGTAACGGCCACTATTATCGAATCTATTATCTTCTTCTAGAGACCCCATGAAAGAAGGGCTGCCAACTCCAGCTCTTAAACCAGGTGGCTGAGAACTCAAAGATGAGTTTCCCTGACCAGCTCTATTATAAAACACAGAATCTGCTTGAGAGGATCCATCCAAAAGAGGCTTCTCAGGGGGTAAGTCTCGACTAAGCCTATTATCCTCTTCTCTGCCACCAATGGATGCACTGCTCCATCCTGTCTCCTCTATATCAAGACCCCGCTTAACACCACTTCTACTCGTATATCTTCGCTCAAGACTTGTTGAAGGTGATCTTTCCATCATACTCCTTGGGGAAGCTTTTAAACTTGAGGACCTTTCTAACTCCCCAGAATGGGCCTCACCTGCCCTACTTGATTTCTCTGCGGATCTGTACTTAGCTCCCCTCTCAGATGTTTCAGAAAAACTAGTTACCTCTCTTGATGAAGCTGCTTTGGACCTCTGCTCTGTCATTGGATCTCTAAAATTTAAATCGGCTTGTTTGAAATGCCTGTAAGAGATAATAATTCTATTAAACTCAATGAAGCATTTGTAGACTGGTGGGGCCATACCCACAAGCACCAAAAATAAGAAGAGTGCCACAGACGACGAAAAAAATACAATCAGTTTAACTTGTCAAACAATAATCAGAAAACCTGATAGAAATTAACAGCTCAATGCCCTACATTATTTAGTCAGTTTACCATCTGAACCATAGAATAAGGAATCAATCATACTGAAGAGGGTGTGATAAAGAAACAAAGTACCTATACTCATCAGTTCCACCATGGGAACTCGAACTGGGAGAAGCCCTCCTTCTGTTGCTACCCATAACTGCATCTAAATTGGCTGGGCGTGACTGAGACCTTCCCCTATCAGCATCTACCTCAACTCTACCAGAAGTCGATTTATTTTCTATGTCAGAATAGTGTACTTTGGCACCTCTAGATTTTGTATCATTACCATCATCTCGATCACCAGGAGATCGCTTCCTTCCCTTACTATCTTTGTACCTAGCACTCCTCCGTTCATCATGTAACTCATCACGTAACTCATCACGGTCACAATCTCTATCCTTGTCCCAATCACTGTAACGGCGATCGCGTTCACGATCTCGGTCTCGATCCCATTGAGAATCATAATCACGATCATGATCACGGTTGCGGTCACGTTCTCGAAAATGGTCACGATAACGATCACGCTCTCGGTCGCGTCCCAAATCTCGATCACGCTCCCACTCCCTATACCGCTCACGCTCTCTATCATGGTCATGATCACGCTCAAAGTCACTATCTTGAGCCTTGGACTTCCGCCGAACTTTTTCATCATCTTTTCCATCCCTTAAAAGCTTCTCACTAGACTTACAATTAGCATGATCACTTGCTGATTGGTCATCTCTCAATTTATCATCTTGCCACTTGTCTTCATAGTCCATGTCTTCTTGATACTTGTCCTTGTATTTTTCGTCCTTATGCTTCTCATGTTTTGTTCTGCCATCTTTGCCAGTGTCATTACTTATAGACAACTGCCTGTCTAAGTTATCTCCATTATCTTCCAGACGCTTATCCCCATCACCAGAAGCATCTCTCTTTTTCCTAATTCGTTTCTCAAGCTGGCTCTCTGATTCAGGACTTCGCAACCAATCTGGTACATCCAAATCTAAAAAAAAAACTTAGAAGTTACCAAGAATATTTAAGAGCCTATTTATAGGAAAATCACCTCAGAAGTTAAAGTTTGATTTCAACAAATATTCCAAAAACTCACTCCTCTGACAATCCTGACTTGGTAATGACTATACATATTATCATTTTTTGCAAAAAAGACAAAAACCTATAGGAAGTGCACATAATAATATACATAGCTGAGCAATGACATATAGCACAAGATGTAAAGCAACACAAAGCAAAATAGGAAATCTAAAAGCAAAACAGAAAACTGAAAGTTTACAAACTTAATATTAGAATTCTAGAAGCATAGTAGCATACTAGTAAAAGTATCTAGTCTACTATAAGCTAATGATAACTTTAAATCTGCGTAAAATCAGAAATAAAGTGAGTGCCAAAATCCTGACGCATCTTGACATAGCACTAATATATTTGAGTCAAAACAGCACAACCAGTTTACATTAGGCCTCAATTAAAGGCCAGGTCGCCAAACTGACTAAAACAGAATTTGGGAAATTGGTTTCATATACTTCAAAAAGAACATATAAAAGCACTTCCAAGTGTATACAAAGAGTGGCAACTTCCAGCTTAACCCAGCAGATTCTCCTCTAAATTTTCATATAAATTATACACTTATCCAAAACGGGGAACCATGTATGGGACAGTACTTTTAAAACAAAACTTTGAAGCTAATGGAAAAATACATAATGGAGACCACTTAAATTTTCAAAATTTGATTCCTTTCGAACCAATACCTACAAACAGGAAACCAGCCATAGGAATATTAACTGGAGAAGGCTAACCAACAATTTCAAGTAAACATTGAAGATAAAAATTGAAATAAAAAAACTAATCCTGGTCCATACACCATTGCTCTAGGAACTCGGATACGGTGCATCACAATGCAGAAAAAGAGTAATACACCAAGTTTTAAGGTCAGATATTAGATGCTTTCTAACTGTGCTCAGAAGGCTATGAAACAATACAAAATACACACCTTTCCAATACCATAAAAACTAATCTACAGAAACTATTTTCCCTTTAATTTCAACTATGTCACCTACTCTATAAATTCCTCAACCCCGCCTCTCATCCTGCAAACAGAACATCTACCTTGCCTCTTGCAGCAAATAAGGCTTCTTAAATCAGATAACTGTTGGCACTTAATTTAATTGGTTTTAGATTTTAACTTCCTCAATCAGCTTAACATACTTTCTGAGAGTCTATATATAAGATGCATTTATGAGACATTAATTAAGACTGACTAGTCATTAATTACAAATGCAAAAGGTTCTGAAGATCAATTGGTACAGTCCAACTCAAAAGGTTATGTAGAATATGTTAACTCTACAAATCAAATAAAAAAAAAAGCTAACCAACAAAACTGGGAAAAATCATATAACAATCAATCTTAATGAACACTGCCTAACAACAAAAAGAACACCAAGGTAGTTAGGAATGCACAATTGCACATTCCAAATTTCCACTAAACAACCACCAGATAATAAGTTATCTTACCAGTTCTTTCGGCAGATTGCTTAACAGGGCGGTGTTCATTGGCCTCAATCGATCTATCACTCTTTCCTTCTCTAACTTTCTTTTCTCTCTCCCTTTCCTCCTTCCTACTCGATTCTCTATGCCTCCCCTCACTTCTACTCCTCTTTGTATCATCTCCCTCGGCATCATCTCGTCTCTTACTCTTGGATTCACTCGAACCCCTAGACTTTTTCTCTCCTTTATCATCGTCTTCACCGCCGTTCCACCTGTCGCTTGCTCCATCATCCGTTTTTTCCTTGCGACGCTTTGAGGAACAGTACTCCACATAATCTCCATTCCCCGAAATGCATATGTCCTTGGAGTCAAGCTTTCTCTTCTCACTGGATCCAGGCTTGCTCTCTTCCTTAGTCCTTTTTTCCTTTTCCTTTAAGCCCGCGTCTCTATCCGAATCCGAGTAGTCCCCAGCATCTTTAGAACTATGCTTGCTAGATTTGTGTCTTGAACTTCGCGGCATCACCGGAGCCCAACTACGAGAACTCAAAAAAAAAAAAAACCCTAACCAGAAAAATTTAAAAACCCTCCGAATCAAAAACGAAACACCAATCTCAAAACAACATTCACAAAGAGAACCATAAAATCGAATCTTTCATGTATCTAACGACGATTCTCGAAAAAAGAGACGACCGAAATGACGGTGGAAACCCTAATTGCACGGAGTAGGAGTGAAGGCGGCGGGACCCCTCACGGTGAAGAATAAAGGTGAGCGGGAGGCGGTTAAGAAAGAGATCGAAAATGGGGAGGAAATTACGAGGGAGGGTAGGGATGAAAGAATTAGGGATTTGAGTTTAGCGGCGGACTATGGCGGCGTTTTGGGACAAATGAGATTATTTGATTTTTGAAGAAGCGAAGAAAAGAGGGCGGTGCGCCTTTTGTGTTTTTAATGGATTTTTTTAATAAATATAATTGGAGTTAATTAGACTTGAAGTAGACTTGGGGTAATTTTGTCGATCTGACAGGATTAACCCCTCAGATTTACTCGTATTACTGTCTTGTCCTGGTCATGGGTAGTTCTGCCAACTGAAAATATTATAAAATTTAAAATAAAGAAATAAAATATTATATTTTTATAATATTTTTGATACTTTTTTAAATTTAAAATATTATTAAAAGTGATAAAATTATTTATACTCAAAATTAAATATCGATACTTATAAAAAATTATAATATTTTTAGTTTTATATTTTAAAAATTATAACATTTTCAGTTAATACCGCATAATTGTCATACCGTACTTTACTGTAGGTTAGACACGACCTGGTCATAGAGGATGAGGCGTTGGTTTGGATTTAATTGAATATATATATTAACCGTTCATGGTAATGTAGTTTTAGTTTGTTTTTTAAGTTGATTTTGAATTTTGACAAAATAATTTTAGTCTTATTTATTCTCCAATTTGATTTATTTAGTGTATATATAATTTTAAATATATGTATTTGTTGTTAGATGAAAGATTTTACATTTGACGTTCCCGATATTATTGACAAAAAGTTATTGAATTATGATGACTGAAAAATAAGATAACTAGTAGTAAAAATTCTGTGAAATAAAGAGTAAACAATAATAATTGAATCGACAGTCAAAATGAATGGATTTAATGTTGCAGAATTAGAGATTTTGGACTTTTATGATTTTTTAAAATAAAATAAATAGATAATTATATATTTAGTATTTTACTTATTTATGCATTATTAATTTAGTACTTTATTTTTTGGCAAAATGATATTTAACAATTTATTTTATTTTTATTTTAAAATTTCGCCGTTAAAAATTTAATAGTATGCTAATTAGAAGAGAAAAAAATACATGTGGTATGCTGACAAAAAGAGATAAAATCACAAGTAGTAATCTGTCACATTATTTTTTTTCTCCTAATCAGCATGTCATGTTTGCTTTTTATGATTTTAGTTGATGTAACATGCTGACTAAGAGAGAGAAAATAATATGACAGTTTGTCACGTGTGTTTTTCACTCTCCTACTCAGTCTGCCGTTAATTTTTTAATGACGGGTACCAAAATTAAAATAAAACGTAACGTTATATACTATTTTGTCAAAAGAATAAGTAGGTACTAAAACTATAACGCGAGAATAAGTGAGATATTAAACTTATAACGCGAGAATAAGTGAGGTACTAAATATATAGTTATTTTTAAAATAAATAAAAAAATAAAAAACAGATATTGTGTTACGTTTTATTTGAATAACAATTTTTTAATATCTACCGTAAAAAAATAATTAAAACACTTATTTTGTATAAAATCTAAGATATGTAGTTATTGACTTGTACAGAGCCTTACGAATGGTGGAAAGGAAAAGCCAATTTTTCACGATACTAACTAATAAAAACACATTTTATGACCGTCCAGATTCGACCCAAACCTAAAATATATACCATTTTAGTCCAGAGGCAGAGAGCATTTCCATTAATTCAAGAAAACATTAAATCAAAATCATGGCAATTTACAAAGACATTTACCAGAAATGATTTAGAAAAAACAAATGTTAGATGCATCAGAGTAGAATATGCTGACAGAATAAGAATCAACATGCAAGTATAGAGTTTACAAACGGGTCATTTAGTTCAGATTATATTCGGTTTAAATTTAGTTCGAGTCTGGTTCAGTTATAGTTTGGGCATATGCTGGTTTCGATTCGGGTATCGGGTCGGATTAATATCGGGCTAGTGGGAGATCGATGGTTTTAGTCAGGTTTTCAGGCTGAGTTAGGTTTTTTTTACCATAAATATGATTTTATCTAATATTTATATTTGACTTTTTGGTAAGTTGTACGACAGTTCACATCTCATATTTATTTATTTAATATTTTTTTATTTCGAGTTGCTTTCGGTTCAGGTTACTTTTTATTCTGGTGAAATTGGTTCGGTTTCATTATGTTCTGTTAAAAATTAGTTCGAGTCTATTCAGTTCAGTTAAAAATCAGTTCGAGTCCATTCCAAGTCAACTGAAAATTGGTTTGATTTTGATTTTAGTTCGATTTATTTTAGGTTATTTATCGTGTTCGGGTCAATTTCATGTCTCAATTTGAATAAATCGGTTAAGTTCTCTTGCTCGGGTCAAATTTACCAAACCAATGCAAGGTTGCGTAATCCAGGAAACCAGATGGCATATCTCCCATTGTATTTGCTAGATAAAGATATGCCAAAAAAAGCAAAAATAAAATGCAAAAAATAAAAGAAGAGTGATATAGAAATTGTCTCAATGTGTACTTTCAGGAGAATGATGCATCTGACTTAAAATTACGGACTCCAACTCAGACTTATTTGACCATAATACCTTAGGAGACAATTTCTCGATGACTAATTGCGTTCTCGATGACTACAAACAAATATAAAACTGAAAGTCTAAATTTGCAGGTCATCGTTCAATTATTTTTTATTCTGGTCATTAAATTTTTAAAATTTTTAATTTAATAACTAAATTTTATATATTAAACGTTTTTTGTCACTTTCGAATATTTTATTATTATTTTAGTATGACATGATATTTATTATTATTATTATTTAATATAAAAATAATTTAAAATATAAAATAAAAAGTAAAACCAAACTGTTCGCTGGCTACTATTCGTTGTTGTCGAACGCCACCGCCGATGACCGTAAATGGTGGCCGTTCGGTCTCATATTTTACCGATCCCTTCGTCGTGCCCTTCTGAGTCCAAATATGACCTTCATTTTGTCAGAAAGTACTCTGAAGTCCACGAAAAGGAAATCGAAAGTGAGAAAACTGAAACGTTTATGTCGAGATTTGCGAGTTTCGAGATATTTTCCGGTGAAACAACCATCGAATTCAGACTCAGTGTGTCAAAACGAGTCGTCCGGTAAAATTTAAATTCAAAGGGTTGCCAGTTTCGAAGGCCGGCAGTGGCCGATGGTGGTGACAAGCGACAAAGATTATTTTAAATATTTTAAAATTTAATAATAATAAAACATTATTTTATTATTTATTTTAAATTATTTTTATATTTAATAATATTAAAAAAATGAAAATAATAACAAAATATTCGAGAGTGACAAAAAATATTGAATGTATACAGTTTAGTTATTAAATTAAAAGATTTAAAAATTAAATGACCAAAATAGGAGAAAAAAATAGTTGAATGATGATCTGTGTATTTTACCAAAACTGAAAAGGTTTGAAGTGAAACTTCCTCGTATAGAAATATCAAATAGAGGAGAATTCAACTTTATTCTTTCTACTGAGCAAAAATAACTACTCAATAATTACAAATGTAGAAGGTTTTGAAGATCCTTTAAAAATAAGTTCAATCCAACTCAAATAGCAAATAGCAAATTACAAAGTTATATAACAAGTTCTAGAGGTTCTGAAATTACATAAATATTGTCCATATTCAATGCACGATATGCACCAATTTACACTACCTATAACAATCAATTGCAATATACACCACCTAACAACAAAAAACAGCACAAATTTAGAAACATTGCTACTAAACAACCAAAAAACACGTTTTGGTTGCCAAACTATTATTATGTTATATATATATATATATATTTTATTTTGATCACATGTCGTTAAAAAATTTACGATAAAACTAATAATTTAGTGACCAAAACAGGAAAAGAACAAAAATTTAGTGACCAAAACAGGAGGAAATAACATTAGTGACCAAAATAGGGGGAAAACGTAACATTAGTGACGATTTTATCAAAAATAATAATTTGGTGACTAAGAAAAACAAAAAATATTTAGTGGCCAATAGTGTTGTTTACCCAAAACAAAACATATTCATGTCATTCGATGACCCTAAATAAAATTAGAGTTTTAACCCATTAAATAAGGAAGAACTCTTTTTTACCTTCGAACTTAATCCCCTAATCGGGTCAACATCCATAGTTTCTTTATAATTCACAAATTTTAAATACTGATCTCAGTGTAAACAGTCAATTACCTCAACATTTTGAATAAATAAGTAATGCCGCTGTAAGGCTTTATCATCCAAATGCAACAAAATCAAACGTATCGTAATTTTTTCGGGATTGAATTCAACTTCAAAATGTTGATTGAGTTTTTACCCTACTTTATCTTTATCTGTTCTCACACGTCCGTCGAATTACTCGTGTTCACACAGTCGTCAAGTTAAATAGACCATATTCGAATTATCATAGTTACGGATACGTCTTTGACATAGTTGGATTGCATTAGCCACAATAATCCTCACTTGAGCTCACTCGGCCTATCAGGTTACTCGAGCTCACTCAGCCTATCGAGTTAATTACCTTGTCCAGCTCACCATAGCCACGATAGGTTTTTAACCGCACTCAGATCACTCAGCCCGTGGGTACGTCGAATGTACTTATTCACTCAACCCAAAGTACACATCCCCTTATACAACTACCATAGCACTCCAAGACATCTAAATTCCTCTGCAATATTCATAAGATAATACATGCTCCCCGAGCAATCATACACCTCACCAAGAGGTAAGTGACACCAAGCCAAGCTATCAAACAAATACACCAAAGCATAACACTAACCATCTGTAGCGATGTCTCTCTCGCTAAAAAAGTGTTCTTTATTTTATTTGTTTTGAAAAATAATGTATTCCGTGGGAGTTTTGCAAAATCCGTGTTTTATTTAAAAATAGAGTCGCCACCGGCCACTCAAGGTGGACCGGACACCGTAAAAACTAGAGATTTTAAAATGCCGGGTTCGGGAGTCGGTTACGGATGGGGAATGATTAGCACCCCCACACCGCCCAAAATTGGTACTTTAATAATTACCGCTTTATTAATATTAAACTTTTCGGATTAAAGTGACGATTAAATTAAAATTTGGTTATAAATGCGAGTAGATTTTAAAGGCCCCGTTATCCGAGAGTAAACGCCCAACCACTATCACTACGCCTGATACTGGCCCTGTTTACGCTCGGATAAAAGGGCACCGCATTGACAATTTATAGATCCGTTATGCAAACTTAGAAAACAAAATATAAAACATACAATTTACATTGACATGATCTTAAAAACATGAACACATGAATTTTACAAAATTAAATCAAAATAATAAAGTATATGAATAAGAAAAAAACATAACATACCCTAATGAGCACAAAGCATAAGCACAAATATGGGAAAGGAAAAAACATGCTTCCAAAATTTAAATAAACTAATACTAACATGCTTGAGCATATGTACATAAAAAAACCACGAAAACAACACGTGCATGACATGTATGTAATGTAATATTAAACTAATTAAATCTAAGCAACAAGCTAAAAACTAATACTTAACATATGACACAACTTAAAAATAAAATAAAACATGCCATTAGCTAGTATATATCATAATGTACAAAATGAACAAAGAAATAAAACATGCTAACATGGACATGAATGCACGAATTAAATTAACCATAACAAAAAAGACATATACTAAGAACACATAAATTAAAAACCAAAACATAATATCACAAATATGAAAACATACTAAGACGATGCAATCATGCTAAAAAGAAATAAATGACATGAATATTAAAATATATGACTAAACTAGCAAATATTATAGGACTAAAATAAAACAACACATAAAACATTGACAAAAGTATAAATAACCATAAATAAAAGTGCTGAGTATTAAATAAATGTAAAATAGGCAACTAAATTGCAACAAAACAGAAATTTAGAAGCTAAAAAGGACGATATTTAAAACGTAAGACCAGAGAAAAGGACTAGAAATGATATTATCCCATGATAGAAGTTGAAACGGGGAAGAAAAAGGGGGATTACTTGTGTAATTAACCCATTTTACGGCACGCGGATCCTCCCCGGATAACCGGGTCACCGCGGGTTGGGTCGCCATGAAACGACGTCGTTTTGTGTTTAATGACTTAAAACATTAAGGTGGGTTGATTTCTTTCAAAACAGATGATAAAGAAACCTTAAAAAAGGCTTCTAACTCTTTCATTCTCTCAACATGGAACCAAGGCCGCGCCGTTCATCTCCTTCGTGATGTCGATCATCGGCCGACTAGCTTTTCGGTGGCGGAGCACAATGGCGGTGACGAAGGTAAGCTCTCTGATATCTCTCTTTTTTTGTTTTTTGCTATTCGAAATAAAAAATAAAACGAAATAAGTTCGATTTCAAAAGAAAAAACATTGAATCTTCTTGTATTGCTTTCGAATTTGTTCTTACAAAAATTTTTTTTCCAGATTTTTCTCGTTTTTTTCTCTGTTTTTTTGAACCCAGACCCCCCTTCTGATTACATTTGTTCTAGTTTTTATAAACTTTACAAACAAAATAAAAAATAATTTCCGCTGATTGCAGATATGAGATTCATACTTGGAGCCGAATTTTATGGGATGATTTAGGTAGAGGTATGGTGATAAGGCATGGGCATGGCAGGATATGGTTTGACAGATTGGGTAGGTTATGTTTTAGGTTTATTTATTTTTTAGTTGATTTTTAGGGTTTTAGGTTTAGATTTGGGGATTTGGGCAATTAGTTTAGGGTTTTGATTTATCTTGGTTTCGGGTGATTGGTTGCTGACGGTGCGGTGGATGAACGGCGACGGCGCAAAGCCCGGTAGCGACTGGTCATTAGGATTGAGTTTAGGGTTAGGGTTTAGTTTTAAGTTTAGACATTGGGTTACAAGTTAGGGCTGGGCCGGGTTTAAATCGAGTTTTAGGTTATTTGTTGTAACGGATTTTCGGGTTTGGGGGTCAAAACGGGTCATGACATCATCATCTCGAGTTATCACTTACCAAGTAATCACACACCATACTCATCCATAAGAGTTAAATCTTGGTTTCTCAAATTTACGGTTCTTCTACCACACTAAAGTCCATTTGATCATAATCCTCAAATTATCAACTCTTCGAATTTATTTCCAACCTTCACGGGTAAATTGCCCAGTGAAATAAAGAAGACTAACTGTTCATTTTTTCCCCAGTATTCTAACATTACTAATTTCTATTATTATTTTCCTACGGGACGTGGAATAAAAATTAGATATTTAGGTTCACATCTATTATATGACCAAAATTTAAGAATAAACTAATATTAATTCAATCAGACATATTACAAAAATAAACAAAATATAAAACATAAGCTTACTTTTAAGAATGATCATTTTTTATGTTTTATTTTTTAAAATTAAATTAAAAGAGAATGTGCCTACTTTCTTTAAAAATGTACACGTTTTTAAAAACTATATCAATAGTAATAGAATTTATCAAACCTATAATTGTGTGAAAAATACTAAATAAAGTAATTCAACATTGACCCAAATTTTTGGATATAACAAATATTAGGGAGAATTGTCATCATTTTCAGATTTAGGTTCAAAGTGACAGAACAAACATTAATGCATACATTCAACAGGGAAAAAAAGCAACATTGCTTTTCTTCTTTCAGCTCAAGCCATTGTTGACCTTCCTTTATGTTCACTTTAGGTTCAAAGTGACAGAACAAACATTAATGCATAGACCTTTCCTTTAAAAAACCAGAATATATGAAAAAAAAAAACAGTTAAAAAGAAACACCGGGTTTCCCCTTACACACGACAAAGCTCGTTAGCCCATGGCGTACTTCTGGGTCCAGCTCCTTGCAGTTGTCTCGTACTTGTTCCTGTCCGTCTTGTACATGTGCGCAATCTCGGGCACCAATGGATCATCGGGGTTTGGGTCCGTCAGCAAAGAACAGATTGATAGCAATACCTACAACATATTAAAACGATGAAGCAAACAAATCCGGTACTAAAATTAAAAGATTGGGTTCCATTTTAGGTATGGGTCGGATTCTATCATTTTTGCTTTGTTACAGATGGTCATCTCTAGTCAGGATGATCGGATTTGTTTTAAGGTTGGTGAATTTTTGATATGATTTATTTTGGCCATCACAGGTGGCGGCTCTTTCCAGTTGGATCGATTTTTGCCACCCTTGATAACAAATATATGAGAGGAGTTTCGGAAAGGAGACACTCACCTTGGATATTGTCAGGGCAGGACTCCACTGCTCCTTCAAGATGTCTAGGCAAATGCTTCCATTGCTGTTGATATTGGGGTGGAATACCTTTGTTCTAAATGCCACCTGCAAAAGCCAGTATCATATGGAAAAAATTAGAGAAGGAAGCAATTACATACTTTACATCTCTTCTAGCTTTAATAATTTTGTGTTAAGCAACTTATATTCTTACAGCCAGCCAAACAAAAGAAACCTACCCATAAAGAAGAACTTCAATTTTCATTTTCATATATTTTCAGCCATTTCAAGTTTTTTGAGAATCATAACCAATTGATAATATTCCAGTTTTCATTTGAACGAGCGCTTTAAAAGCAATAAGCATGGAGATAATAGAGCAGTGGGGGAGGGGATGACATTTCAAATAGTGTAGCTTTCAACATAGAATAAAAGTGACCGATCAAAGTCTTAAAGCATTTATGCACTTGCAAATGTCACAGAGTAAACAACCTACCACAATGGTAAATCACACATAAAAAGTACCTTTGGAGGCTTAAAGGGATAATCTGGAGGAAAATGGATGGTCACCAGGAAAACACCCCCAGCATATGGACTGTCTGGTGGACCCATGATTGTTGCCTGCCAGTGAAACATGTCTTCAGCAACAGGACCTGCAACATTGTCCGATGAACCATTAGCAATATGTAAGTTACGTAGTTCAATGATACTCGTAGGGAACTTGTACATACACAACCAACAGAATAAAACATGAGTGAAAACAACATAAGAAAAAATAAAATATTTCATGAAATATCGATATTCTTTACTTATCAAGTAGCTAGAGAATATCAATCAACTAAACAACAAAGGTATGCCTAAGAACGGTAGGCCCAATCAACTAGACAACACACCGAGTTTAGGCAACCAATCCAACTTGATGTTGCATAAGACACTTGCTATCAACTATGATAATAAACTAAATAACAGAAAGAGGTTGCAACAAATCAAGGGCATGTTTCCTACTTCACCCTATTACGCCTGTGTTTGATAAATATCAATATATACAGATACAGTTTGAGTATCAGCTAGCATAATAATGAATATCAAAGCTTTCATTTTAATTCCTCCAAAAAGGCAAACGATAACATACATCACATGAAAATAAAAAAATTACATATTCCTTTCATTCCACTATTCCGTCTTTGGAGTCACTATAACCATATCAACCCTTCAACCGATGATGCCATCGCATGATGAAAACACAGTCATTATCACCAATTCATAAGTGTATAAAATATGCCAAATACCTTTTTCAACGTCAACTTAAAAAATGATAGGACAAAATAAAGATATACAGGCGTCTCACAGAACCTATATAGTTTAAATACGTTACATAGTCTGTGACTGAATATGAAAATTACGGACTACTTCCAGTTCAACACAAATTTAATTCATAAAACGTTTCATTTAAACATACCGAAACAGTCAAATACTAAAATGTGCTTTTTTGGTATTACATCAACATTATTAAACTAGATTTGCCCTTTTCGGTGATAGGATTTTATTTTTCTTGCAAAATCAACACAACTATCAAGCAATACATTAAACGAAAATCGCAAACAAAAGTTACTATCGTTTCAACAACATTTTTATAAGAAAATCACAGATAATTACATCAACAATTTTTTAATCCTCAATTATATCCGAAACATGTATACAAATAAATCTATCGTATCGCAGCAAAATAATAACAAAAAATCCATCGATATTTGAAAAAATGTAAACAAAAACAGCGAAAACAGTGAATGTTATACCAGCGCTGCAAGATGTAGGAGGATCCTTCTGTAAATCCTTCAATTCCTTCAAGATCCGCTTTGACGCCATCGCGAAACCTACGATCCATACAGCATATATAAAAAAAAATTAAAAAAAATGCAAAATAATAATAATAAAGGAACAATTAAAAGCGAAAAATCGTAGAGATCTAACCTTAATAGATGATCCTCCTTTAGAGGGGGGCGGCTGTTGAATGCCTGAAGGAACTTCGGGTGGGTAAGAGAGCAGAGGTTTTCGATTGAAGAAAGGGAAATGAAGAATAAGAAATTGGGGAAGAAAAGATAGGCGAATTTATGATTGAGTGTGGTGGCGGTATTTTATAAATGGGTGGACCGGCCTCTGTGGCACTGATGAGCGTTTCTGATTGGGTTATTCTCATTTGGGTCCCATGATTTGGCGTTCTTCTTACGGGAGTATTTTTTAAATTCTTTTATTATATTTACGCACTTATCAAAATATTTAAATAAATAAATGGATAAACTACATTTTTTGTCATTTTTGTTTTATTTTTTCTGATTTTGATCTCTCAGCTTTCAAACAATATATTTTGATCACTTATATTATTGATTTATCACAAGATAGCCATTCGAATGTTAACTAACAAAAATAATTAATTTTTAATTTGACCTCTAGTCTTTAGAATAAACATAAATTTAATATTTTTTTATATTTTAAGTATTATTCTATTTTTTAAAAATTTCTACAAATATAAAAAAATTGTATAAATCAAATAAATAGAAAAAAAGTAAAAACATGTATAAAATCAAAATACAAATTTATCATTGAAAGAAGAAAAATTTCTCTTTACATGATTGATATAACATTTTTTTGGCCTAATTCGTTCGGTATAAAGATGATAATTGTCTTGAACCTCAAGGTAATCCACACATGAGTTCAAGGAATAAAACTAGTTTAAGACCTTCTAATGCTTACAAATTCTTACCACAAAGCTCAAGCAACATTTTAGGTTGTTTTTGTTGAAAATAAGGTCTTTAGTTTTCCATTGCTTCCTTTTTGTTGTTGATTGATAGTGTTTAATTTATTAATTTTCTTAGTTATTGTTTTTGTAAATTGATTTGAAAGTTAAATCTTAATCTCCAAATTTGAAGAAATCTAAATATTGGTATAACAAAATGAAAATTGTCAATGATATTTTAAAAATTTTGTCAGATTAAAAAAATTCTTTTTTTAAAATTAGATTAAAAACATTGTATTTTGATTTTTTATGAATAAAGAGAAAACAATGGGAGCAAAAATTTATTTTTGAATTTTATACACATTTTAAAAAAATAGGCTTAAAGGTTATATTGACCCTCAATAAAAAAAATTAAAAAATCAATTAAGCTCTTATGAAAAAATTTCACCCAATTTAGCTCTTAAAATTCAAATTACACCTAATTTAACCCCTCTGTTACGTTGACCGCATTAACCGTCAGTGTCCTCTAACGGTCAGATATGGAAGGAAGTGCCATGTCATTAAATCGTATTTTAAAAAATTTTAAAAATCCTAAAAAGTTATAAAAAAAATTATAAAATTCATAAAAAGTTAAACATAAAAAATATTAATTTAATTTAATATTTTCCATTAATTTTTTTAATAAAACATAAAATAATAATTTGTTCTAAAAAATCCCAAAGTTTCATTTCTTTCAAAAAAGCCTTTTAAATCTCTAAATCAAGCATTGCCACCGATTCAACCACCGGCTACTCCCCGTCGCAAGAAAACCCCTCCCAACTTCGTCGTCCTACTACTATTGCCAGAGCCCACTGTCGCCCTTGCACCCATTCTCACTGTTTGACACCCCTTACATCACCCAAACTGTTTCCCCTAGATATTTCTTCCAATCAATACTGTCGTTTGCCACAACTTTCACTGCCGATTAAACTGACTTGGGATTTGATAATCTAGGGTTAGAGTTTTGGGTTAGGGAGTTAAAAATTTTGAGCATTTTGGAAAATATTGAAATTTTGGGGTTTTATAATTAAAAAATGTTTTTTAAAAATTATACAGTTTTAAAATATTATTCCTTTATAAATATTTATATATTTTCTAATAACTCCAAAAAAATATTTTTTTAATAATTATTATTGTCGTAACCCTTTTTTCGGGAGATTGACGTTTTTTAAAAACAAAAACAACGGAGTCGCCATCAATCTTTTAAAAAGGTGTGATTGGATCACCTAAAAGTGAGTTATTTTAATAAAATCATTTTATTAAAACAACAATTTTGATCTGTGAAAAACAAAAACGGGTTCGGAGTCGGTTACGTGTGGGGATGGGTTAGCACCCCACAATGCTAAAATATTGGTACCTAGGCGAATACAAAACGTTTTAATGTCGAAATTTGCAAGTTCATGTAAAATTTAACTTATTATCCATTTATGAATATGGTTCCATTTTAACGACCCCACCATCTAGAGAGTAAACTCTAATCACCGCCAACATTTCTAGCGCTAACCCGTTACCTCCTTTTGGTAGGACACCACATTAATTATGTTTCACCTTTTTAAGCATTAAATCATAGAAGCAAATTCAATTAAATACAGATCTTCGGATGTCTCTTGAAATACAGTCAAACCCTTTTAAGGTTCCTTGTAAGTGTCCAGATTACTCATAGGGGAGTCTCTACCTTAAATGTCTTCGAATGGTATTGGCAGTTTAATATCTTCCTCTCGCGCCTATCAAAGTCACGGATCTTGAATCCTTGGTCAACATAAATTGCCCCAATCTGATGACATGGTTTGCTTATTAGGCGCAACTCTATCCCTTTTTCATGTTTTCAGGGATTTTCTAATTTGCTACATCTTATGTGCGGGTCTTGCTTAACACATGATTGACCTTAAACCCTTCAAACACATGTGTTTTTAACTTCTTATGCAAGGTGATGCCCCCATTCAATCTGAGGTTCAATTGTCATCTTCTATATTGGTGAGCCACTTCATTATTTTTTGATGTGATGGCGAACATTTGCCCCTTAGTTTCCTATATTTGGGATCAATACTAAGATTTTTTTTTTATTTTTCATGAATCTATGCCAATATACTTGTAAGATGCAAGAAAAGGCTAGAAATGAGAAGTTAAAGGAAAAAGTCATGGCAAACTTGGAAAAGAGCAAACTCATATGCCCCGAAATTCATAATATGAATGATTCGTGAATCCATCAACCATATAGTGTCCCGCTTTTAGGTGGCTCTCTTTAACTCACCAACTCCCTAAACTTCAATCTTCCCACTTTTCTAATCTCAATCAGACATTAGAAGTTTATAGATCCTTAAAGAAATGTTAACTCAATTAGGCGGAATGTGTTCTGAAAATAAACTCATTTTCTCAAATATTCATATGTGATCCAAATGGTCTTTAAAGGCTTGTAATGTACGCCTAGGCTCAGGTTAAAAAAAGATATATAGGCTCAAATACATGCTTTAGGGCTAATTAAACCAATGATCAAGCTTTCTTGATGAAATCTTCATTCTTCTTTTATTCTCTAGATCATTCTAGGCTGCCCATTTTGGGTTTTCACCCTAGAGTTCATTTCCTTTTCTGGTAGACGTCTCATTTGAATGATTTCGTACATGTTTTTCTCTTGTTTCAAATTTTCCTTCGTACTTCAGCTTTCTTATTTTTTTCCTTCTTTTATTTTTCTTACTTTTCTTTTTTCTTCCTTTTCTTTTCGTTCTTTTTTTCTGTCATTTTCATCTCAAATTTAGGACATTCAGCTTGATCTGATATGCTCATTTTCGTTTACAAACAACCTTTTATCCTCTTTGCCCCCAATGTGGGGAGTGATCCTTGCTTAGGGTTCAATCACAAGAAAAATATCAGGCTCAAATGGGACAACAATGGATTTTTTATTTTCTTATTCGTGAAGGGAAATAAAGGAATATCAAATGTCATCTCACACACAAATATCATTGAAGAGAAGCAGTCTTCAGTTGGTAGATGTTTTAGAGTTATCACTTCATTCAAAGACCTTAACAATAATGTCTGAGAGGAAAATTCACTCAAAATGGGATTTCCCCATTAATCCTAAACACATTTTATCGCCCTTCTATTTTGGGATTAGATCCAAGAATCATTCATACAATCAATAATAAGAACTCCGCAAAGAAGATGTATTTTGGAAGAGAAGTGGATGAAAAATAAAAAAAGAAATGTTTGCCACTTGAGAAAATAAAGGGAATGCATGTTTAAAACATGTAGATTAACATAGAAGCCCTTACAAAAGATTTCTAATGCTCGCGGGCAAAAGTAAAATTGTTGGTTCTAAGTATGACCCCCAACATCGTCTAGGGAAATCCTTTACTCATCAGTTGTTAAGCATCATTACAGGAAGGCATGGGTGAATTCCAGCCAAGCTCGACCTGTCTACTTTGCGACGAGATTCTATTACTAGAGTAGTCAGGTTGTAGGCGTTCGTCATATTCTCCTTCCTCGAGTCTCATACTCTTGATGGCCGTCAATATCAACTCCCCGTTTATGACCATGTACGCGAAAACCTTTGGTGGTATGGTTTAACATACGGTCACAGAAATGTCCATTTAAAGTCTCCACAAACATTAGAGTAACCTCATTTTCCAACATCGGAGGTTGAACTTAGGATGCCACATCTCGCCACCTTTGGGCATACTGGCGGAAACTCTCATTGGTCCCTTGTTCCATTCCTTGTAGTATGAGCCGGCTTACGACTATGTCGGTCACATGCTTGTAGTGTTTAAAGAAAGATCTTGACAGTTTTTTCCAAGTTCGTATGTTGACCCAACTCAATTGGGTATTCCATCGGGTAGGAGACCCTGATAGATTGTCTTGGAAACAATAGACGAGTAGTTTCTTATTTTCCAAGTGCAGTGACATTTTTTTATAGTACATAGTCAAGTGCGCCAAAAGGCAAGTGGTCCCGTCATACCTCTCAAAGTCAGGAGCTTTGAATTTTGGAGGAACACCAAGTCAGATACTAGGCTTAGATCCCTAGAATCTACGCCACCATAAATGCTTCCTCCTTATATGGCTCTGATGATTTCTTCGAGCTTGTCATAGCGATCTTCTAGCTTCTTATTCATTCTGGCCATGTCGGCTGTTTTATTGAGAACCTTAATGACCTGGTTCTCCCCATGATTTATCCCGGACTCTGTAGGAATATGGGTTGAAGTTCCTATTATGCGGATCAGAAATCTCTCATTCAGTGGAAATATCTTATAGGTCATCCCGAGTTAGGGTGACAAAATATCAACAGCTTTAACCGTCTTTCTTCTTTCTAGGTCTCTGAATCCCAACATAGCCGCTATCCGACTGACAATATTTTTCTGAGCTTGTGCAATTTTTTTTCCTTCAAGTCTTTCTCCATTTTATCGAGCCTATATTGGGTACTCTTATGGTTTATCTCTAGAGTTGTCAGCATGTCCTCTATAGTCATAGCTCGAGTACCGTGTTTATGCAGAATCTTGCTACGTGAATGGAATATGCCATAATTAATACTTTTATTATGTGTGTATGTATGCAATGAACTAATGTAAACAAACGACAAACAAAAAATGCAAATGCATGAATGCAGGCGAAGGGCCACCGATTCCATTAAGGTATTGCTCTAGAAGTAGTTTTTCATTGGATGTCAAAGTTCCTTATTACAAAAAATTTCAAATTATATCACAAGTACATCTCAGCTCGAGCGTCCAGCTCTTTTGTCTCTTCAATCAGCCATATGAGTCTCGACCCCACTTTCTTAATTGGCCTAACATACTGGCGCAGAGCTAAAGCTTTTTTGGCCAACATCATCATATGCCTAGCTACACCTTGGACTTTTTCAAACTCATCACGCTCCTAAAATCTCATGGCATTGTTCCTAAGACGAGTAAACCAATAGCCATTGCCCTCTTCATTGATATCTTCAAGGACCAAGATCATTATCATGTATTCTTGAATGATGTTCTCCATGTGCCCGTTGGTTGACCTCGGGCTAGTGACGTGCACTCGTATTATCTTCCTCTTTCTGAATGAGTCTTCTATTCATTGTGAAAAACTATTTTTTTACTTGAGCAACGTGCTTTAGACTCGACCCCTTCTAGATATGAGATACATGCAACAAACAAATATTCAAAACAAGAAAATAGGAAAGGGTTAGTACTCTTAAAAAACAGAAATAAAACATAAAATGTCCAAAATAATTTCATTGTATGAATAATAACTAGGCAGCGCATTCTAATATTTCTGGAAATGTCTCCATGGACTACCCTTACGAAATAATTTTGATCAAATTCTAACC
Organism: Hibiscus mutabilis; assembly: GCA_019671005.1. Lineage (NCBI taxonomy): Eukaryota > Viridiplantae > Streptophyta > Magnoliopsida > Malvales > Malvaceae > Hibiscus > Hibiscus mutabilis. Next base: position 638,593 of record CM033717.1, on the reverse strand, counting down.
CTAAGGTTTTACACATGGGCCCATTGGGGTGGGCTTCTAAATTCACACATGTGGGTTGGTTATAGAAAAGTCCCCGAGCTGTCCTGAATATCCCCTACTAAGGGTAGCAAGGCCTTTGATTCTCACCCATTATAGGCTTCAAACGAATCAAGTTCAACTCAGGGGGACCCATTTTCCTATGTCTATGCGAATGATTAATATCCTTACAAAGACATAGAACATATGAGCCCTGAAGGTACTTGCTAGGCCCACGTGGAGAATCAATATTCTCACGAGAGCAATAGCGTTTTCCCCTCACTTAAACGATTGGGAATAATCTCTTTCTTCAAAAACTTACAAACTGTTGCTCTTGTAATACTGGCATATGAGGTTACTTCAATCCATCTAGTGAAATAATCGATGAAAACCAAAATAAAAAAATACCTGTTGGATGCTTTATGGTGAATCTGGCCAATGACATCCATCCTCACACAGCGAACGACCATGACGAGTTCATGGTATGTAGAGGTAATGATGGGGAATGAATATTGTCAGAATATAAATGCCATTTGTGACACTTCTTCGTATAGTCGATGCAATCTCCCTCCATAGTCGACCATGACGAGTTCATGGTGTGTAGAGTTAATGGTGGGGAATGAATCTTGTCAGCATATATCTGACATTTGTGACACTTCTTCGCATAGTCGATGCAATCTCCCTCCATAGTCGACTAGAAGTACCCATACCTCGTGATTTTTCGAGCCATTAAAAATCCGTTGGCATGCGTCCCACATAGCCCGCCGTGAACTTCGGCTAGGATGTTCTTAGCGTCTTGAGCATTAACACACCTTAGTAAAATTTGGTCCATTCCTTTTTTGTATAAGATCTCTCCGTCCAAAACATAACCCGCTGCCATTATTCTAATTATCATTTTATCATTCTCATTAGCCCCTTTGGGGTAGGTTTGGAACTTGATGTACTGAAGGATGTCATAGTACCATGAGTTACCATCCACTTCTTCTTCCAAACTATAGCAATGAGCTGGTATTTTGAAAATTTTCATCTCGATTGGCTTTATTTCGGCTTCGTTACTTGCATTAAACATTGCAGATAATGTTGCCAAGGAGTCCGCCATTTGATTGTCTTCCATTGGAAGGTAGGTGAAGCTAATTCTTTCAAAGCTTTTGACTAACTCTTGGATCAGGTCGTAATACGTGACCAATTTCGAATCTCTTGCTTCCCATTCTTTCTGTAATTGATAGATTACTAATGATGTATCCCTAAAAACTTGAAGCACATTGATTTTCCTTTTAATAGCTGCATTCAAACCCATAAGACAAGACTCATACTCGGCTATGTTATTTGTGCAAAATAATTCCAATCTACTAGTGAATGGATAGTAGACGTTTTCTAGAGAGATTAACACTGCCCCAATTCCATGGCTTAAGGCATTGGATGCTGTATTGAAGTAAAGCTTCCACAACTCATCATCCGAAGTAGCATTTTCTTCAACTGTTATGTACATTAAGTCTTCATCGGGGAAATTAAATTTCAAAGACTAATAGTCATCTAAAGTGTGCATTGCCAGGAAATTCGCTATAGCATTCCCTTTCACTACCTTCTGACTCACATATAGTATGTCAAATTCAGATAACAGCATTTGCGAACGAGCTAACCTTCCATTTAGTGCTAGTGCTTCCATTAAGAACTTTAAGGGATCCAACTTGGATATCAACCACGTGGTGTGATACATCATGTATTACCTAAGCTTTTTTGTAGTCCATACTAAAGCACAATATAGTTTTTGAATCGACGGGTACCGTGCCTCACAATCAGTGAACTTTTTGCTCAAATAGTAGATCCCTTTATCTTTCTTTCTGGACTCATATTGTTGCCCCAAAACACAACCCATTGAGTCCTAAAAAAATGTCAGATACAAAATCAACGGTCTATCTGGCACCGATGATACTAGAATTGAAGCGTTAGTCAAATATTTCTTGATCTTATCTAGAGCCTCTTGACACTTTTCGTCCTATACCCTCGTATTATTCTTCTAAAGCAATCTAAAGACAGGATCGCATTTGTCGGTTAACTGAGAGATAAAATGAGACATGTAATTTAATCTTTCCAAGAAACCTCAAACTTCTTTTTGGGTCTGAGGTGGTGAGAGATTTTGAATAGCTTTCACCTTATCCAGGTTAATCTCAATCCCCTTTCAGCTAACCACGAAGCCTAAAAGCTTACCGGACATGACGACGAATGTGCATTTTACCGGGTTGAGTTTTAACTAATACTTTTTTAACCTTTGGAAGAGCTTCCTCAAGTTTTGAATATGCTCCTCCTTCGTTCGAGATTTGGCAATCGTGTCATCTACATATACCTCGATCTCTTTATGCATCATGTCATGAAAAATGTTACCATGGCTCTTTGGTAGGTTGCTCTGGCGTTCTTCAATCCGAAGGGCATCACCTTATAACAGAATATTCCCCACATAGTCACGAACGTAGTTTTCTCCATGTTGTCAGGATGCATTTTGATTTGGTTGTACCCTAAGAAACTATCCATGAAAGAGAACCATGAATGTCCCGCGGTGTTATCGACTAAAGTATCAATATGTGGTAGAGGAAAATTATCTTTGGGGCTTGCCTTATTGAGGTCTCTATAATTTATACACATACAGACCTTTTCGTCCTTTTTTGGGAACAAGGACTACGTTTGCCACCCACTCTGAGTACTTAGAGACTCCTAAAAAACTAGCATCGTACTGTTTCTTTACCCCTTCTCGAATCTTCAACAACATTTTCGGTCTCATTCTTCTAAGTTTTTGTTGGACCGACTTATATTCTGGCTTGATTGGTAGCTTATGCACTACAATATCTGTGTCCAAACCTGACATGTCTTGATAAGTCCATGCAAAAACATCTTTGAATTCTAGAAGCAACTCAATCAATTCATGAAGGGTCTCAGACGAGAAGGCAGTACCGGTCTTCACTTCTTTCCTTTCTTCTTTCGTTCCCAAATTGAGAATCTCTAACTCTTCTTGATGAGGCAATATTTGCTTATCTTCACTTTCCATTAATCGAAGTAGTTCATCTGGGATCTCAACTTCTATCTCATCATCCCCTTCATCGATTTCCGCCAAACACGAGGGTCATTCAAAATCTATCTCAGGATTAGATTCAGAATCATTCATATAGTTAATAATAGGGACCCTGAAACAATTTGAAAACGAATATGTATCGGGACAAGAAATGAATACTCTTATGGAATTAATGAAACAAATATAAATATAAATAAATAATAAATAATCATTTTTATTGAATTGAAAGTAAGCAAATTAACATAAAAGCCCTTTACAAAAGATCCTTATCGCTCGCGGGCAAAAGCGAATAGGGTTGGTTCTGAGCATTACTCTGATTCCGTCCTAAAAAACTACTAGCAGGTCTACAACGGTCCAATTGCTAAGTGTGTCCCCCGAGAAGCAAGGGCGGATTTCGTCCAAGTATTTGTCATTCTTTCCCTTATTGGTTATCATGTTGACATTAATTCCCTCTAACGCCTTATTGGACCTTTCCTCCTCGCTGAACTTGGTACTTTCTAGACCGGCTTTATGTATCTTTTTCTTCACATTGATTATCCCCTCTGACACAAAAATATTCTTTAAGTGAGGGAAAGTCATTGGTTCCCACGAGATGTCTTCACCCTTGAATCTGGCATTCATTTGTTATTCTCTTTTCTTCCATTCTAACTTCCTCTGATGAAAATTAGGTTTATGGCCGAGCCCAAATCGATCCTTTTTGTCGATGACACTCTTGGCGCGCAAGCATCCTTGTAAACTTTTTCCGAGCCCTTTGCCCTTCTTGGCTCCTCGCCCCAAAGTTTACCAGACTGTCATCTTGGTGCAGTTTGATAGTCTAGGGCGTGGGATCTTACTTCCCTCCGTTACAAAGGTAGCATTCACGAATTCCAAGGCCTTGAAGGAACATTCAACAACATCTTCATTGGTTTGGATATAATGAGCATCAGTGGTTACGTAAGCAATGATGTCTTGTTTAGCTCCCACACTTACCAACTTCCTGTCAATAACAAATTTCAACTTTTGGTGCAAAGATGAAGGCTCAGCTCCGGCCGAGTGGATCCACGGCCTCCTCAGTAGACAATTATAAATATGTTGGATGTCCATTACCACAAACTCAACAACGTACTCAGTAGGTCCGATTAGCAAAGATATTTTTATCTTCCCGATAACATCCCTTTTGGTCCTGTCAAATGCTCTAACAGAGTTCTGACACGACTTCATGTATGAGCTGTCTATGGTAGCCTTTGCAGGGTCGCCATTGGCAATACATTCAAAGCGGACCCATTATCGATAAGCACTCCCGGTAAGACATGCCTCTTGTAGTGTGTAGTGATATTCAAAGCCTTAGTTGATCCCATACCTCCGTCTAGAATTTCATCATCACTAAAATTGATGTAGTTATCTGCAACGATGTTACCTACTATTCTATCTAACTTGCTTACTGAGATGTTGTCTGGGACAAACGTCTGATTCAATACTTTTAACAATGTATCACAGTGCTTTTTCGAGCTTAACAACAATTCAAGTACTGAAATTCGCGCTTGTTGCTTTCTGAGTTGCTTGACGATGCTATACTCATTGTACTTTAGGAACCTTAAGAATTCTTGTGCCTGACTCTCCGTCACAGGCTTTTGAATTTTTGGGGGAGGTTTCTCTCTAAAAATCTTTTCAGGTTCGGTGGTTACCGCTTTGCCTTTGTCTTTTAGCTCCTTCGCCACCCTTGCCGTTTCTGGTGAATAGCATTTGCCGCTTTGTGTAAAATGTCCCACTTCATTTACCACATCAGCATTTGATTCTACTAGATCTTCCTTTTTTGCGGGTTTTTCACCGGATGATTTCTCATCTCCTTGTAGTTTCGACTTCTCTAGTATAGAGATGTGGGCAGTATAACTCCACAGGACCTTCTGAGCATCCTTAAATGGAAAGGGAGTCAGAGCCGAAATTCGTATTTTTGAAGTTACTTTAGAGCTTTTATCTCGGGACGAGCTTTCTTGCCTTGGCTTGAGAGATATGACAAAAGACCTATCTACCCCATACTTTACCTTGGAGGTATCTGATGTACACATATCTAACTTATTTCTTTCTTCATCATTCTTGAAGAATTCAATCTTCTTATTGTCCATCATTTTCTGAATCACTTGCTTACACTCATCGCTGCACTGAATGTCATGTCATTCCTCTTGGTGGAATTCACAATACGGCCTGCTTCCTTGTTGCACAATTTTCATGCCCCGGTCGATTAAGCGTGCGATACATAACTGTTGTAATACCCACCTCAGAGGGGATTTGACCTCAGACACGTTCGTCTTGGCTCTCCTAGCGTACTTCTCTTTGATTGCATTTATGCCACGACCCCCGTGATTTGGCAACGAGTTAGTGGCTACATTTGGTTCGTCTAATTGCAACACCTTGGAATTTATCATGTTTTGCACGAACTTCTTGAATGCAATACAATTCTCAATTGAGTGTCCCAGGACGCCCCCATGATAATCACATTTTTCTTTTTCATCGTACCACGCAGGGAATAGTTGTTTGAAAGGAGTGACATAATAAGGCCGAGCCAAATAAGCCTCGTGCAGTTGCGAGTATAGTTCAGCATATGATACCGAGAGTGGAGTAAATGACATCTTCTCATTTTCCCTCTTTGAGACCCTAGTCTCTTTCTTGTTCGAGCTTTGCCCTCTTCTGTTTGCGGGTCATGGTGGTAAAATAGTAAAACTCTTTGGGGCTATGTATGCGCTCGTATTGTTCACCTAGTTATCTCTTTTCTTGTAATTCTTGTGAGTGTTCTCCCCACTATCGATCATTCCGTTTTTTATTGGTACTTCAATCGATTCCCCGGTTCTTACCATGTTGGCAAAGCTTTGGGTGTTGTTGTTTATCGAACGATCAAACAGTGTTCCCCTTAAAGTGTTGATGAACATCAATGTAATTTCACGTTCGGGGATCGATGGCTGAATTTGAGCGGTCACATCACGCCATCTCTGGGCATACTGGCGTAGATTCTCATTCGACCTTTGTTCCACCCCTTCTAGCATGATTCGACTAGGGGTTATGTCTGTTACATACTTGTAGTGTTCTACGAAAGCCTTTTAAAGGTCCTTCCATGATTTAATATTGGTTCGGCTAAGCATAGTGTACCACTGAGTCGTAGATCTAGTCAAACTATCTTGGAAGCAGTGGATAAGTAACTTCTCATCCTTCACGAAAGCAATCATCTTCTTACAGTACATGGTGATATGGGCTGATGGGCAAGTGGTCCCGTCATACTTGTCGAATTCCAGTACTTTGAATTTGGGCGGGAGAGTCAAATCAGCCACTAAACTCAAATCACTCGCATCATTTTCATGTTTATCCGCCCATTGAATGGCTTTTAGCCTCTCATCGAGTAGACGAAATTGCTCCTCATAATTTTTCTCCATATCGACACTAATTCTCTTCTCAACTTCATCCATCATGCTCAAGTCTGGTATTTCATTTTCGTATCCTAATCCCAGATCAACGAGTTGATTTGTTGGAGCTCCCCCATGGTGACTAGCAAACGCCCTCATAGCAGGATTAGCAGAAACTCCCGTGAGATTAATGCAAACCCTTTTTTGGGTTCTGGCATATCTGATTGTACTTTCGCATGAGAAAAAACACATTCTTGCTCGTCAAAATTCAAGTTGTTGATGGAAATTCCCTCTTTGCCCTTCATCTTTGCTAACAAGCTAGTTATTCGAGTGATAACAACGTCTTGTGACTGAGCTATCTGGTCTATAATATCCTGGCCGATCCTGTCCAAACTCGTTTCAAGGTTTTTTTGCCCTTGTTCTACCTTAGCTAGTCTATCGTCCATCGTTCGGGATTGTAACCAGGTTCCGCATTGGTGCGAAATGATTAAAAATTTAAGAATTAAAATGCCATCTGAAATGAAAAGTCCTTTAATTAATTTTGGTAATTAAATGAGGTATGCAAATAAATGTACTATGCATGAATGCAAAGAGAAACACTAAATTCAGAAAATATCATCGTTAAACAACTTTCATTGATGGGAATATTGTCCTGTTACAATAACTAGAGAAAGCTAACTACACATATGGTTTCAAGGTAGTATCGAGGTCAATCATCTCTCTCAAAATCCACACAATCCTCTCTCCTTCTTCAGATTCATCATCGACACATTCATGAAGCTCGGTAGCATCATCGACTAGAAACTGTATCTTTCAGGCAACTTCTTGCATCTGAGTCCCCCACCATGCCAATTCTTGCTCTTGCCTCTAAATCGTATAGGCGACAAAGTGTAATTGCTCCAAACTCAGAGTCGGGCGTACTTGAATTGCCCCTCTCATGCTTGCTACATGATCCTTGAGCTATTGAACCTCGACTTCCAACTCTTCGACATGTGTCATCAAAGCTTGATTTTCTGAGTTGCTGGCTTTTAACTTGCTAGTTGAACCCTTATGTTTGAAAATAGACTTTTCCAAACATTTCACTTGATCTTTTAAGGCTTTGTTTTAGTGTTGTTCTTTCTCAAATTGTCTTGAATAAAAGGTTCGTAGATTCTTCATTTCTTAGGTCAAAGTGAGCACTCGATCCTTGTGCTATAGAAACATCATCTTATAGTTCTCAGCTCGTGCTTTCTCCTCCTTAAGTCGAAGCTCTAGCCCCTCGTTTGACCCACCTTTTGCGGCTCTTTTGCTTCTGTTTAATCTCTTAAGGTGCTGGATCTATTCTTTTTCTATCCCGAGTTCGAGTTCTAGCTCTCCCCTTCTCTTTTGTAGGTCTTTGATCACTCATTCGAACTGTGTCTTTTCTAACTCGAAGTCGAACTTCTCCTGATGGGCTTTCTCTTCGAGCTTGAGGTATTTCTTTCACTATTCTTCAAGTTGTTTCCTCATCAAATCGGCCTCGGTAGGAAGTGTGGCCAATCTTTCCTCTAAAGATCTTCTTCCCTCGAGAGTCAAACAACGGATGTTGTTGTTGACATGGTTAAATTGTCATGCCTCGTATTCAAGAGTAACCATGTATGGAGCATTCACGATCCTAACCCATCTTGCATTATTCCATGTCGAGGAAGCGTTGTATACCATCATCTTATAGCCCTTCTCCTTTGCATAATCCATGTTGAATTCATTCAGACCCTTGGTGGCTGGCACGAACTATTTTGAACCGTACTGTCTCAGAACTAGCAGAGGTGCATAAGCAGTATGCCCCCAAAGGCCAAGTAGTGGTACACACGAATGCTCTCCGCACCTATAGAGAACGTTATTTGCCAACAACCACGGTGTTCTTCAAACTATATCCTCCTCTTTTAGGTTCCAGAGAACGTACTGCCATACCTCCTAGGATCTCTGGGTCGACTAGTCGTTCTTTTGTAAAAACTCTTCTAAGGGTGAGAACTTGCCATCGTAAAGCGGCTTGGAGAAACTGGGATTGGTCCAAAGGTGGTTGTAGAACCAAACCGTCAAGAGCTACGGGTATCCCTGAAAGTGCCCTCCATCATTCTTACGACAGAACCTCAAGGATCGAAAAGTTTCGGCAAAAATTATAGGTACTGGATTAGTCCCACTACCCAAACATTCAAAAAGATCCAAAATTGCCAGGTCAACGATCCTCAATGCTCGAGGAAAGAGTACCAATCCATAGATTAATAACGCAAATAGGTTCCGCTGAACTCGACCCACAGGACACACAGAGCCTAAGGTTAAAATCCCTTCGCACTTAGGATACTCCTTACTGTTCCAAATGGTGACCTGCTATTCGACCCAAGACAACAATGTGTCTGAAATTCTAACAAGCTTGCCTCGAAAGGCTTTGTTCTTACTTGGCTTAGAATACACCTGATCCGTGTCAACCCTCTTGCAGTTTATAAGATCCCAGTATTCTTCAATTATCGGAGTGAGATCAAAGTTACCAATCGTAAAGCAGCTGTAGGCGGAGTTCCAAAAACCTACCAAGGTTTGCAGTAGTGTTTGATCAACTGGAACCTCTAGCAAATACGCGATGTCACCATACTTCTCTTTAAAAGTGCTATTTGTTTCAAAATCCCAATTGTTCCATATTGACTTCAAATCAGACACATCATTGAATCTGGTGTTCATGAATATCGTGGTTGACATGGCTGACCTGAACCCAATGGCAATACTATCACCCTCATATAATTGTTACCCTTCTGACCATATCTGGACATCAAAATTATTTTCATCATTGCTGCGAACTAAGTCTCCCATCGATCTAGTCTTTAACTTCAAACTATTTCCAGACTCAGTGTGCTCTTCATGATTATGACATAATATGCAAAAAATAAGATAAAAATGAAAGGAAATGAGGAAAAAGGTTAATCATGAGATGAACAATAAACTTGAAAACGAGTGGAGATAAACATAAACAAGTTAAGCGAAGAGCAAGCATATAAAAGAAAACCCTAAACACATGAATTCTAATTTGCTATGGTTATCCGCATGGCTCTAACGGGCAAATTTCTTAGATTAACACACATGGGTTCGGTTCTAATTAGGGTACCCGAACCTATCTTATCACCTACTAAGGCAACAAGAACCCCAATTATGGCTCATTACAAGCTTGCGAATTGGCTTTGGTTCAAAGGAAAGCATGGCCTAATGACATGGGGTTGCTCACGTGTCAAGAGGCGTGGATTCTAGAAGTGAATTACCGACCCGTGGAGGGCTACTCACCTGAGTATATGGCATTTCACTCCCACTTAAGGGACAGAGCTCGGGTATAGAGCTTAATGAAATGGCGCAACACATGTCGATGATTCCTTAGAAATTAAATGAAAAATTAATTCAAAGGCCACCAATTATCAAAGCCCGTTCAAATGTAGTTACATTTTCAAGAAAGGGTCAACCTTACTAGAATCAATTGAAATTGCGACAATTTTTCATCATTAATAAACAACAAATATTTTATTTGGCCTAACTCTCTTTTGTTTTGTAAGAACAAAGTTAATTTACCCAATGGAGTCACCATACTGTAACGACGTTTTTCTGAAATTTCTTTTAACAAAGGTGTATCAAAGCATTTTTAGAGAAGAAGTCAACTACTAATTATCCCCTAAATCAATTCCTTGAAATCTTAGCTTAAAATGGGGATTTATTTTGAAAATCTCTTTTATTTTGCAAATCGATAAACTTGGGAGTCGCCATCGGCCACTTGGATAAGGTAGACCGTCCACCATAAAACCAGAGATTCATTTTGAAAGGGGCTCGGGAGTTGGTTATGCATGGGGAAGGATTAGCACCCCCACTTCACCCGAAAATCGGTACCAAAATATTTGTTACTTTTAATCGAAGGATATTGTCGGATTTTGAAAAGAAATTAATTCGGTGACCTTAATTGAAAATTAACCTTAATTGAACGAGCTTTATCAAATTGGTGGGTTCAAATTAATCGGACATTTAATTAATAAGGTTGACGATACATCAGACTATAGACTAAACCGACATCATATAAATATGACTGCCGTGTTAGTTTATGGTTCGAATCCCACACATCACCTTTATGCATGGTGCAAGCAGTTAAGGAATGATGTAATGACTTTGTCATGTTTTAATTCTACCTTGAGTTGGTAAGGATTAATTCAAATATTTGATCAACATCCTTTAAGCTCAGATTGTTACTACACAAATATCAGAACTAATGAATACCTCATTTTTTATGATTTACGTTAGTTAATGCAAAATTAATGGGCCATATGAATGACGATTAATGGATGGCAAACAAAGGCACAAAAATAAACACACAAAAGGCCCAACCCAAGACCTAACCTATAAAGACCCAAATTATGAAAGGCCCAAATGATGGTCTAATTATTAATTAGATGATTCTATATTTAATCCTAGGTTGATTACCCTAAAAGACTAAAACTCTAACAAGTTATGGTAATTAATTTAATGTAAATCTAAACTTTGAAGTTCATTTTATCCTAAATTCATTAAGAAATGTTCAATTAATTTAATAAATTTAACATTCGCTCAAATGAGCCAAGGGCGAATTTGAATTCACTAAACTAATTCAAACTCTAATCTAATTAAGGCTCTAAAGAAACTAAGCCTAGAATTAACTTAATTAATTTAAGAATCGTGCCCCTATGAGACGAGCACACATCTAAATTAATTAAACTAATTCACTTAACCTAATCTAAAGCCCCAAAACTATTAGCTAGGCCCAAAACCTAAAGCTAAGCCTACACTAAAACTATGCCAAACCTAAACTATTTCAAACAAGGCCTAAACTAAAAGCCCAAACCCACATATCACAAATATATTGCATATTTAATATATATCACATTCTTTTTTTTATAAAAAGCATATATTGCACAATATATTATAAACATAAAATAACATATAATTTTACTTTATATTGTTTTTGAAACCATATTATATATATATACATTTATAAAACTATACATATTTATTATTTTACAAATTTAAATATATTATGTATTATAAGGAAAATATATGTTACATAAAGGTTATATACTATATTATATGGAAAACAATATATATACCTTACGAAATACGTGTTGTATACCTCAGGAAGACTAGATATATATGTATATTATAAATTTCTAAAAAAAATACATACTTGAAAACTACAACCTTGTAAAACTATATATATATATATATTTTTATAAAACTATAAGCTTCTTACAAAATATTATATTACATATATTTTAAGCAAACCATATTATACTCTCTTAAATAGAGAACTATACCCTATATATTATAAACCTTACATCATAATCATCACATGAAAACTAAATATTAAAACAATCGTTTAATATAAACACTTCAACCATAAATTAGAGAGCAATAGATTTAAACATAAACAAAAAATAGCAATATATGTGCAAAAAGAACTAGGAGTAAAATGCATGAAAAAGGGATTAAACACTGGAAACTGGACCATAGTGTAGAGAAATAAACTTCCAGGGCTAAATTAAAAGGAAAAAACAGGGATGATATCGTAAGAAAATGAAAAGCTACAAAGACCTGGGTCGTAATAAAAAAACGCAGAATGGCCTGGAGTTGTGATTTTCCACGCGGAGGGACCGAATGTGTTATTTTGACTTACAAAAGTCCTTAAGATGCAAATAAAGAGGGACATAGGTCCTTAAATGGATATTAGACTAATTTTAAAAACAAGAAAACTTTATAAACCCTTTATTTCATATAATTACCTCTTTTGGCAAAAAAAAAATAGAGCTCTTATAACCACCATTTCATGTTCATCTGGGTTCATCACGAACCCAGATTTTGGCGACCCGCCGCCGTGGTTTCCAGAAAACGGCCACTGTTTCGCCGTGCCGGCCGCCATATGATGGGGGCCAGTGAGGCCAACCCCCCAAAAAACACCATTTCTCGACCTAAAACTGGATCCAACCTTAGTTTTCAAAACTCAACCTCTTCTCTTTTCTAAAAACCCAAAAACAAACTTGAAAATAGGACTAAAAAACTGACCCATTTACGATCCTCACCCTTTCGTTTCACTATGCACGACCTCGAGAGGCCACAAGGCTTGTCAATGGCGATGAAAGGCGGATCAACAAGAGAGGAAGACGAAGCGATGAGGGTAAGAAACAAACCGAAACCCTAACTATTATGTGTTTATGCTTTGAAATTAAAAAAGAGATGTTTATACCTTTGTAAATGTGAGTTTTTTTTCTTTCTCTCTATTCCCAATGAAAATCCAGAATGCTTACAAATCATCTATGGTTTCGAATATATATACCCTGATATATTATATGATTTAAGAAAAATAGGAAAATTAAAAAGAAATTCCTATTGGCTCTGGCATTTTGGTGTATCCTCTGATAATACCGGTTGGTCTCCGCATTTTCATCCTATATTCTGACATTGTTGGCTGCCCTTTGCATGTCATTCTCATTCATTTTTTCTTGTCACATGTGCCGACATGGTGGAGCGATGAGGAGGAGGGGGCCGGAAGAGTCATGAGTTACGACGTATGAGGGACTGAAAAGTCGCGTGCAGCGCGTGGGCGAAGGTGGAGAGTCAAACGTGGACTACACGCGTGTCTAGGAAGTTGATGGGACACTTCAGATCGCATTTGGACCGTCAGATCTGGATCAAATTTGACGGTGGACAACTTGCGTCGTATGATCACACTTAGTTAGGGTTTTCTTTATTAGATTTTACTAGGGTTTTGGTTATTGGGCCCAAAACGGGCTATGTATGCAACATTCTTTTTAATTTCTGGGCTTATAATGTAAATGGACTGAAATTAAAAACTTGAGGCTTTATTTAGATTGGTAATTAAATGTATATGGGCTTATATATATATATATAATTACGAGTTTTTTATTTATTACTATAGCCCATAGTATTCTTTTATATATTTAACTAAAATAAGAAAATAGTAATACCAATATAGACTACAACCGAAATAACAATAATACTAACTATGTAGTAATAACGATAAGACAAAATCGATAGAAATAATATATCACAATATTTAGGGTTTTCATTAGCAAATAACAAAAACATAATGGAAATTTAGATATTAGAAGATAACACTTAGATGTATTAGCAAGTAACAATAGTAGAATTTGGATTGCTTTTGAATTTTTACTGAAAATCATATATATCTATATAGTGTAAGATGGTTCAAGATAGGCAAAGCCCATGACACAAATTTATGTAGTAATAATATATATATAATAATAAAGCCCATTACTAAAGAAACAACAAAAAAAAAGGTTATATTAGACAAAATTAGTGATTGCACTTATCAAAGAATATTCTAAAGGGCTTTTATCTTAGTTTTCTATGATGTGTAAGTAGACTTTCATCGTAGCCGTCAATGTAAATCAATCTGTATCATTCATTGATTGGATAATCAATTATAAATCGAGATATTCTAGAGGGCTTTTATCTTAGTTTTCTATGATAGTCAATTATAAATAGAGATATTCTCTAACTTATTTGTAACGTACCTTTTTTAAATAATCAATCAATTTTATCTTGTCATTTTCTTTTTACTCCGTCAAATTAACATACCACAAACATTTGTTTCTTTTTCATAATTGTTTTGTTTTTGCTCAACATTGTATATTATATTAGAGACAAAGTTTGTCTTGCTTTAAATTTTATTATATTTGGCACCCATAGATAATTGTATTATTCAAGAATATTTGGTCGTTAATAACATTCAATCATTTAAAAAAACTAATATTTCCATCAAAAAATCATCTTGAGAACTAATGTGTCACAATTTAATTTCAACATAATATTGTTAAAATATATTCAAACAAATGTATAATTAATGCAAGACATACTCTATAACATACTATGATTAAAACACTAAAACTTTAAGCAATTTGTCTTCTTTGATCAGTTTGCTGTAAAAGTGAAGAAATCTTTGTTATGTTGTTAAAATCAACAATGGTTATATCATCAACCTTTTTTGATCAGTTTGATGTAAAAGTGAAAATTTTCGTTATGCTGCTAATATCAACAATTGTTAGATCGTCGACATATGTATCACCATTTTATTATGGTTTTTTATTTAATCTTAATCCTATTTAGAAGGGAGGGGAAGAGGGACTCTAGGAGAAAGAAAGAGAGTGTTCTTACCATTTTATTATGTTTAAGTGTGTGTTTCTATCAAAAATTGTATTTTTTGAGGCGCGTTAAATATGAAACAACTGGATTATTTGATAATAGATCACATATGGTTTCATTGTATATTTCTAATATTAAAGTCTAAGAAATTTTGGACACAATGCGTTGAAAATTACAATTAAACAATATTATTAGCGAAAAACTTTAAAATATGTATATAATCAAAATAAAAATTACCATCGAAAGAATAAAATTTTCTCTATATTATTGCTATGACATGGCTGCAAAAAAAAATTCCGAATCATGTTTATTCTTTTGTCATAATGGAGAGATGTAATTAAATTCTCATAATCAAATATATAACTTTCAAAGAAATTTCAAAAGTTTATTTGTAGATTATTTTAACATTTTATTTCAAAATCAAATCTTAAAAATTAAAAAATTAAAAAAAGGATTATTAGTTCTTACACTTTCTGCACATTAATCGAAAGAGGAATAATGCTGCACACGCTTTTGCTGGGGTGTGTAAGCAATTTGCGTCTGCCATGGTTTGGGTTGAGGGAGCTCCGTCGTTAGTTGAGGAGGCATCACAACTCGATAGATGCCGGGTTGACCCTCCCAATTGAAGATATCCTATTTTAACCTTGATTTGTGGAGTATTTTATACCTAAATCCACAAACATGTCTAAATTCATCTTAAAAATTAAAATTTAAATCTCAAACCTTAAAATCATAAAACCTTATCCTATCTCATAAACTCTAAGACCTAAATTTTAATCATAAAACCCTAAACTCTATACATTAAACCCTAAACTAACCTTTAAACCCTAAATTAAATCTACTTGTAAATTTTTTTCCTACTGTAAATGCATGTAATAATTTTCTTTTGAATATATATATTTTATTTATTTAAAATTTTAAAAACTAAAATTTTATACAAATTTTATATTTTTAAAAAGTTTTTTTTATCATTGGTCGAGAGAGAGACACATTGTCTCCATACTACTGCTCCAACCCTGGGTTCTCAAGGCACCCCATTCTCCACCAATGGTAATCAACCAAAAAATGATGGGTGTATTGGTAAGGCATATTGCACTTTCAAGGAGATGACGCGAGTTTAAATTTTGGAGACGACATTGTTGGAGGGGCAGCCTCGTATTCCACCCATACTGTTGAGAGAGGGACACATTGTCCCCATACTGTTGCTCAACCCTGGGCTCTCAAGGCACCCCATTCTCCACCAATGGGTAGCAAACCAACAAGTATTGGGTGCATTAGTAAGGTACATTGCATTCTCAATGAGAGGATGGGAGTTCGAACCTTGGAGACGACATTGTTGAGAAGGGCAATCTCGTACTCCGAACATGAACTGTAAGACGGACAAACCATATTACCCCAAAAAGTTTTTTTTTATCAATATACTTAAAAATCTGAATTTTTATACTAAATTCATATTACAATTACAATTACAATTCATGAATCAAATCAGAAATTAACTACTTTATTAACGTGACAAAAATAGTGATAAGTAAATGATCAAAATGTAATTTTGTAAAATTTTAGTGATCAAATCAAAGAAAAATAAAATGATTTTTATGACAAATTCTAATCCTAATCCTACTTATAGGGGAGGGAAGATGAGACTCTAGGGAGAAGGAATAAGGTTTTCTTAGTGGGTCTAGAACCCATGACCTAAGAGAAATGATAGAACAAAGATGAACAGCTTGGCCAACCGGCCAAATGTGTTTGCTCAAAAATAAAACAAAATTGAAGATTTATGTACTTTACCTTTATATTGGTCATGTTTGGTTAATAACAGTTTGAGCCAAAATTAGAGATTTGGCTAGTCAAATCTACTAACGTAGATGTTTGGTGAATAGCGGAATGGGGTGCAACCTCTAATTTTGAAAAAGTTGCTATATGAGCTTTTCGAAATTAAAAGTTTTGACATTAGAGTTATAAAGACTATTTTACCCTTAACAATTATATTTTTTTTAAATAACCTAAATTTAACATTTTCTATTTTAATTCTTCACCCTCGTGTATTTACAAAGTGACATTTGTAAACTAATATTTTTCTTTTTTCTTTTTATTTTCACACGTTTATATTTGTATTTAAATTTAATAATTTTTGAATAGAAGCCGCTAGTTTTATTAAACAAGAAAATACCCAAAATTACTATAAAAGTTCTCAACTATTATTGTAACTAAATACATAATTTGGACATTTTCCTAAAACTAGCTACTTTAGATCATACAAGGACCATACATGAAAAAGGTAAAAAACCCATCTAAAAGACTCGAACAAAAAATAGACAAAAATAAATCTGGCTGCATCGATAAACGAACCACAAAAGGGGATTAAGCTATTGAAAGACCACAGAGAACCGCAAATCAGAGCCGTGCGCCGTGAGAAACTATCCACGAGCGCAAACCGCGTGTCCAAATTCAATCCGAGAGTCTAGAGCAAGGAAGATAAGCAGGATTACAAATAAGCGCTATCTTAATCAGTCGTGGCGTCGTCAAATTCAACATTGAGAAGAACATAAAATAAAAAATGGCCAAACCACTGAAAAAGAAGAAAAACATGCAAAAAAATTAATAAATTAATTAAATTGTATTAAAAATAATTATATAAATAATAAATTAATATATAAATCCTTCAAATATGCCTAATAATATTATATTAAAATATATTTTTTATAATCTAATTAATATTAATAGATACAAAATATTGATAACTAATAAACTATTCAAATAAGTATTGAATATAATCATGTCTTTATATGTCATTTTGCTTGTTTAAATAATCAAACAACTATCAACTAATCTTACCAAACACTTTTATACAATCAACTAATACAATCCGCTAGTCAAATAAACTAATATAATTAACTATCAGTTAATGTAATCCGCTATCAACTATTAGCTATTTTCTAAACAAAGTCGTACACAAATTTAAAGTTAACATATATTTTCCATAACGTTTGGATTGTCCAAATTCATTTTAATTTAAGTGATCAAGATGTATTTCAATTATTTATCGGATAATATATTATAATGATTGATTCATATTATAGTTATTTAAATATTATATTATAGTTTCATGTTTGTAAAAGAATAATTTTATATAAGAATTGTTTTTCATATGGCTAATATACGAAACAAATGCTTTTGTTGATCAGGTTTGATTGAATAAATTTTGACTATAATTTTAATTGAGAGCTCAAATTATTGATTTTATCTATAATTATTCGATTGTTGTTTATTATTATGATTTTAACTAGAGCATGTCACTCAATGATCAATTTGAAAAAGAATTTAAATACCAAATTTGAAAACTTATGAGTTTTAGGTACCAATTTGTATAATAAGCTTATATGTGTATTTAAAGTTTTTTAATTTGAAACGTTTTAAAATGAAGCTAAAAAGATGCGCAACTGAAATATATAAAAATTATAAGAATTTTAATATTGTTTTTTCGGTATGTATTAAAATTTTTATACATTTTATAAAAAATTGATATATACCAAAATTCTCATATTTTCAAAATTTTATATTTTTTATAAGAAATTTACTACCTTTTGTAAAAAATTTAGTATATACTAAAAAAAATTGATATTAAAAATCTTATAATTTTTATATAAATTTCGGTTGCGCTACATTTTAAGTCCGCTCACCCTAAAACTTCCCATGAACTTAACGATCAGATCCTCGCAGAAGAAAAGGCTTCAGAAAGAGGACATTTTCCATTTTCCTCATAATTTCCTCTCTATTGCACAATTCCTTCATCCTCTCCGATTAAAGTCGAAATGGATTATGATTTCAGGAACAGAACAGGTCCACCGTACGAGGCGCAGATCCCGATTTACCGGCAACCATCCACTTCATCGTCGTCTACCCATCCGATGTACGGTCCTCCATTATACCCAAGTGTCGGTGGTCAACCCGCCGCTCACGGCATTGTTCCTCCCGCAACCCGCGCCTCCTCAATCCACCAGACTTCTGCTCCTTCGACTTCCTGTAAACCACTCCCAAAAAATCTTTTTCTTTTTCTACTATTTTTTCATTCTTTTTTTCTAAATTTGCTTTTCTTAATTTCCCCCTAATTTTGTTTCATGGAAGCGGGATTGAGCATTAGGGTTGCTTTGAAACCAGAATATCGTATTACTCCTCCGGTAAGCTTTCACTCGCTTGCTTTTGGGGTTTTAATTAGATGCGTAAATTAATCGTATTGATCAATTTGTCATTTCGTTGTAGCCTCAATTGTCTCCTCAAGTTGCGGATATTCCTCGCAGCAATTTCCAGTTTGATTTCGAGTTTGAGAGGAAAGTCTTGGCTGAAGCAGACAAAGAAAGCATGAATTGGAGCAAGATTGGCTTGGAAAACTTTGCTTCGAAGCCGACCGAAACAACTTCTTCAATGGTACGCCATTTTCTTTTTCCAGCTACAGATTTAGACCTTTTATATATTTCGTTAACATTTTAACTTGTCTGTTCCATGGTTCGTCTTAAAATGTTGTTTTAATGAAATTAGTTCATATTTGTTTAGCTTTAAGGGTTTACCTTAGAAGAAAAAAGAACAATGGTTTGAATGTGCAGGGTGCAAATTCAGACCCTGTGGTGAGCAAATACATTGCCTCTGGTCTCGGTCGAGAAGCAGTGGCCGTCGCTGTTGCAAATTATGGTGACAATCCAACCAAGGTAAGTTGGCTTATGTTATTGCATCAAAGTATTATGAAAACTTCACTGATTTTACTAGTGTATTGGCTTAATTGTAGTCATGGCATTAAATTTGGTTGGGTGTCTATTATGAAGTATTCCAAGGTTATATAATTTGTGATGTGTGTTAGGCTCGATTTCTCCCTAGTCTTCTAGTGTAGCTAGTTATGGTCCTCCTGCACATGCTTTATGCTGAAGTAAACGATTAGAATCCTGTCTACCTGCATTTTCTGGACTACCAGAGAGTAATTTTGGTTTAATGGCACGCTCCGCTTCTTTTCTGCTACTCTTGTCTTCTTTTTCTTTTGACACGATACTGTTCTAGGAGGAATCACTGGTTTTCGTGACCCATGACTTAGGTTCCTTTATTTCATGTTGTGGAAACACGAAATAAGCAGTCTTGTAATGCGGGAGAAATTTGTCCAATTGCTTTAGCTTGAGTAGTTTCATCAATTCTTCTGGTTATGCAGCTTGCATGTTCAAAATGTTCATTAAAGAATGTCTTTTTTGCTATGTTATTATGTTGTTTATTTGCTTCCGTAGGTTCGGGAATTTGTCACTGGCTACAACCTACTGCGAGAAATGGGATTCACGTCGAACAATGTGGTTGAAGCCTTACTCATGTATGACAATGACACAGACAAGGCATTGGCACATTTCCTCAACAGCTCATCATGAGTATGATATAATAAACTAAATAGTTTGTATGCCAATGAAAACCGGAATGATTTTATACCAATAATTTCTGCATGTTTTGCCGCTTTAAACACATTGTACAGCTAGTCATTCTAATAAAGGATGCCTCTCTGGTGTTAAATGTATGGGTGTCTTGTATTGTTCCCTACATCATTGTTCTGGAGAATACATTCATATATCATTCCCTATTATTTTCCGAAGAATTTGAAGGCATAATTTTCAAACTCAGGGCATTTGAAACTAAATGTGAGCATTTGTTTATACTATATAACTTGGTCATCCACTTCATTGTATGTCGGCACATAGCTGAACATGAACACGTGATTACAACCTTCCTATCGTTGCATCCAGCACTCTTACCGACTTACTGAGCCTTGTTAGCATATATTTACTTGATATATTAATCCAAATGATATCAACTCTAGAATAAATGATATATAAGATGTTGTCTTTCATATAAAAGAATAAACTTATACAAGTCTAAAGAATTACAAATAGAAAAATGAATCATGTAAGCCTCTTAAAACTACTATTATTAACTCTATAGTATTACCTTCACTGTGTCATTTTCAAAGTCTATTCTCAATGGTTCATTAGATGGGAAGTCAAAACAACTTCTACTGTGCAAGCAAGAGGTTCTTTATCAAATTCAAGGGAGCAGACTGTGGTTATTTGAAAATACAATATCCTATCACATAGCATTGGCCTCGTATTTGCTTTCCGGTATCTGTAAATAAACTCAAACTCCAGAACAAATAGCTCCTGAAACCACATCTGATGAAAAAAAACATCCATGTTAGTTACCCCAAGTAAGAGCCAACTAGATTGAATTAAGGTGTTAGCTTCGGATACGAGTATGTCCAACACAGATATGTTAATTCCCCCTCCCCCCCAGTTTTCCCATACCTTAGGAGGGTTCTTGGAGGATTATATCCTTATACTTGTTCTCTAAGTTATTTCGACTTTAGTGTGAGTGTCGGACATGAATGTGTGTAATGCAAGTATAAAGTTTTTTCATCCATTGAAGGTTCTGGGAATATCATATTCATATCTACAATACCCATGTCCAAATACGGGTCGGTAAAAGGGTTAGAGCAACATAGCTTGTTCTTGCAGTAAAGTTTGGATACGAATATCAACATTATTACCACATGCATACATCAAACGTGGGCACGCACTAGAGAGACAGAGATAAAGAGAGAGACCTGTGGACCAAGATGAGCAGCAAAACTTCCCTTCATCTACATGTTTGACATCAAGCCCTAAAAACCATGATCCAGCACTGACATCATCGTGCGCATATGTGCGCAGAAGATTTCTGCAGTAGACAAATTAGGATTAACTTCTTGTTTTATTATGGCATAAGCACCATGAAATTGTAGCGGCAAAGAGAAGGACCTGACCTGTTTATCGAAATAAATTTAGCCAAAGCGCCTGAGATAACGTACATTTCACCTGAAGCATGGCGGAAATATCTGTCGAACACCCAAAAGAATAAGAAAAAAAGAAACTCCATACAAGGAGAACAAATATCAGTATAAGTAAATAACCGGTATAAGGAACATATTCAAAGTTCTATCCATAAGTAAGATGGCTTTACATTTGAAACACATTTCATTAACGGAAGGTTTCGGAACTTAAGTTCAGCAAAGAAAACGTGCTTTTACAACTGAACCGACAAAAGGATCTTGACAGTGTAGGCAGATAAATAGTATTAACAGATATTGGCCTAGAAGATGAAATCAGTGGCAGCAAAACTTACGATTTTTTATCACCAAACTTCCACCAATCTGGTTCATACCATTTATGGCTCCTGCCAATATCAGTAGTTGCAAGCATGAGAAGAGATAAAGGCTATTCAATTATATATCAAACTCATATATCCTAAATTGTAGACTCTATATCTAAGCCAAACTCACGGTTCTGAAAAAACTTCGCCTGATTTCATACAGCCAATATAAACGCGAGGTTTGTTGAGATGAGATGTAAGTGTAGCTCCCAAGGCATCTGGAAACATGAAGTTGTTGATAGTGTTAAGACGTGTACTGATCAAATGTTTTATCAATAATGAAACCGCTCCTGTAATGGAACTTGTTTATCTTTCGCTATGATAGAACAAAACCAGGATACAACAGAGAATGCAGGTTATGAATTCGACAGATTTTCGTGCAGTGAGCCTGTCGTTAACATTATTCAACTGCATAGGATCACCCCAGAGAATCATCATTGTGAACGACTTCACAAAGATATAGCTAAGTTTGTTCTTGCAATCGAGTAATAAAGCTATGAAACTTGATATAAACAAAGTGCTCAACTTTGAGAAGTTGAGAATTCTGCATACGATTCTTTCAACTTCACATTGATGCACAAGGTAGGAATCAAGAAAGACTGAAGGTTTCCATAGATTGCGATACTAACCGATATTTACATAAACATCATCATTGACTTTTGCATAAAAATCAGCATCCCATCTGTCTGCAGCAAGAGCAAAAAACATTTTGGCCTTCTTTGGAAGCTCCCCTGGTGCTTCCACTTGGTCCTGTTAAGGAAGTTTATAGAAATGATCATACAGTTGCATCGATATCCAACTTTATTTAACAAGGCAAGTTAAGTGCTTTCAACCGACTTCTAAAAGAAAAAAATGCATAAGGTGTGTCCCGTTGACTTACAAGAATCATAAAGTCATTCGTTTGACTATTTTCATCGTCAATGCTCCTGTCCAAATTGTCCCCACGGTCCGCACTGCAAAACTATGCAACTTAAGAATGATTCTGCCTTACCATCTTCATAATTTAGCAAGCCCCTGAGGAACAAAAAATGAAAAATTGATAGAGATAATTATACCTTCTTCCAATGACAAATCGTGAAATTATGTCCTTTTCTTCTTCCATTTTCTTCAAAGTTGCACCTGGAAAATCAAACATACAGGTTTTGGTTCCCCAACAGAAGAAAAGTATAAGAAGTCATTCTCTCTCTCTCTCTCTCTCTCTCTCAGTACAAATGCAGAATACAGCAAACATGTTTCACTAGTTGTATGCACATAAATTGTTGTTAGTCAAAGAATCGAAGATGCATGCATCGAACTTGCCCCCTAGTACGTAAGACTAAAAGCTATAGATGGGACCGATTAAACAAGCATTTGAGCAGAAAACAAAATGATCTCCATTGCTATCTTTTCCTAATAAAACTCAAAGGAAATAAATCCATTTACACAACAATGCACATAAGCTAACAAAATCTGATCGAACAGGGAATACAATAACAAACCGCAGAAAGTCAAATGTTCATACCGCTTCCCATCCACGCCTTACGTACAGCATCTCTATTGTTCTTACGGCCGAATCTTGTCAGAACTCCTATTACTACAAGAGGTCTTCTCTTTGCAACAGCCTCATTAGTATCCGATGATCGCTTGGAAGTAAAACCCTCTCGTCTAGCTGCAGCGAGATCCATCTCAAGGGCCGATAATTTCTTGCGTTGTTCCCTAGTAAACAAAGAGATCCTTGATAAAAAAAACACTGATGTTGCAATAGAAATTATAGTAGTCAAAATAAACAAAAATCCACCTCACCTGCAGGCAATGATTTTCAAAGTATCATCTACTGATACAGCAGATTGGCCCTAAAATGAAAGGTCAGTACTTCATTAACAGAAAGAAACAAAGCAAATTTAATAGAAACCCAAAAAACATCTAAATTCCGAAAAAAAACACACACTAAACACCAAGCTAAATGTTAATAAATTCTCACCAGCCCTGTTACTCTATCAAGCTCTTTTATCAAATAAACCCTGGTTTGTGCATTCTGCCATAATCTAAATTCCACGAAAAGGAAGAAACTTTCATATCAATAGAAGGAAAAAAGGATCTTTAATCTGTAAAAATGAATTTGAAATTACAATTAAAAAGGTGGGTCTGGTAGTAATTAGAGAACTGACCTCCCAGCAACGTAAAAAGAAGCAAAAATTGCAAACATAGAGATTAACAGCGAAGAGATTCGTGTTCGAAACACCATATTTGAGACTTTGCTATTGGATCCCTTACTCTGCATCATCTTCCAAGGCAGGAAAAACACACACTCAGATTCAGTGATGTAAATGAGGAGCAGATCCGTGTCCAAGTGTCGGGTTCTTTTTCAAAGATTTTTCTGATGTGAATTTCGCACTGTATTTCAGGAATTGGCCAACAAATGACCGACCTGTCAGTGTCGAAAGCAAACCTCCGATGTTGTCGGTCTTGTCTTGTCTTGTCTTTCGGGTTTGGGGTTTTCAGTGCAATGCCTCTGCAAAGCACCAAATCTTTCAGGCTTTTTTCTGGTTTGTTTATACTCTGAAACTCAGATCAAGATACGATGAATTTGATAATACCATAATAAGACGGTATAAAAAAGGCAAATTACTGTAGCGTAACGTATATATGGCAATGTAATTTTGCAAACGACGGCGTATCGTGCAGCAGTTATACAGACCAGCCGGTGCTATTCGTTTTTCTGGGTAAATAACTTAAAGTCACTGAACTATACTCATAAACCTATTTTAGTCACTAAAATTTCAAAACGTTTTATTTGCTCACTGAAACATTAAATATTTTGTCAGTAAAGTTTAGATATTGAATGATTTTTGTCACTCTTAAATCTCAAACGGAAGTAGATGATGGTCGTTCGGTCTCAAATTTTATCGGTCACTTTGTTTGCCCCCTTTGAGTCTGAATTCGACTTTTATTTTGTCATAAAGTGTTTCGAAGTTTACGAATCTATTATTTTTTAGTTTTTTTCGTCGATTTTTTTTCGCTGTCGGCTGAAGCTCATTTCATAATATGTTGTTTCTCTTTTACCGATAAAATTTTTCATCATTTAAATTTTGAAAAAAAAAATTGTTTGCCAAATAGACGTCGTCGAAAAATAATCGAGAGAGTGGCGAAAAATGTTTAATGTCTAAATTTTAGTAGGTAAATTGAACGTTTTGAAACTTTAGTAACTAAAATAGGTTTGAAAGTAAAGTTAATGATGATTATATAATTTATTTCTGTTTTTATTATCACCGGTATCTGATTCACTGGCCGACTAATACGAATCAAATTTTACGAGATCCAATATGAGATGACCTCAATTTCTCCTCATTCACAACATTGGTGATGATGCCTTGTTCTTGGGCGACAATTCCTCCACCTCACTCGTTGCTTCTCGATTCCCTAGATGCCGGACCAATTGCATTTACTTCACGGACGATATCATCTTTTTTGCTCAGCCTTATCTTGCAAATGGTCCGTTTGATATGGGCATTTTTAGCTTGGAAACCGGTTGTTTTGACCGATACCATGATCACAATCCTTCTCACTTAGATATGCCGCCCCTTTTTTTATTTTACCTACATTGGGTGAAAATTGGGATCCTTCTTGTTTAGATTCGAACTCAAAATCGATGGATATCATTTGTAACAACTGACTGGATTAAATTTTAAATTGTATATATGTTTCAAAAAGATACAAAATTATAGAGTAAAACATCCTGGATTTAAGGCCTAGAAATCATAACTAGAATCGCCTACTGAACAAAGCATTACAAAAAGTCAAATTACAACACCGTTAATCATAAGCAACATTCGAAAATTACCCCAACCCACAACAAGACAACAATAGAAATTGCCTAGCAAACTGGCTCAATCTACAGGAATTGCATGCTTAACATAGCACACGTCCATCATCAACTCTCCTCGAAGCATGATTAGTGCTTGAATTATGCATTCTTCTATCTCTAATTATTCCTTGATTGGTTGTTTTAAGTTGCTAATGTGGGTATTTTTGTTCATTTTTCATGTAGGACAGTAGATTCCAGGAATGTTGTTTAAACTGCTGAAATTGTGCAATTTTTGATTTTCTGGATTCATGGCTGGATTAGTGGGCATGAATCTGGGCATGAAAGTCTGACTGGACGCCACGTTAGCAGCTTCTAAAAGACGCCACATCAGCAGCAACGATAACATATCAGCCGCATATCAGATAACTTATTAGCCGGATTTTAAATTCAAACTTTGGAATTATCTTCTGTAATTAATTTAAATAATTTAGGATTTATTTCTTATCTCTTTAGGGTTATTTTTAGGGTTTCAGGCTACTATAAATACCCATTTGGGCAAACTCAAAGATCATCTCATATTCTCATTCTTAGCTTTGTTTTTACTTTTAAAGTTTTATAAAGTTCTTTCTTTTCTTTAGTTCTTGCTTTAAGTTTTTTATCTATTTTTCTTTTATAATGCTAAGTATGATTTTTACCATAATCATACTTAGCTAAGTTTTACATAGCCAAGTGCTAAAGCAATGACTCAATTCCAACGTGAGGATTGAAAAGCACTTAAACAATTTCGGGTATCTCTCTTAGTTTTCTAAACTTAATTTCAAAATCAAAATGATTTCAAAACCAAAGATTGACGTTGGTCAGGATGTTGTTTTGGTTAAATGTGTGGAAGGAAGGATTGGCTATTGAAGCACATTCGACTTCCTGGGAACACACTTAGCAAAATTGTTTGCTAAGAGGAAACTGAGATCGGAATCAGTTATTATTGAAACAACGTAGTCCGAGTCGGCTTACTTATACATTTTTGATCTACAACATTGTTGTTGATTAGATCAGTTTTCAAAATCGATATCAAAGATGACACTTGGGTATTCGGTATGCAAGGCATAGTCACAAGGATTGATCCTTGTAGGCGAGTAACCGACGTGAACCCCAAAGTGAAAAATCCTTATTCTAATGATCCGAGGAAGCTGAGTCAAAGCAAAAGCCTGAGGCTAATCTTTACCATAATGATTCCACTTCTTAATCTTTTTTACAATCTCTTATTATTTCTACTAAATTCCACAAATCCCCACCATATTTAAATATTATTCAACTCTCTTCTCGGCTCACCGATTGAACAAACATAAATTAGGAAGTTCTCTTAGTCTCTGTGGGATCGACCCTTACTTCTCTTTTATTACGTTTGAAGTCCTTTATTTATTATTTGAGAATAAGGAATTACTTTGACGTGAAAACGACGCGTGTCAAATTGGTACCATTGCCCGGGACTACGACGAAGTTATTGATTTTTTTTTGATTTATGACCATGAAGAATCTGGGAGAACGAGCAGAATATAACCCAAAGATCGAAGCATATGCCCGAAGACTACACGCCCAAACACTTCGGGAAAAGAAGCAAAGACAGCAACAACAACAACCAAAATGTGATTTAGAAATAGCATCTGAAGCAGAATCACATTTCGACCACACAACCAAAGAACCAGTTCCGATGGGAGACAACGGCAAAACTATTCGACAACTGACTGCGGCCCCTGATGATAACCAGTCGATGTGCATAACATTCCCGAATGGCGAGACGCCATTCGCTCTTAAGACAGGCTTAATACACCTTTTACCAACCTATCACGGTTTGCCAAGTGAAAATACACATAAACATCTAAAGGAATTTCACATGGTCTGTTTAAGCATAAAATCCCAAGGAGTTTCTGAAGATTAAATAAAACTTCACGCCTTTTCCTTTTTCTCTAGCTGATATTGCTAAGGATTGGCTATTTGATTTACCCTCCAACTCGGTTTCAACTTGGACTGAAATGGCTCGCCTTTTTCTTGACAAGTTTTTCCCAGCAAAAAAGGCAAGCGAGCTAAGGCGAAGTATCCTGAGTATCCGACAAAAGGATACTGAATCTTTATATGACTATTGAGAGCGTTTCAAAAAGCTATGCGCAAACTGTCCGCAACACGGATTGTCTGAACAAACGCTTCTCTAGTATTTTTATGAAGGATTAACACCCATGGACATGAAAGTGGTAGATACAACAAGTGGAAGAGCTCTTGTTAACATGACTCCGACGGTGGCTAGAACGTTAATATCTACTATAGCCGCTAGCTCGCAACGATTTCACCCTTTAAGTAAACCATCTCAACGGGTTCACGAGGTAAGTACAGTTTCGTTGGAAAACAAAATTGATAAATTAACTGATATTGTTCAATCTCTTGTTGCAGATAAAAGAATTACAGCCAGGCTTTACGGGATATGTACGAGTCCAGAGCATCTGACGGACTATTGTCCGATTATACAAGAAGATGACACTGCGCAAGTGAGTGCCATAGGAAATTTTCTAGAACCTCCACAAAGACAATACAACCCCAACTCGTATAATCCAGGTTGGAAAAATCATCCGAACTTCAGTTATGCTCAAAATCAAAGGCAAAGTCAACCATATCAGCAGAGACAATCCACTCAACAACAATATCAACAACCGAAGTCATCATTGGAATCCATCGTTAAACGATTGGCAATATCCTAAGAGAAGTTTCAAACCCGCACTGAGGCCCACCTACAAGATTTGGACAAACAAATGACCCAGTTGGCTCAAACCGTGGGGAGACTGGAGTCGCAGGGAAGACTTCATTCTCAAACGGAGTCAAATCCGAGAGAGAATGTTAGTGCTATCACCCTCCGAAGTGGAATCGTTGTCACACCTGAAGTCCTAGAAGAGAATGTCGGACGGTCCAAGAAAGGGAAAGAAACGCCACACTCCAACGTCCAAGGTACGTCTTTATCACCACCACCACCTCCCCCTCCTCATGAAATCGCACCGCCCTTTCTATCGAGATTGATGAGGCGTGACAAGAGAGCCGAATAGAAGGAAATCTTAGAGGTGTTCCAAAAAGTACAATTCAACATACCTCTCTTAGAAGTAATCCGACAAGTGCCAAGGTATGCTTGATTTTTAAAGGAGCTTTGCACCATAAAGAGGAGACTGACTGGTCACGAGAAGGTAAATCTTGGAGAATATGTCTCAGTAGTATTTCAGTGGAAGCTTCCACCATTGATGAAGGACCAAGGTATGTTCGCTATACCTTGCAAAATAGGAATTGTTTTAATTAAACGTGCAATGTGCGACTTAGGAGCTTCAATCAACGTTATGCCACTTTCTGTTTATAAAATGATTACTAACGAACCTTTGAAGGAAACAAGAGTAACTATCCAGTTGGCTGATCGTTCTATTATCTATCCCGAGGGAGTGGTTGAAAATGTCTTAGTGAAAGTCGATGTTCTGATTTTTTCTGCCGACTTCTATGTCATCAACATGGAAAATGATAGAACGAACACTTGCTCTGAGGTACTTTTAGGCCGACCCTTCCTAAGCACCACGCATACAAAGATTGATGTGAGAAACGGTATATTAATAATGGAATTTGATGGTGAGGTCGTAGAATTTGACGTTTATAAAGCGATGAAATACCCAGATCAAGTTGAAAGAATTAATTATATCAATATTATTGACCCCTTAGTTGATGAATTTGTTGAAACTAATTTTTTCGATAATTTTTACAAGTTTTACAAGGATCTTGAACTTTGCCGCAAAGAGGAAGAAAGAGAGTTTGAACATATTTTTTCTATCAATTCTGAATTATTTTTATCTCCCTCTAAAACTAAAATGTTACATTCTTTTTTGCAGGCACCAGAGATAGAATTAAAACAGTTGACGGAGCACTTGAAATATGCCTTTTTGGGAGAAAATGAGACCTTACCAGTGATCATCTCAAAAAAGTTGTCTGAAAAAGAAGAGAATGCACTAGTGAAGGTATTGCGCACGCACAAGAAAGCCATAGGATGGACTATTGCTGATATTAAGGGACTTAGTCCCTCAACTTGTATGCATAAGATTAAAACGAAATGAGTGAAACCTTCTAGACAAGGACAACGCCGGTTGAACCAACCAATGATGGAGGTACTAAAAAAGGAGATACAGAAACTCCTTGATACAGATGTAATCTATCCTATTTCCGATAGTGACTGGGTAAGTCCAGTTCACGTGGTACCTAAAAAGACCAGAGTTTACAGTGGTCTAAAATTTTGAAAGAGAGTTAGTTCCAACGCTTGTACAAAATGGATGGAGAGTCTGTATTGACTACAAGAAGTTGAACTCTCTTACTAGAAAAGATCATTTTCCTCTTCCCTTTATAGATCAAATATTTGAGAAATTAGCTGAGAAAACTCATTATTGTTGTCTTGATGGTTTTTCAGGTTTTTTCCAAATTCCAGTTCGCCAGAAGACCAAGAAAAAACAACTTTTACTTGTCCGTTCGGTACATTTGCATATCGACGGATGGCCTTTGGCCTTTGTAATGCACCGGCCACTTTCTAGAAGTGCATGCTGAGTATTTTTTCTGACTATGTGAAGAAGGGCATCGTAGTCTTCATGGATGACTTCACTGTATACGGTAGTTCTTTTAAAGAGTGTCTTGATAATTTAACTAATGTGCTTAATAGATGCCTTGAATTTAATCTTGTTTTGAACTATGAAAAATGTCATTTTATGGTTGATAAGGGATTAATTTTGGGACATATTGTGTCTTCTAATGGAATTGTCGTTGATAAGGCCAAGACCGATATTATACGCTCACTACCTTACCCTACAACTGCAAGGGACGTTTGTTCTTTTCTTGGCCATGCAGGTTTCTACCGAAGATTTATTAAAGATTTTTCAAAGTTGGAGCGACCGTTGTGTGAGCTGTTACAAAAAGATAAAGTCTCCGACTTTAATCTTAAGTGAAAAGAATTGTTCAATGTAATTAAAGAAAAGTTGACCACAACACCAATTGTTAAAGCACCAAATTGGGAATATTATTTTGAGCTTATGTGTGACGCATCCGATACGAGCGTTGGAGCTGTTCCTGGACAAAGAATTGGCAAAGAACCACATGTTATCGCCTATGCTTCAAGGACTCTAGACTCAGCTAAGAGAAATTACTCCACAACAGAAAAAGAATTACTTTCTATTGTTTTTGCTTTAGAAAAATTTAGATCGTATTTGCTTGGAACTAAAGTGATTGTTTTTTTCTGACCATGTAGCTTTGAAGTACCTTATGAGCAAAAAGGAGGCGAAGCCAAGGCTTATCCGATGGATCCTGCTTTTACAAGAATTTAATTTGGAAATTAAAGACAAGAAGGGAAGCGAGAATCTCGTAGCTGATCATTTAAGTCGCATTCCTATTTCTACAGCCGACCCGCCAATTAACGATAAGTTCCCGAAAGAACATTTAATGTTGTCGCAGAAAGTGGTTCAATGGTTCGCAGACATGGTAAATTACTTGGTCACATGTAAATTACCCTTAGACTTGCCTAGATCTGGAATTAATCGACTAAAGCGGGAGTCCCGATATTATATTTGGGATGATCTTTATTTACGGAAGCACTATTCAGATCAGGTAATTAGGCGATGCGTCGCTGAGGAAGAGGTAAATTATATCCTAGACTTTTTCCATTTTTATTCATGTGGTGGTCACTTTGGACCAAAGCGAACTGCCCATAAATTTTTGGAATGTGGTTTCTTTTGGCCTACTATATTCCGTGACGCTTACTTATATTGTACATCATGTGATAAGTGTCAACGTGTAGGGAATTTAAGCCGAAGGAATGAATTACCTCAAAATCTGATTCACGTCTGTGAGATTTTTGATGTGTGGGGAATCGATTACATGGGTCCCTTTACTTCCTCATTTGGAAATTTTTATATCATTCTTGCAGTTGATTATATTTCTAAATGGGTGGAAGCTAAGGCTATCCAAAATAATGATGCTAGAACCACTGTTAATTTTTTGAAAAATTCTATCTTTTCCAGGTTTGGCACACCACGAGCGATAATTAGCGATCGAGGAACCCATTTCATCAACAAGGTAATTGACGCACTCATAAAAAATTCGAAGTTACTCAAAGAATTGCCACTGCTTACCATCCACAGACCAAGGGACAAGCGAAAGTGTCGAACCGCAAGATTAAAGCAATTCTTGAAAAAAATTGTTAAACCGGATCGTAAAGATTGGAGTCTCAAGTTGACCGACGCGTTGTAGGCATACTAGACGGCTTATAAAGGTCCCATTGGGATGTCGCTGTATCGACTCGTTTTCGGTAAGTCATACCATTTACCGGTTGAATTGGAGCATAGAGCCTATTGGGCAGTTAAGCAATGTAACATGGAGATGGAAGCAATCGGAGAAGCGCGAAAGCTACACATTCAAGAGTTAGAGGAAATCCGACGGAACGCCTACGATAGCGCTCAAATATTTAAAGAGAATACGAAAGAATTCCACGATCGAAGAATATCCTTTAAATCGTTTACAATTAACCAAAAAGTTTTGTTGTTTAATTCAAAACTTAAACTTTTTGCAGGCAAACTTCGATCAAATGGCTCGGCCCATTTACGGTAACTCAAATTTATCCTCATGGCACAGTAGAGATAAAAGACAGTTCTGAAGCTCGATTTAAAGTAAACGACCAATGATTGAAGCCGTATTATTAGAACGCCCTGGTAGGATTAGCCGAGGAGATCGAATTAGAAGAATCTACGCTTTAAAATTAGCTTGTCAAGCTAACGACGTTAAATAAGCGCTGGATGGGAGGCAACCCATTTTTAATTTATTTTGTTTATTTCTTTTTATTACAATTTTTCTTAATTTATTTTCTTTCTTTATATTTTACTTTCGTGTTAAATCATCTGCTATCCCTTGTTGCTGATCGTATTTTACATCGATTATGTACAGGTTTTGCAAGCATGGAGCAAGTTAGCATCTCCCTTTTAATTGGTGCACTATAGCCGACCCCTGTTCAAATGTTAGGATCAAATTTTGAAATTTCCCTATCATAGTCGGTCAAATTTTGACCCAATCTAGTTGTTTTTTAAGATTTTGTGGGCCCCACTTGTGATAAAATATCACAATCCCTCCCAAATTCAATTTTTACATTTCCAAACCTAAACTATTACCCATCTTCTTCAGCCATTCCCTCAACCAGCCATTCCCTCAACTTTCAACCACCTTTCTTTGCTTCGTCTGTTTCTTTTCCACTCAACAATGGGGCACACATAGGATCAAGCACGCTGGCTCTCTCAAACATCGGCACCCATAACGCTCAGTGGCCGTCGTCTGATGGCACCACCACAATTCGTGGTCGTGCCTAGCGATTTAGACTCGCATGCCGCTCCTCATCCGCCTCCCCCACGTCAAAGCCGTAGGCAGCAGCAACAGGCAGCCACCACTCAGCCAAACGACCAGGAATCAGCCCCCGATCACTCAACTGGCCGGTCTGTTCGTTCGATGGGCAGCAGCTCAGCTGCTAGGTCTTCACGCCATCGGCCATTACGTAGCCAGCCAGCACCATCGTCCTATTTCTTCCATTCTATGCCTTCCGCTGCGTCCTCACAGTCGATGCCAGATGTCACCAATGCTGACCAGCCACGGCAAGAAATATCCTCAAGGAGGCCGTCACCGTCCTTTTAATCCATGCATGACGATGTTGCATTTTCTCACCCCATGTATTCGTCTCCGCCGCATCAAATACCCGAGGTAAACTCTGATTTTATCTCCATTTCGCCTCCACTAATATTCCATCCGATTTTTGGCTTTACAGACACCCTCGGAGCTAATCTCCACGCGAACAGCCCATCGATGGAACAACCGGACTTTGAGCATGAACATCCTTCCGACCAGCCCACATCATCCCACTCGAACAATGAACCTCAAGATTCCCCACCATTCACGGCAAGTTTGGAAAACAGTACCGTTCTGAATGACCATACCAATCAAGAAGAGCGTTTCAAACGCTACCGACGTGGCCGCAAGTATTCAGCTCCAACCGAGGAGGTTTTATATGGCTACTTGGAGTTTGTTGGCGGCGACTTGGAGCGATTTAATCACATTTGCCACCGTCACTTTCAAGTTTGTAAGTATATTCCTCCGCAAACTCTAGAAAGTTTGCACTTGCACGAGTCTGTCATGCAGTTCTTTGATACGATTGGTTGGTTAAATTATCCAGAAATTAGATGTAACACGTATTATGAACTGGTTTTGAGTTTTATGTCACATTTTCATTTGATAAAAATTGTGTTATTTCTGTGCACTCTTCTGATGTCGTATTCTTTCGACTGCTTGGTCAGTATTTTTCAATGTCAATCACAGAATTTAATTTTTATATGGGATTCGTGATAGATGTCACGGATCCTGGGTATTTAACTGCTTTACTTGAGATTCGGCAGGATTTTGACAGTGACATATGTTATGAAACTCTTACTGGCTTGGCGGGTTCAGTATACGATCCGCATGCGACGAAGGGATGAGCCATTCATAATCCTACACTCCGCTACATTCATCGCTTCCTTGCGTACAACTATTTAAGCCTTAATGACACTTCTTCCAATTTAAGTAAGGTCAAACTTTTCTTTTTATAGTGTATGCAAGTCGGCATTAAGGTAAATTTAGGCTTTTTATTTGCCTATGCCTTTGAGCGTGTTGCGCGGACTAATCACCCACTTATTCTTGGTCCTTATATCACACACCTTGCATCTCGTATTTTCCTTCTGACATTTGATCCTTCACAGTTTACTTACGCATTTGCCATGGATGCGAGGTGCTTGGATACAATGGGTCTTCTAGCCGGTACTCCCAATGCGTCATATATTGTTCCTCCGGGAACTAGTACACCACGAAATGAGCGCATTTTCCTTCGGAGGCCGATTCCTCGACCCATACAGGACAATAATCCGCAGCCAGACATTAACGAGCGTTTGAACTCCATTCTAACCAATATTGCCGAAATCCTATCATTCATTCGCTCGGGCACATCTCGTCGAGGACGTGGGCGTGGCCGCAATTAGCTCAAGAAGTATTCCATTCCCTCTCTTGCATTTTATTTTCCATAATGGGATATTATGATTAAGTAAGGGGTGGAATTAAAAATAAAATTAACTCTCACTTATGATTTGCGATTGAAATTGAGTTGTTTCTTGATTAGAATTGTTGAAGACTTTGGTTGCTAGTTTCTTGTTTGATTTAATTTCTTTGCATTTCTTTGTGAATTCAATCTTGTTCTTGTTGAATTTAGGATGCATGATAGCATGGCATGACTAATTTATGTAAATTTTTCTTGGTCGTTTCATGAATTTGTTGATTGAATTGGATGCATGACTTAGTTCAATAGACTTTTCGTGTGAGTTTTGAGCCTAATGAGCATATGTTTTTATTCTCGCTCTTTGTTTCAATTGAGTGTGCCAAACTAATTGATTGCATTCTAGAACTTGTAACTCGATACTTGTTGAGACTACACATTTTGATTATGATGCTTTAATATGATAGAGGCATTAGGATTAAACCAATTGTTCTTCCCGAACAAAATAGCCTACCCTTTTATTTATTTTCCACTTAGTGAACCATTTTTGAGCCTTTAATCCTTTTCTTTGTTTACCATATCATTAAACCAAGCCTATTTTACTTTTTGTTTTCCCTTCAATTATTTTTTGTCACCCTTTTCAGGACAAGTTGAGGTTAATCCGAAGCGAAAAAATGAAGAAAAAAGAGAGAGAAAAAATCAGATTCGAATCAGTTCGAAAATAACACTGTGCAGAAAAATAAATCAGTGCAGTTTGGTTCGAACAATGCAAAAAAATACAGCGCAGAAAAATTGCAAAACCGTGCAGTGCAGTTTGAATATACTGTGCTGTTCGAACAGTGAAAAAAAAAGTAGAAAAAACAGAAAAAAGGACAGTTCGAATAAAAATTGATTGATTTCTTCTTCTCTCTTTGAATAAATTCTTTGGAATAATTTTACTTGTCTTGACTTTTTAAACCTCATTTTCGACCTTTTATCCTATCTGAACCTTAACCCCGTTACAACCCATTTTTAAAGTCCTATTGATTTTTGCATCATTTTCATATTAGGTAGTGGAGATTAGATCTAGTTACAAGCCTATGGTAATGAGTTGATCAGTTTAGGCTTGAGCGATTCTCTTACCCGAAATACTTGAGCGAAATGAGTGAACCAATGTGAGGAGCTAAGTCTTGTATTCTTTGAAATTGGTAGACGATTGAAATGTCTTGGTCGATTTACACTTAATTGACTATGCCATGATTGATTGATCTTGAATTTCAACATTTACTTGATTTAGTTCACTTTAGAAATCTTGGAAATTCTATGAAATTGGAGTTGGCAGCTTAATGTTTTTAGCATGATAATTGAGAAATGCTTGAGGACAAGCATTGAATAAGTGATGGGGAATTTGATTAGTGCTTGAATTCTGCATTCTTCTATCTCTAGTTACTCATTGATTGGTTGTTTTAAGTTGCTAATGTGGGCATTTTTGTTCATTTTCTATGCATGACAGTAGATTCCAGGAATGTTGCTTAAACTGCTGAAATTGTGCAATTTTTGATTTTCTGGATTCATGGCTGGATTAGTTGGCATGAATCTGGGCATGGAAGTTTGACTGGACGCCACATCAACAGCTTCTAGAAGACGCCACGTTAGCTGCAATGATAACTTATCAGCCGCATATCAAATAACTTATCAGCCATATTTTAAATTCAAACTTTGGAATTATCTTTTGTAATTAATTTAAATAATTTAGGATTTATCTCTTATCTCTTTAGGGTTATTTTTAGGGTTTTAGGCTGCAATAAATACCCCATTTGGGCAAACTCAAAGACCATCTCACATTCTTATTCTTAGCCTTGTTTTTACTTTTAAAGTTTTATAAAGTTCTTTCTTTTCTTTAGTTCTTGCTTTAAGTTTTTTATTTATTTTTCTTTTATAATGCTAATTATGATTTTTACCATAATCATACTTAGCTAAGTTTTCCATAGCCAAGGGCTAAAGCAATGACTCAATTCCAACGTGAGGATTGAAAAGCACTTAAACAATTTCGGGTATCTCTCTTAGTTTTCTAAACTTAATTTCAAAATCAAAACGATTTCAAAACCAAAGATTGGCTTTGGTCAGGATGTTGTTTTGGTTAAATGTGTGGGAGGAAGGATCGGCTATTGAAGCACATTCGACTTCCTGGGAACACACTTAGCAAAATTGTTTGCTAAGAGGAAACTGAGATCGGAATCAGTTATTATTGAAACAACGTAGTCCGAGTCGGCTTACTTATACATTTTTGATCTACAACATTGTTGTTGATTAGATCAATTTCCAAAATCGATATCAAAGATGACACTTGGGTATTCGATATACAAGGCACAATCACAAGGATTGATCCTTGTAGGCGAGTAACCGACGTGAACCCCGAAGTGAAAAATCCTTATTCCAATGATCCGAGGAAGCTGAGTCAAAGCAAAAGCCCGAGGTTAATCTTTACCATATTGAATCCACTTCTTAATCTTCTTTACAATCTCTTATTATTTTTACTCAATTCCACAAATCCCCACCATATTTAAATATTATTCAACTCTCTTCTCGGCTCACCGATTGAACAAATATAAATCAGGAAGTTCTCTTAGTCCATGTGGGATCGACTCTTACTTCTCTTTTACTACGTTTGAATTCCTTTATTTATTATTTGAGAAGAAAGAATTATTTTGGCGCGAAAACGACGCGTGTCAAAGCACTATACCAAAATATAATGCAATGCCAAATCATTAACCTCAAGTTAACGTCCAATCATTAATTCGAAAATTTGAATCGTTACAAAAGATCTTTGAAAGTTGTTGTGGGTGTATGGTGTGTGATCAAAAAAATTTACAAGCTCTCGGAACTTAAAGATAAATCTTCTAAGCCAGAGCTTTATGCATCAAGAATTGCATTAGATGAATTAGATGTCATTGGAGCTGACTGGATTTAAAATAGGCAAGTTAACGTTTACCCCAAAATCATTGATTTATTCAACTTAGTCCCCCAAACTTGAAAACTTCTCCAATTTTAATCTTAAGTTAAAAGAAAAAAAAAACTTATGTGATTGACCCGTAATTCAGGGTGTGACATATTGAGTGCCTTGGGGAAGTGTGAGATGGTCTCCGAGATGATGCGAAGAGGTTATGAGAATTGAGATTGAGCGGAGAGTGTCTCAAGGATCTTCTTTTGACTCGACTCAATCAAATTCTCACTTTTATTATTATCTTCGTAGCCCTCTTCTAGGGATTAATTTCTATCAATAATAGTATTTCTTTAACGGAACAGATAAGAGTAAAAATTGGAAGATACATATAAGGCAATATACTAAAAGCATTTTTATATATTTTATTCATAAGCAAACTCACACACAGAAACATCTATGTATGCATGCATAGACGACAATGACACACATAGTTTGGAAGGTGATGATACAAGAAACACAAACCAAAGAAACACGACACATGTAATTTCACACTCGCAGACAAGCTATCAAATTGTACTAGTAGTAGAGGAATAGCCAGCACAATATTATTTATATTATATAGATATTTGATAGCCTTCCTTGTCACCGCAACCTGATGCCTAATTTCATTTATCTTGTTCAATCGAAGGCTCAATGTTTGCCTTCATTGTTGGGGTATTGGTGCACTGACCAATTTCAATGTATGCGGAGTATCCAAACTTATATTTTTTATAAGATGGTCCCCCTTGTGAGCGAAGAGAATTTCGGACATCATTCATATGAACAGGCTGATCCACGATATCAGTATAGACCTGTAATTGCAGTTGATACGTCACATTTAATTGATTTAATTTGTTGGAAATTGAAAACAACAATTACCTTGTTGTCATCTCCCTTGTTGAATTCCAATGGATTGCTCCAGACAACAATCCACTTTTTCTCATCAGGCAATTCGTAGACAAGACAAGCCTCTGAACCCTGAATTTGATTATCATCGGACTTTCCCGAGTGTGTAAAATCAGCCTCGTCTCCTTTACCAATATTCTGCAGAAAATCCGTATGCTTAGCGCCATTCCAAACATGGTTGCCTTTCAAGGATATGGTTGGCTGAGCAAGGTTTGAAAGCTTGCCCACTGTATATGTTTCATTATACACGTTGGTGATGCCATCGTATACCCGATTTCAGTGTTGTGCTTTCTTTCTATCTTGTCTTGTGCTTCCAATACTCAATGTTCCAATACGCACCTATTTATATACTAACATAATCATAACAAGACAAACGCGTCCCTTCCTACAACATTTTCAATTTTACTTTCTTTTTATTTATTTATCTACTCATTCACGAGGAAAAAAAATATTAATATCATTTTCAACTAATTCGGTAAAACTTGAATTAGAATTTCTTTTAGGAAAGATAAAACTTTGATTGTTAGAGGCATATTTACTTTCAGATTGACATAGTTCATATGTTTTCGTATAATCTAACCCGATAGATCCATTAATAGGTCAGTTATTGGCATGAGTCATGTCAATGTGCTTTAAGAACCAAGATGTTTTGCTTGTGCTTTTAGAGCCATTAATGTGTCTTTTTACTAACACGTTCTTAATGAGTTTAGTTTTTTAAGTAATTTATTTATATAAAAATTACACTTTATTATTTATTTAAACACTTTAATTAAATCAAAAGTTTGATGGTTACGGGGATTTTATTATCTCATGACATCAAACGGATAGAAATATTAATGTCATTTTCAACTTTGTAAAATTTGAATTGATTTTTTTATGAAGGACAAAACTTTGATTGTTAGAAGCATATTTACTTTCAGATTGACATAGTTCATAGGTTTTCATATAATTTAACCTGGTGAATCTATTAATAGGTTAGTTAGAGGTAAAAGAATTAACAAAATTGAATGTTAAGGATGATTACAAAATCCACTTCACTGAAATTTATCAATATTGATTTAATCAAGTGTAAAATTAAATTTATGTGATTTTATTTGGTAATTTTCTTTTATGTTTCTAACATATAAATATCTAGCTTTAGACATTGTCATGTTAAATTAATTTATATAGCATGATTAATTTAATATTATCATGTTAAATTCATTTTATGTTAAAATCAACAAGTGGTCCAGTAGTAAAGCAGATGATGTTCATTTTAGTTAGGAGACCGGAGTTCAAATCGTTTTATCTAAAAGGTATATGTAATTTATTAGAAGGTTAAGAATATGTATAAATATATACTATATTTAAATAACCTTTACACTATTAAAAAAGACATCGACATATTAAATTCATTTTATAGCATGGGCTAAGAAGGCAACAACTTTCTAAAACTTGGTGATAGGTTTTGTTTGTCGTTGTTGATTGGTTTCTAAAATATTTTAAATTTTACTTTCTTTTTATGTATTTTTCTAGTCAATCATGGCATCAAACGCAAAGAAATATTAATGTCATTTTTAACGAACTCTCTAAAACTTGAATTGGATTTTTTTATTCACGACAAAACTTTAATTGTTAGAGGCATATTTACTTTTAAAATGGACATAGTTCATATATTTTCATATAATCTAACACGGCGAATCCATTAATTGGTGAGTTAGAGGTCGAATACTGGCAAATAAATGAATGGCACCATGTCAATGTGCTTTAGGATTCAAGAGGTTTTGTTTGTGCTTTTAGATCCATTAATATTTTCTTTTTACTAACACGCGTTCTTAATGAATTTAGTTTGATTTACGAGTCAAGTTAAACGAAAAAATAATAATCTAGTTTTTTAAGTAATTTAATTATATAAAAATTACACTTTATTTTCCATTTAAAAACTTTAATTAAATCAAAAGTACGATGGTTATGGGATATTATTATCTTAGCATCCTTGAATATTTGACTTGAATTTTTTAATCAATTAGTCTTTTTTATTTAACATTGGAATAGAAATTGAAAAATAAAATGAGAAAAACTTAATATTTTTCTTTTTATTTATTTATTATTGTAGTCAATTATGACTAGGGGTGACAACGAGCCGAGATGAGCCCGAGCCTGGCCAGACTCTGCTCGGCTCGAGAAAAGTGTTACTGGGCTCGTCGAGCTCGAAATTTTAAGCTCGAGCTCGGCTCGAAAATAATAATCTAGTTTTTAAAGTAATTTATTTATATAAAAATTACACTTTATTTTTCATTTAAAAAATTTAATTAAATCTAAAGTTTGATGGTTACGGGGATTTTATTATCTCATGACATCAAACAGATAGAAATATTAATGTCATTTTCAACTAACTTCGTAAAACTTGAATTGGATTTTTTTTATGAAGGACAAAACTTTGATTGTTAGAAGCATATTTACTTTCAGATTAACATAGTTCATAGGTTTTCATATAATTTAACCTGGTGGATCCATTAATAGGTCAGTTAGAGGTAAAAAAATAACAAAATTGAATGTTAAGGATGATTACAAATTCCAGTTTACTGAAATTTATCAATATTGATTTAATTAAGTGTAAAACTAAATTTACGTGATTTTATTTGGTAATTTTCTTTTATGTTTCTAACATATAAATGTCTCGCTTTAGATTTTTAATCTTTATTAATTAATTTAATGGTGTCTAACAATGTTCATCGTTACTGGTGTTTAGCGGTGCTCGTCGAGCGTTGTAGAATTTTTCATATTTTTTAATATTTAACATTAGAATAGAACTAGCAAAAATAAAATAATAAAAACTTGATGCCGACCATTTTATGTAGAACTAGATTGTGGACAAAAACATTATTGTTAGTAGTACATTATTAAAAATAAAATTAGGAGAATTTTTCTCGCACAAAATGGAGGTCGAGACCAACATGTTTAG
Organism: Hibiscus mutabilis; assembly: GCA_019671005.1. Taxonomy (NCBI): domain Eukaryota; kingdom Viridiplantae; phylum Streptophyta; class Magnoliopsida; order Malvales; family Malvaceae; genus Hibiscus; species Hibiscus mutabilis. The sequence continues at coordinate 597,039 of CM033717.1, read as the reverse complement.
TCTTTGCATGGAGGAGGGGATTAGCAGCCATTGAAACGGTGCTGGTGTTGTCGCACCAGATTTTTGGTACATCATGAAGTGTGATGCCCATATCACGTAGCACAATATGTGTTGGGAAACGCCGTACATCCCATGGCGCAGCGGAAAAATTATCCGGCTTAATCCAATAATGATCAATGTATAAGGGACGAATTCAGGGTGATAAATGATGAAAACATTACCTCAAGTAATCTAGAATTCCGCAGCGAGTATAGGAGAATCCAAATCAAATCCGAGTCGTCACAGCAACGTTTCGACCTCTACGCAGTCAACCCGAATAAAATTAACAATTTTCTCTTCTCTAACTGTTAGAGAGGATTTTCGAAAAACATATGTTGGCTGCTAGACCTTGTACCTTTATATAGTATTTAAAAACCTAATTCTAATTAAATTCGGATTCTTTAAATATACAATATATTTAACCGAATATAATTAAATATGTAGAATTTGATTCTACTTTAATTAGGTTTATTTTAGAGATATATATTAATAGTATTTGATAATTACAATAACTTATCAAATAATACCATATCTATAAAAATGAAATTATCCATAATTACAATAATTATAACAATCTCGGTTTCTCACTAATTACATGTACAACAAGTTTGTAACATGCTATCTAGTCGATATTTGTTCGTTTCAATCACAGGGTGTGATCATTGTAGGTTCATGTAACGTTAGCAGTAATATCTAGAACAATTATAATATTACAAGCAATGTGTGACATCTAGCAATACATCATTGCTACCTAAGTTACATGAAATCGTGGTTCGATTTAACCTTTTTTTCGTGATTAACTTCTTTTTATGTATTTCATCCTTTTGTCCTCACATCTAGATCGAACACAAGTTATGAATTAGTCACACTTGTATAGCCCATCTAATGTTTCTTGATATCTTGAGTAGACTATTATAAACGAATAACTATGATATCCCATATCAATTTATTTGAGCATAACCATGCATTTTCTAGTCTCACTCAATTAAGTGGCCTATGATATTACTCCTATTATGTAGGAGGGATAAATCCTATCTTGATCAACCATATTTCGTTACATGGATTGTGACATATCCAATATCAGTCTTTATAGTGTAGTTAGTTACAACACACGTTTGGCTGTATCAAAATATGTCACTCACGATATTGAAATAATGATGATCTTAAGTCTGAGGATCATACATGTAGTTATCACCATGAGCAATGTTGTGACTGTCACATAATAATCCCAGAAACATGCTCATAGTGGGTCAGTACAGTATGTCGTTCCCTAACACGTACTTATGTATTGATTTTGACATCTCCATGTCAATGACAACACTTTGTCATCAATCAACTACATATTAGTTTTAATACATTGTTGTTGTCCAAGTCTACAATAATTCTCGACTAAGGACATTCAAGAATAACTATATTATTCTAAGGATTTTATTATAATTCAGTTTATTTATAGATACACAGAATAAGATTGAAATAATAATAATGGCTTCTTATTAATAAACAAGATAAAATAAGTATGTCTTTTACAACTATCGAATAATTGGTCTTTGGGCATACTCCAACAGTATGAACCCAAATAGTCTCAGATGAAGCATCTGCTAGGCTTCGATATTCTGCCTCAACGGTAGAGCGAGAAATAGCTCGTTGCTTATGTGAACTCCATGAAATTGAGTGTCCACCAAGTAAGACACAATGACCTGAAGTAGACCGTCGATTGTCAACATCGATGCCCCAGTCAGCGTCCGAGAAGGCTGCCAGCAACATAGAGTCAGGATGTTGTGATTCAAACCATAGACCATGATCAATAGTCCCTTTGAGATAGCGAAGGATCTGTTGAACTGCATGCCAATGGACATCCGTAGGAGATTGCATGTATTGAGCCACCTTATTAACGGCATAGGAAAAGTCAGGTCACGTGTGACACAAATTTTGTAGAGCACCCACGACACTACGAAATCCTTGTACATCACTAAGGGGATCACCATTATGTCGGCTGAGCTTGGGATATGTAACCATGGGAGTCGAGACAGCTTTCTCCTCAAGCTGAGCTATTTTTTTGAAGAAGTTCAAGAGCATATTCCTTCTGACTTAAAAACAGGCCGTGTTCAAAGTATTGAACTTCTATCCCCAAAAAGAAATGTAGTCTGCCAAGATCTTTAATAGAGAATTGAGCATGGAGAGTATCAATCACCAATTACAAGTGAGTTGAAGAATTCTCAGTTAGTAGAATATTATCTGCATAGACTACAATATATGTAGTGATCTCACCATTAATTCGAATGAACAAGGATGTATCTACCATGGAAGCATGGAAGCCAAGGCTACAACATTTCTGCAATTGGTTTCTGGTGGTGGATCTTATTAATTTATGCCCACGTTTTTAAAGCTGCTTTCCGCAAGTAAAAATGGATTTATTTTAAAGATGCTGGATATTAACGTATTCATTTAAAATATTTACAGTGCTTGTAAAAGTAGTGCCCTTTGCTTCAACAACAAGAATGCTGTAAAAAAGGTTAAAATGTTTCAATGGTGACAAGTGGATGCAGGTTTAAGGGTAATGCCTTTCGGATCAAGAAAACCAGAATCTTGTAAAGATTAAAAACTTCCCTTAAGCACCTACGGTCAGTGCACAGAATATTTTCTCATCGTTAAAACTGTTAATTCTTGCTAATTCCTCGCATATAAAGTGTTAAACTGTCAATTTTCAAGTCAGTAATTTAGCGATAAGGTTGACATTATTTTTTAATTCTAATTTCTTAGTTAGGGGTGTATAGGTCGGTTTGATTTTTTAAAATTTTTTAATAGTCTAACGATTTTCGGATCAGTTAATCATGATTTTCGGGGGTTTCATACTAACTTTAGGTTTTGAGATTCACTATTTTATTTTTCACAAAATAACTTTATTTTATGAATGTTAAACATTATTTGATAAAATTTTAAAGACATTTTCATTAATATTTCTAAAAAAATATTTTTTTTCAAGTAAATAAAAAATAATTAATGATTAATATATAATATTTTAAAGTTATTTCTCTATTTTAAGTATAAAATGTTTATTTCTACATTATAAAACAATTAAAATTAAATAAAAAAATTTAGTTCGACTCACCACAACTTTTAAACTTGTGAACTATAAATAGTTCAAACACTACAGTTTAGATGGATTTCAGTTAATCAATTTGTGTTGTTCAGCCCTATTTGTTTGTGAAGTGTGAGAACCAATTCCAACAAATTAAGACTAATTTCTGAAATTGTAAATAGAAGAATGAAATTCAAAACTATACAATTTCTTTCATACTAATATTTAAATTGTTCTTAGAAGATCAAAGCATCATACTATTGTCCAAATCTTTATCTAATAGGGATATCATGTGTGGGTACTTCGGATAATCACATGCTATAGCCTGTCATAAAAAAACCATTGGATTTCTGCAGCGGACTTAATTGAATATAACAGAAATTTGTGTGTGAATATAAAATTTATGTCTTCGTCACTGTTGAGTTAGGTTTACAAAGCTGCGTTAACATATGTATGCTCATCAGATATCTTTCGATCTCTAACCAATTCCGTCTCAAGGATGGGCGTAAATTTTTACGTCAATGGCATGAATTGTTAGGGAGCTATATTAGAAATTTAGGGTGCATTGAAGAGTGCGGACTCAAATCATCGATAGAAAATACAATGAATATGCATTAACTATATAAAAATTTAAAATTTTCAGGGAGTACGACTGTCCGGCCAGCACCCTTCGATCCATCTCTATCGCCTCCATATATAAAGGGTTTTAATAATGTATTGCAGTTTGTCAGGTTATAAGGCCAAGTGCATGGGAATCTAAAACAACAGAGCAGAAGCCAATGTAGTTGTTTGGGAATGTCGGCTTGCTTGGCATTTACTTGATTTCCACAAGTGTGTAGCCAAAGAATGGCCTAAACATAGATATAAAACAATCCATCATAGATTTAAGTTACTGTTGATATAGAGTGAGGACCAACCTATAGCCTCAAGACTTGATCTAGAAACAATGTATGTAAATATTCATATCCCATAACGCAAAAAAAAAAAAAAAGTTGGGTCTTTTTAAATAATTGCGTGAGGCTCGAGATTCGAATGTTGATTTAGAATTTGATGATAAAAGTTGGGATGATTCACACGGAATTATTGAAAATTGTGTATAGAATGTTTGGAGTGTTTATTAGAAAAACCGAAGGATATAAAGTTGATGTATTTAAGTGATCTGGATAGTAGAAAAGACTCATATAAATTGATGTGAACCTCTGTATTGGTGTCTATGAAAAGGAGTAAGAAGTTAAGCCATGGTGAACATCCTACTATTGAAGACTTATATGCAATGTCAATGTCTAATTTGCCTAGTTTTATAACTATCAGGGACAAAAAAATAATTGAATCAAAAATTGAGGAGCCAAAATCAATTTGCATAGTTCCAAAATTATATGTACTTGTGCTGAATTTGTGTCCTAGCTAAAACACTCATGCAATGATTTATTCATGAAAAATAAAACTTACCCATTCATGCATTATCAAAAAGTAATATAAAGATAAATTTACCAACAACTAGTTGGTATAGCGGAATGAAGCGCTAAATCTCTTAAGCAATAGAACAAAAATCATCAATACCTTCTTGGTGCCCCGTATTCATGTCACAACACAAAAAATCTAGGCCCTAAACCTAATTTTTAAATCTTAAAAACTAAACCCTATACATTATTCTATAAATCCTAATCCTAAACTCTAACTTTAAGCCATAATCCTAAACCATAAACCTAATTTTTGTGTGACGGGAATAAAGAGGGGCACTCAAAAAGTAGATGACTTTTACTCTTAAACAAAGTCATTGATTCGAATTCTGACATTGTGAATGGAAAAATAAGATTTGGATGGTTGCCCATGTATTGGACTTTTAGAAAATCTAATTCGAATTAGTCGATCAATGAATTAGATACTACCGATTAAAAAACTGAAAAAACCCAAACAAGTAAAAGGTGATGAACCATATATATGTAAACACATGTGCATTGACTAGAACCACTTGGCTCATTTGCTTTTGTATGTATCCTTTTGCTTTAACCTGAAGTTTGCCGAGAGACTTTTTGTAAATAAAACATAGTGGGCATGGCGTGTAACCCACAGAAATCCTAGCCAGCAAGTAGCAATAGCATGTGCTGCTGAGATGGACAAAAAGAAAAAATGCAAAGGATGTGATGTGTCGACTGTGGATTGATGTCAATAGGAATCTTGTTTTGAATATTTTGTAGTATCAACTTTTTTTATGGAGAAAGTTCTTTGGATCCAGAGCCCTTTCTCTCTTTCCTTTCTGCCAAGAAAACATAAACAAATTCTCAATGGTTTTAGCCCCCACTTAGCTAACAAAGGAAATATGATGAAAGAGGAGAAAAAATAATGACAATATGAAATGAAATGAAATGGAAAGGAGAAACTAGAATGACGATATGAAGTGATATGAAATGAAAAGAGAGAATGATTTTTTTTTAAATGTTATGGACATTTTTTTTTTGTTTAAGTTAAAGTATTTACTGTCGATAGCAGTGATTAATCTTATCGTCGTAGGTGCTCTCACTAAGAGGTAAATAATTGACCACAAGGATGGAGCCAGAATTTGGGGTTGGGAGAGGCAAACTATAAATATTTGAAAGTGGGAGGACAAATTCATAAATAAACCATTTTGTAACAAAATTTAAATAGGGAGACAGGTGAAAAAGCTCCTCCCCACCGCTTAATACCTCTGTTCCTGGTTGGCCATGAAATGTATTCTATTATCATTGACAGGAATCGAACTCCTGACCTCATGGTTAATGGATTAGGGGCATTTTGATAATTTGTTAGAGTGACGAAGTCAGCAATCAAGATTAAATGAATATAAAATATAAGTAACTATGATAAATAAAGAGATAAAGTTCAAATAAATTAAAAAATTATAGATCAAATAGATAAATAATTTTATTTTATTTTTTAATCAAAAAAATATGGGAGGTCGCCTCCCAACCTAAACTTTATATTTCATCCATGGTCATATACTCTATTTTTGTCATTCCACGTCTTTTTTATAGACTCTTCAATTAATTAAATATTCACAGTATGTATAAATATTAGGATTATTTTACTAATGATTTTGTTTTATGATGATTTATAAGTGTCATTTCCAGTTCTTAATGATAACAATAACATATTTTGATTCTAAATTAAGATAAAGTTAATTAACAGTCAATTGGTTTAGTAGAACGAGCTATTAAATTTTTTAAATAAAATTAGATATTCGAATCTTAATTGAATGAAAAAATTAGATTGGAAGGATTGTCTCATAATATTTATTTTGAATTTTTTTGTTACAATTAATATATCAATCGATGAAATATTATCGTTTTCTAAATAATACCTACAACTTATGGGGAAAGGGAAAAATGCTCTTGCTGAGTATTGAATTCAAGATTTAAGGAGAGAAAAAAAAAACGTCAACTAGAGACTTATTGGCGGATTTTGGTACGATAATTTAGAAGGGCTTAATCAAATTTTTGGAAGTCTATCAGAAACTTTTGAAAATTTTGAGGATTCAATGAGAATATTTTTTAAAAAAACTGAGGGTCTAATTTAAAATTTTAAAATACAATTAGGACATTTAATAAAAATTTTAACAATTTGGAGACTTTAATTAAAATATTCAAAAATTTTAAGATTTTAATAAAAACTTCTAACAAATTTGAGAGGGCTAATTAAAATTTCTAAAATATTTGAGGGGTATAATCAAAATTTTCTCAAACTTTGAGGGTGCCAAGACTCTCTTAGTTATAGTAAAGATCCGTCTCAGTGGAGACTTAATCACTTTCTCCAATTATTGACTATTATCGGTTTTTTTAAAATATCGTGTTGACATTATAAACATAAATGATAAATCTATATAGATATTCATCACCTTAAGATGCGTATTTTCGTACAATTTAGAGAAATATTTTGTTAGTTGACGGGTGGTGACATTATATGTTTGATGGGTCGATTTTTACGATCATATTTTCACATTTATATTTGATTTAATTTTGGTATATTTTTTTATGAAAGTTTGAAATGGTTAAATATATTTATGAAAGTAATAGTGATTGATTTAATTTCGGTATATTTTTTATTAAAATCAATTTGCGTTGATTATTTGATGGAATTTTTTTTTCCCATTAAGTCATTAACCATCTAAACGTTTTCTTTGATGCTAAGCATTTGCTTTTAGTCAAAGCCGTCGTTAAAATGTTTAAATTAATTTTATAAAAATGTTTTACTTATGGTATAGTTGTCAAATGTTAATTATTATTTAATTATTTGTCTGAACTCAATAATTTTTTCTCAACTTGTTTACTTGACTTTTTATTCAAATTAATTTTTCATTTTAATATTTTTCAGAACAACGTGATACTTTGAGTTTATACTACATGACACACTCTCAGAATATCGGATCATCAAAATGACTAAATATTAGAGACATGGGCGGAATATCGGGTGGGCTTAAGAGGATCTGGCTCATCCTAATTTTTATGGTATAATTGTATTTTTAACTCTTAAAAGTTTTAAAATTATTAAAATTAAGAAATTGTTCCTCCAAAAAAATTTCTAGTTTAATTTTTTAAGACCCTATTAGTTTTGAAGCTAATGTCAAATTTTCTAGTTTAATTATTTTTTAGCATATACCAATTTTGAAATTAGTGAAATTAAACTTCAACTCTATTTTATAAAAATTATCTTTATGGACTTGTTAATTTCAAAGCTAAGCAACTTAACTCATCCTATAATTTCATCTTAGTTATGGTCTCTCCATTATTTCATTCTAGTTTCAGCTTCTCTAGAGATAATTGTAGATCATGAGAAAAAAGTTAAGGAACCAATTTAAAAAAGATTATAAATTTAGGGACTAAAAATTAAACTTAAACCAAACTCACTACTAGGAATCCTTTGGAGGCTTAGTTGGAAGCATCCTAACAACCAAATTCTTAAAGCCGACCAAAATGAACAGAACAGATCAGATCAGACGGCAACGGATGAGTCAAGAGCAAAGTAAAAATATTTCTTTTTTTATTAGTAATTTATTTATTCGGGAAAGCCTTTAACGTACATTGGTATTGTAACATGCTATAAATAGTTGAAGAATGCCACACCGTAGAGCTAATAGCTTACTTCGTTCACCTGTCGACAAACTCTTCACACCAACGTTGTATTCTCCTCTTTGTTTACTTCACTTCAAAGTAATTGTTAAAAGAATCAAAGGAGCAGGAAAGGTGAAGTTTTCTTTTTTGGTTGAGAAGGAGAAAGAAGGTTCTTTTTGTTTGGTTTAGATAGGGGAAATGGAACAAAAGGGGATATTGCTGTCAGCTTTGAGTGTTGGGGTTGGTCTCGGATTAGCTTCAGGCCAAGCTGTGAGCAAATGGGCTGGAAAAAGTTCTGCGGATGATGCTATTACAGGGGAGCTGATTGTGCAAGAACTTGTGAAACAGATTGTTGATGGAAAGCTTTGCAATGTCACCTTTGATGACTTCCCTTATTACCTTAGGTAAGCCTGTCATGTGTCCTTGTTCTGTTTTTTTTTTTTTTTTCTTTAGGATTTGTGCCATGCTTCCATTATGTGTTCTTGTGTTTGATATTGGTCCCCTGTGAAGTTGTTGGTTTCGGTATTAACTAATCACCATGTGCATGGTCTGGCATGGAGATAATCTTTGCACATGCTACCAACAACTATGAACACACATGATCTTATATATATACTGATTGACTGATATAGTTTCACAAATTTACTCCTTATGTTTGACTAATGCAGTGAGAAAACTCGGGCGTTATTGACAAGTGCTGCATATGTTCAGCTAAAACACAGTGATGTTTCTAGGCACATAAGAAACCTTTCCCCTGTCAGCAAAGCTATTTTGCTCTCAGGACCTGCTGGTATTTTACTTGAATTGTTTCTCTATTTCTATATTGAAATATTCGTCTTTGAGAGTTTATTTTTTAACCTAATGGTTTGCATTTAAATCTTGTGAAGAACTTTACCAGCAAATGCTTGCCAAGGCTTTGGCGCATTACTTCGAATCGAAGCTACTGCTTCTGGACATAACTGATTTTTCTTTTAAGGTAGATATGCAGAGCTTATTGTCTTTTAAGTTTCAACTGTGTCATTGAGTCCTGCTGATTCCTTCTTTGATATCTTGCCCACAGATGCAGAGAAAATATGGCTGCACCAAGAGAGAACCTGTAAGTTAAACGATCTATAGCCTCAGAAAGGCCTTGGTTTAATTCAATCTTATTAATTTCTACCATGGAAAATATGGTTTAATCTTTTGTAGTCTTTCACGAGGTCCATTTCGGAGATGACTTTAGAGCGAATGAACAGCTTGTTTGGTTCCTTTTCACTCCGTTCGTTGAGAGAAGAAACAAGTGGTATTGTTTCAACATGTTAAACACATTTGTTAACTTAAGAATGATTTCCTCTTTAGGTTTCATTTTTCTGCATTTCTTTTGCAGTAGTCTCAACCGAGATTTCTCTTACAGGCACCTTACATCGACAGGGTAGCTCCAATGATATTAAGTCGAGGTAATTGCTTTTAACCTTCATTTATTTCCGTTTCATTTTTGAAGAATATTATAAAGTGGTTAATGTGTGGCTGGCCGGTTGTTAAAGCCAGTAAGGCATCCCCTTTTTTAACCTTCTACTTCACATATTTGCAGGGCTGTGGAAGGTTCAAGCAACCATCAGAAGCTCGGTAGAAATGGCTCGGCTGCATCTGATATGAATATTATATCTTCGAATGGTGCTCCCGTTAATCCAGGTTATCATTCATTTATCTTTGCTTCTGTCTGGAAAGCCTTAAGATATGTATGATATTAAGATGTGTAGAAAAATACTTAGATTATTTGTTTGTCCTTTTTGGTTCCTTGTAGCATCAAACAAGCGGACCGGTTGGTGTTTTGATGAGAAATTTTTTCTACAATCACTTTACAAGGTATGCCACAAATACAAAGTAGTCAGTTTGGAGGTCACTCATGAATATCAATTTCATTTTACTTAAATGGTAGTGAATGCCAATGTCATTCTCTTGCAGGTACTGGTTTCGGCATCGGAAACCGGTTCCATCATCTTATACCTGAGGGACGTTGACAAGCCCCTACTCCAATCAGAACGCTTATATGATCTGTTTCAAAAGTTTTTAAATAAACTTCCGGGTTCGGTGTTGATACTTGGTTCCAGGATGTTGGAACCAGAAGATGATTGCAGGGAGGTGGACGGAAGGCTCTCAAAATTATTCCCATACAACATTGAGACAAAACCACCAGAAGATGAAACTCGTCTTGATGGATGGAAAGCCAAACTGGAAGAGGACATGAAGATGCTCCAAATTCAAGATAACAAGAACCACGTTGCTGAGGTGCTTGCCGCGAATGACCTTGAATGTAACGATTTAGGCTCTATCTGTCAAGCAGACACTATGGTCTTGAGTAATTATATTCAGGAAATTGTGATATCAGCGATCTCTTATCACTTGATGAACAATAAGGATCCCGAATACCGAAACGGGAAGCTTGTTATATCATCCAAGAGGTAGCCATTATTTGTTATTTCGATATTGATATGAGCTTCTTTCGTGTTTCTACGTCGCCGTTCTCAAAAATCTGTAAATAGCTTAACATTAGCGTTCTGGCTCTGGTGCAGCTTGTCCCATGGACTGAATATATTCCAGGAAGGGAAAAGTTGTGGGAAAGATACCTTAAAATTGGAGGCAAATGCCGATTCTCGCAAGGTTTTTCTCTTATGCTAGCCTTGTTTTAGAAGAAATCAAGCATTAAGGATCTGATTCACTTTACAGTTATGGATTAACCATTTACTCTTCTTTGTTAACCTTAGGAAAATGAAGGTGACGAGACAGTAAATGAAAAATGTGAACCAAAATCCGACGCTGCAACCACCGAGAGCAAAAGTGAGGCTGATAGGTCTGCTTCTGCTACGAAGAAGGATGGAGAGAGTCCACCAGCACCAAAAGCTGTAAGTTGATCTCATTTGACAATCAACTGAATGTGGAGATTTATATGATTGAAATGAATGTTACTATTTAGCATGTGAACTTCAAGGATACGGATACTTAAAAACAATGGAAGAATACGAGAAATGTGGCATGATACATGTATTTGTGCCATTTCTTGAAGTTGTTTCTTACTATTGGTAAAATGCCCTTGCAGGAAGTTCCGCCCGATAACGAATTCGAGAAAAGAATAAGACCAGAGGTTATCCCCGCAAACGAGATTGGGGTGACATTTGCAGATATTGGTGCTTTGAATGAGACTAAAGAATCACTTCAAGAGCTAGTGATGCTCCCTCTGCGAAGGCCAGATCTCTTCAATGGAGGGCTTCTCAAGCCTTGCAGAGGTATCTTACTCTTCGGCCCTCCTGGTACTGGGAAAACAATGCTTGCAAAGGCCATTGCAAACGAAGCTGGAGCTAGTTTCATTAACGTCTCGATGTCCACCATTACGTCAAAATGGTTCGGAGAAGATGAAAAGAACGTTCGTGCTTTATTTACGCTAGCAGCAAAGGTTTCACCGACTATTATTTTTGTGGATGAGGTTGATAGCATGCTAGGGCAGAGGACTAGAGTTGGGGAGCATGAGGCTATGAGGAAAATCAAGAATGAGTTCATGACACATTGGGATGGCCTACTGACCAAAGCCGGTGAGCGAATTCTAGTCCTTGCTGCAACCAACAGGCCATTCGACCTTGATGAAGCAATAATTAGGCGGTTCGAGCGCAGGTATATTTCCATTGTCATGTAACTGTTGATATAACTTGGTGACAGCTAATACGACCGAGCATCTTATCTAATTCGTTTGCTTTCCATTTTCGACTAGAATTATGGTTGGCCTTCCATCCGTCGAGAGCAGGGAAATGATTTTGAGAACTCTACTGGCTAAAGAGAAAGTTGAAAACCTGGACTTCAAGGAACTTGCAACCATGACAGAAGGATACAGTGGAAGTGACCTCAAGGTTTGTATTTTAACTCATGCGTTATTTATCATCATTAGTCCATATTTAACTGCTATAAACTGATTCCACTCACTACTGGGAACAGAACTTGTGTGTCACGGCGGCTTATCGACCTGTTCGAGAATTGATTCAGCAGGAGAGATCCAAAGATCTGGTGAGTACTTAATCTCTTTCCGATAAATCGACGTTCATGCGTCCTGTTTCCCATTGGTATCTTACATTATTTCTGGTTTACTAACTTTGTATAGGAAAAGAAGAAGAGAGAAGAAGCTGGCAAGAGCACTGAAGATGTTTCAAAGACAAAAGAAGAGAATAAGGAGGAAAGAGTTATTAATTTGAGGCCCTTAAACATGGAAGATATGAGACAAGCTAAGAACCAGGTAAGTTCTAGTCATAATTTCTTTGTTGTCTCAAGGGATTCAATGACCCTTTTGGCACATTTGCATATTTCTGCCATTTATCCATCAAACACGGTGTTTCGACACTCTCACCCGAGTCCAAATTAAATCCAATAACCCTACTTCTAACAGTCATTGCACCTTGCTACACAAGAAATGAACTTTGAACGATAATGCTACAATGTAGGTTGCTGCCAGCTTTGCTTCTGAAGGATCGGTGATGGCGGAGCTGAAGCAATGGAATGAACTATATGGTGAAGGAGGTTCAAGGAAGAAACAACAGTTAACTTACTTCCTCTAGATTTGTCGAAAGCAAAGGTTCTTTACGAAACCAAAGCGTAAACACGGCGATGCCAGAGCACCCCCTATCAACAGAAATAGAATCGTTCCCACTTCCGATCCACACACAACGTAGCATCGAGATCTAAAGTCCGGAACGGGATCGTTGTAGAACAGATGCATTTTAAAGCATGTATGTGGCATTTGTACATCATGTTTCGAACAGGGTTCTTCGAAAAAGGGTTCTTTAGCATCAAACTTGGGGCATTTTGGTTGTGTTTGTGTGAAGTACGCAGTAAGTATTGGGAAATGCCTAGGGGTTTGAGTTTTATATGGACTATCTGAGATTTCTGTAGTTAAGCTTATAATAATATTGTCTAATGTTGTATTTTGTACGTCTATATCGTATAATCTTAATACAGTGTTTTACTTTCCTGTATTCTTGGTTATAAATAAAAATTCTATTGTGTAAATTTACAAATTTTATAGCTTCTCGACATTTCTCGCTTCTATAAATCTTTGAGACTTATATGACAATTTACAAAAACTACACTTGCTGCACCATTTACAGAACAAATGAAACACTTATGCCTAATGCATGTCAGGATATAGACATAAGAACATAATCTTTTAAATCGAGTACCCGTGTTAGACACATACCCTACCCTATTACGAGTAATATAACCCAACATCAGCATTGTAATAACTTTGAAAAATATATCCAAAGATACAACACCATCCAACTTTCCCCTGAAAAAAAACCAGTACCTGTTCCAGAGGGTAAGTTGACCAAAAGACACAATGGAAACGAGGATAGATTGGCTCGATGTTCGACATACCTAACGGTAAGATTGAGCTTCATCAGCCCCAAAGTTTCCAACTAAACAAAAATCCGACAACCACATATACCTAAGAAGAATAGTCAACAATCTCTAGAGTAGTGGTTAAAGCTTTGAACTGACATTCTTAAATCTTTTTAGGTAGTGTGTTCAAAATTCATGAGCAAATTTACCTTTTCTTCCTTTAAGAAGAAATTGAAAACAGGAAAAAAGATGGATGAAATAGAGTGAATCGATCATTTTCCTTACATGTTGTGGGTATTTGATGTTGTGTGACTAGAGGTGGCAAACGAGTCATTCAGTTCGGATTATTTTGAGTCTGACTATATTCGGTTTAAGTTCGGTTCAGGTCGGTTCGAGTCTGGATCGATTTTAGTTCAAGTTTATAGTAATTTCGGTTCGGGTATCGGGTTAGGATTTCGGTCGGTTGATTTCGGTGTCAGTTATTTTCGGATCGGTTAATTTCGGGTCGGATTAATATCGGGTTAATAGGAGATAGATCAGTTTTAGTCGGGTTTTCAGGCCGAGTTAAGTTTTTTAGTGAGTAATGCTTGTATATTTGGCTTTTTAGTGAGTAATGCCACAGTTCATATCTCATCTTTATTTGTTTATTTTAATATATTTTCTTTGTTTCAGTTGCTTTTAGTTCGGGTGAAATCGGTTGAGGTCCACTCGATTTGGTAGAAAATCGGTTTGGATCCTTTTTTGACTAAACTGAAATTCGGTTCGGGTTCGGTTCATTTCGATTTATTTGATAATCAAACCATTTGTGGATCACAAATGGCCCACTTGTGGCCTAAAACAAATAATAAAAAAAACAAGCATATTTGATTACATGAAAGTAAACTACCAACATGAACATAAAGGAGAAACAATTAACTAAAGTTACCCGAAAAAATAAACCTTTAAAACTTTAGAAAATAAGCGATTTAACAAAAAGCCATTTTGGTAATTTTACAATATTTGAACCAAAAAATCATTCAAAACTTAAATAAATGTTTAATATAAGTAGAAACATTGTATACCTCTGTTTTGCTAAAAAAATAAGTTCAAATCGAAGTAAATTTAACCGAATCGGGGTTTAGGACTATAATGTAAATAATTCATAAGTTGAATTTTAAGTTAAAAACTCAATTTCAGGTCCATTTTAGACTCATTAATTTCAATTAGACTTAATGATAAATTCTTGTTGAAATCGAATTTGAAATAGAGTGTTAATTACAAAAAAAAATAAGTAGTTTATGGGCCATTTTAAAAACGTTCATAAAATATAAGACCAATTTTTCAAAAAGTAAAATTAAACCTTCCTTTATGAAGTAAATATCATCATTGACATGTAGATCAAGTTTCAAGTTAATCCGAGCAAAAACAAATCCTTAATTGCAACTATAAAATTAGTGACTAAAATGTAAAGTTTGCTATTATATGGTAATGGACTGAATTATAAAATAGAGGCCAGTTTCAAATTAAATAAAATTTTAGGGGTTAAATTGAACAAAAATAAAACCAAAGTAAAAATATTAGATAAAATTATAAAAATTAGAAACAAATAGAGTTCAATTTCAGATTAAATAAATATTTTAGGGACTAAAGTGAACAAAAATATTATTATATTAATAATATTAAATTTACTAATAAAATAAAAATAAATAAGGGTAACTTTTAGACTAAATAAAATTTTAGGATTAAAACGAACAAAATAAAATCATAATAAAAATATTGGATGGAATCATAAAATTCAATTATAAATATAGTTGAGATAAAGTTAGAATTATTTAAACATAATTTCTTAATCTTATTATTAAAGTGGGATAACTTTTACTTTTCTTTCTTATTTTTCACCTAATTTAAAGAAAAAACCATTTGTACGAGAGCAAGGAAAATTACCTCCCTTTATATTTTCTGTGCTTTTAATTTTTTACTCTACCAAATAACTCTTAGATTCATTTTTTTCTAATTTTCTCTTTCTACTTTTCCTCTCTACCATGCAAAGCCTAAATGTTAATTAATGCTTGCTTATATTTATGAACGAATAAAACATTATGTAGTAAAATTGTACCACCGAGCTTTGTAAGCTCAGCATGCAGGTTTTTTGTTTTTCATACGTAGGTTGACAATTTGCTTATTTGATAGAACACATCATCAAGGATTTTTTTAGAATCTTAACTTTTTTGGCCTGTAAATTCTTAAATTTATGTTTTGAAAATACGATAATTTAAACTAGTATGAAGCTCTTTTATTTTTTGTTAAACTTATTTATGAAAACTTGTATTTTAGTTTGGTTTGAAATTAAATTATGGCCAAATTTAAAGTTTGAAATTCGAACAAGATTTTAATAAGTTGGGCTAAAGGTAATCCGATTGTAGTATCTCAATTTAGAGGATCGGGGTGTTACGTCTCCGCTCCCGCAAAATGAGTCAACAGGTGTGGACTCATTGTGGACAGAAGCCAAGATACAAGAGCGTTATCTTGAGCCACGAAAACCGTATATGCTTCATTTTCTACATTGGACCCATCAGCAGAACGTATCGTGACCGGCTGAGCAGAGGTTGTTCCATTGAAATACTACTCAAGGCTGTGGTTGCGTACAGTGAGAGGCACTTGCTGCTTCCAGATGAGAAAATTCGACTCATCAATCAGAATGTTCAATCTTTTGTTAGTGAGCACCTTTCCAGAAACGACGAGGTCGTCCTCACCAGTAGCGAATCAAAATAGATTCATCATCAGAAGCAATTAACAATAATTAAGTGATCATTTAGCAATAAAAAATGTTACATTAACCGGATACTAAACATAGATGACAAAAGTTGACAAGCCCTTCACTTTATTTTCTAGCAGATGCTAAAGTACGGTTTGCTATAAGCATTAAGAGTAGAGTACAACTTGTCATCAAAAGTTGCCGGTGACCGAACAAGTCTTCAACTCGACTTCTTCGATAGGCAGCCTTTCCTCAGGGAAGGTGCAGTCAATCTCCTTCTCCGGCAACAAATTGCATGCATCAGGGGTCACTCTGTTGGTAACACCCTGAACATCAGTGCAGTTCCATTGCAACTCCTTCGGCTTTGCACTCAATTTGATATCGACATTAGAAATGCAAATATCCGTGAAAGGATCGTTTTTGATCCCTTCCAGTCTTGCTGCATAAGTTACATTATCGGCCACTATGTCTTTGTAATTGATTCCTTTGATTATCGGAAGAGCTTTCGGGTCGAATCCGGGGTCTGGATGTTGGGTGTAGGAGCCTGTCATCCAGAACACATACTTCATTGTACTTAATGTCATGTTTCTAACATAAATGTCTTTCACATAACCTCCTCTTCCCACAGCAGTTTTAATCCTCACACCAGATTGAGTGTTGATTGCTGTAATGTTTTCGGCTCTTACATCTTCGATCCCGCCGGACATCTCACTTCCGAGAGCAATGGTGGCGCTGTCGGGAGATATGCAGGTGAACCTTCTAATTACTAAGTGCTTGGTGGACATGTTGAACTTGATCCCGTACTCATCCCAACCACTTTTAACAGCTATGCAGTCATCACCCGAGACTACAAAACTGTCTTCAATTCTGGTGTTTGTGCATGAATCTGGAAAAAGAAAAGGTACAAAATTAGCATTTAAAGTCTCATATCAAACGAGTTTAGAACTTTAACCTATAAATACAAACAAACCTGGGTCAATTCCATCTGTGTTAGGAGAATCAACAGGTGCAATAATGGTCAAGTACTGGATAAGTATATCACTGCAATTCCAGTTTCGAGTCAAAATCGAGACTAAAATGCAGATCAAAAACAGAATTGTTGTTGGTAATTAACCAGACCGAATTAACCTGCTGTATATGGGATGAACGTTCCATGATGGGGAGTTAACCAGTGTGAGATTCGATATCTGCACCTGATTCGAATACATGATCTCGATCAAGTAGGGCCTGGTTTCGTTTAATTTGCCTTCTTTGAACTTCGTCCACCAGTATGCACCTTGGCCATCGATGGTGCCGTTGTTACCTTAAGTTACAAGCCAAATGATTCTCCGTGAGTCGAAAACAATTCAATCATTTTCTTAAGGTTGGACTACCATTCTAAGTTCAATGAACTGTCCGATATTTGAAATGGTTTGGATAAAAATATAGAATTTGAGACACGTATTCAAAGTCGAACTGAACCGAATATAATCTTTACCTGTAATGACGACATCGGTGAGGTTGGTGCCAAAAATAAGACTGCTGAACCTTCCACCAGGGGCGTCTCTTCCCCTCCCGTAAGAAGGCAGAACCGGAAGAAGAGGCCACTCCGTTTCATCCTGTTAATTTCTCTCCAATATATAGTTTAATGTAAAACCTCAAAAATCAAATTCAATGAAAAAAAAAGCTAGTTTACATACTTTCAATCTTAATTTTATTTGATTTATAATAAATAAGATATAAAACCTTTAGTTACTTTTTTTACCAAATCTTATAGCATTAAAGCTAAATCCATATTTAATCACTAACCATATACATACATATATATATATATATACACACACTACAGGTTCATTTTTTTAACGAAATTGAAGTCTAGAATTAGTACCTGAGTTCCGAGAATGATAGCATCTTTGTGGATGAAAAGAGTAAAATGACTGGTGAGATTAAAGCTCCCCGTTAGCCATTTCCCAGGTGGGACAACAAGTTGTGCACCACCATCTGCCGCAAATTGGCTGAGATTCGCTACCGCGGCTTTGAACGCCTCCGTGTTGGATGTTTTGCCGTCTCCGACCCCACCAAAATCCGTCAAAACAGCACTGTGTTTCCGACAATTAAGTGCCGGAAACTCGATCACGGTCGGATGCTCGACGGCTCGGAATTCCGCAACGCTCGAACTCAATAATCCCAATAACAATATGGCTGAGATCAACATCTCGATCACCTAAAAACACAAGCCAACATTCTTAGTTTTACTTATCGGGAAAAAAAATATATACAACATGGGATTTTCTTGAGACAAAAAAGGATTACATGGGATTTTCTTGAGAACTCCATAGCTGAAAACCAGTGAGATACACTTATGTTTCTTTGGCAAAAGAGAGTTTATATAGGTAAATGTTTTAATGTGCAGCACTGTAATTATAAATATGGTAAGCAAAATCATTAATAAGATTCTTTATTTATTGACATTAGTATGGGAAGTAATTAAACAAAAGAAAGCGGTTTCTTTTTTATAAAAACAGAAAATAAAGCGGTTTCTAAATTATGTAAGGTAATGTAAAAATTATACATTAATGTATTATTATTTTATTCTTTATTAATATAAAAATTATACAATAATGATCGATTGAATATTAACTCGATGATAAGATTATTGTTACAATATTAAGAATATATGAAAATTTGAGAAGTTAATATGCATTTGTATATAAAACAGAGATATAACACCGAGATTAACAATAAAGAGTGAAAAAAACTATCACAAAAAAATAAAAAAATAATTTTAATCATTTATTTACAATCATCTAATAGTTAAAAAACGTAAAAATATTCTAGCCTAAAAAAATAGGAAAATTATAAATTAATTAAATTATTACGTGCAAGGAAATTAGGGCATGGTAAAAATTTGGGTTTAGAATCGACGGTGATATCATGCTTGCATGGCTAAAAGGTCCCACTTTTGTCCCTTCTACATTAGTAGGCGTTGGATGTAAAAATACTGACGTGGCGTGCATCAAGTGGCCTGCTCATTGACCAGGAATAGTTTGGTTCGGTTCTAACTGGACCCACAAAATCTCAGGTCCGGTCTGAAATTTTAAAAGATAAGACAAATATATTTTTATTAATTTGGTTCAAAATGTTTCAGCTCTGATCACGAATAGAGATTGGCATTTTACTCAACCGGGTCGGATTTCGACCCAACCTGAAACATCCCTTACTTGATTTGGAAAAAATTGGATTAAAAACATTACCGAAAAACAATTTAAGGAAATTGGACCTTTAATTCAAGTCATACAAAATTCAAAACATACATTATTACAAAACTAGTCATTAATCATCAATTATCAGAATTCTTAAGCCAACCGTTTCTGGTTTCATCGCTAGGGGTCATCTTGCAAAGTTTTCAAAGTTAAGACATTTTTATAATTTTAAACTACATGCTTGTATTTCATGCCTTATTAGACACACCTATAAATTTTTAACCCATTTGGGATCTAGGCCGGTTTTTAGGGCGTTACAAACCCGGTTAGATATGGTTGTATTTTTTTTGTAGAAAAAACGATTTCGGGTTGGATCAGGTTTTTGTTAAGGGTGATATCGAGTCAGGTTCGAGTTTATGGTAAAAAAATATTCTACCCGACTTGGACTAATAGTTTAAATTTTTCTATATATATTTTTAGGGATATTTACAATAATACTCCTTTTTATATATATAATTTTACAATTTAGTCATTAAAATTGAATTTTTTTATTATTAGGTCCTTAAATTTTATTTTTTAATAGGTCTGGTCGGATTTGAGTATATAATTTTTAGCTTAGATTATATTTTTTTTAAAAATAAAGTTGGGTCAAGTTAATATTAGACGTTGGATGTAATAATACTGACGTGGCATGCATCAAGTGGCCTGCTGATTGACAAGGAATAGTTTGGTCCGGTTTCTTACGGACCAAAAAAATCTCAGATTCGGTCTAAAATTTTGAAAGAGAAAACATATTTTTTTATTAATTTGGTTTGAAATATTTTAGCTCTAATCACGATTCACGAATCACGAGGGATTAAATTGTGGCTGGTTTCTAAACACTCCATAGTAATTAATTAATGTTGTGAATAAAGTAAAGAGCAAGAATAAAATAGATAAACAAGAACAATATGAGAGAAAGTGACTTGTATTATATTCTCAAAGTAGGATTGTGTACAATGCTTTCTCCAAACTTTTTATTTATAGGCATAAGATAGAAACCATAATTTCAATGGGTATTAAGCCCTAATAATAAAGTACATTAAAGTCTCATTTAATATATGGATATCCACCATAAATAAAGATATTCATAACACTCCCCCTTGGATATCCATAAAGATAATGTGTCTCGTTAAAACCTTACTAAGGTAAAAACCCTGTGGGGAAAAAATTTTCTTAGGGAAAGAAAAAGAGTACACACATCTTTAATACGCATAACATGTTGCCTCATTAAAATCCTTATCAGGAAAACCCATTGGGACAAAAACTCGGTTAAGGGAAAAAGAGTGCAACGCATATTTACTCCCCCTCATGAAAAAAATCACATAAGATCTTTGAATCTTCATAATTCAATCTTGAATATAATCTTCAAATGTTGAAGTAGACTATGCACTAGTGAATAGATCTTACAAATTACTTCTTGAAAGAATTCATCGAATACTATTTTTTGAAGATCATGAGGGATGAAACTTTGAAGAAATATGTTTCGTTTTGTCACATTTAATGTATCCACCTTGAGATATAAATTTTGCATTTTCTCTACACAAGATAGCTTGCATCTTATCTTGTGAAAACAATTCACATATATTCTGGATATGTTTAGCCAAACACATATTTCGGCTTTGCCTCATGCATAACAATTATTTACATGTCTAAAAAGGCATCGATTTTGAAAGATCTAAAGGTAATGGTCTTTTAGCACTTAGATAGTATTTTTGGACCAACTAAGATATGATGCTTCCAGATCAATTAATATATATGGTGCTTTTGGCCCAAGAATATCATCAGAATAGATCTTTGTTTACATTAAGAGACTTAGCAACCATAAGGGTGATCAGTGAATATGCGTTATGCATGTAAAGTCTCTTTAAACATTTTTCTGTGTATGTCGATTGATGCACAAGGATTCCATTGTTAAGGAGATCTCTTCATGAGTGTCAAAGATATTCAAATTATCAACATACACAAAAACAACAACAATGACAAATCCAGAGCTAAACCTCTTAATAAAAATGCTCGAGGAAATTGAATCATTCTTATAGCCTTCCGCTAATAAGTATTCATTGAGGCGATTATATAATATGCACCCAATTTTCATAAATAGATAAGTTTAATTTGATTGAATAGTGTTCTCGAGAACTTGAATTAACTGTTTCTGTAGTCTAAATCCTTCCGGAAGTTTCATGAAAAATATTATTATCAAGAGGCTCATACAAATAGGATCTAACGACATCCATTATGCGAAAACTAAGTCTTTTATTGCCAGACTAATAAAAATCTTTTGCATCCACCACCTAGGAGTATGTTTTCTCATAATTTATTTCATGTCTTTGTGAGAATCCTTGTGCAACCAAACGAGCTTATATCTCATGATTTTTCCTTTTATTTCTCTTTCCCACAAAAAACCCTTTTATATCTACGGGCTTTACACCTTTCGGTGTATGAACTATAGGCCCAAATACTTATCCTTTCAAAAGAGATTTTAGTTTCGCCTCAATTGCCTCTATTTATTTTGGTCATTCATTTGTTTTTTTTACGTTGTCCAATTGACAATAGTTCATGATCCACATCAAAATCTCTAGTGTTATATTGCATGCAAATGTATTATCGACGTCGAGTTGATTTTGGTTCCACTTATTACCAGACATGACTTAATCTATTGAGATTTCTTTATTATTAGGTACTTGAGTCATGTCAATGTCTCTATTAGAGACCTTTTAATCGCTTTTAGAGATTTTCATAATACGTTGATTTCTCGATTAGACCATCATAAAATATAGCTCATTTTATTTTTTGAGTATTTTTATCTTTGGAACCTACTTGTCTACCACGCTACAGATGTAAGTTAGACTCATTAGCAACTAGAGTTTGTCCTTCTAGGACATCAAATTTAATCGGAGCATTCATAGCTGGTATATGTGATTTAGCCACTCTTTTAGAGTCAGCAAAACTATCTGGCAATTGATTTGCTAAGTTTTGTACATGAATTATCCTTTGAACTTCTAGTTCACATTGACATTGTTGAGTACGTGAATCAAAATAAGATAATGATAATTCATTCCAATATATTTCTTTTCCCAGCTATGTATTTTCTCCTCCTAATGTTAGAAAAACTGACTCATTAAAATGACAGTCAGTAAATCGAATTGTAAACAAATTCCCCATATGAAGCTCGAGATATTTAATTATCGAAGGGGATTCAAATTTGAAATATATTCCCAACCTCCTTTGAGGACTCATCTTTGTGCGTTCAGAACTATTTGGTTCCTGACCAAAAATCATATGTAATGGGGAGAACTTATGATAATTTGTTGGCTTGATGCGAATTAGTGATGTTGCATATAAAATGACATGTCACCAATATTATCAATAAAAAAATGTCTTTATAGGGTAATCTAAAACATGTGCTCGTAATTTTATCAACTGAGCAAATAACCTCGCAAACACCAAGTTGCGAGTTGATAACAAGAATACATATGATCATCTAGTCGATGCATCGATTAAAACTTTAAAATATTTAGATGATCTATAAGAATGGTGTATGGGCGCACATATATCACCATGTATCTGTTCCAGAAAATTAATATATTCATAATCTATCTTAACTGGTGATGGTTGAATAATCCATTTGCTTTGAGAGCAAGCATCACATGAAAGAAACATTATTTCGAAGAATTTGCCAGTTCTTCAATCAATGACCACATGAAGTGTCAATAAATTTTTGCATCATAATTGAACCGGGATGGCCTAACCGGTCATGCCAAATAATAAAGTTATCAGTAAACTTTTGGCTTACAATAGCATGAGCTTCAATTTGTACTAATTCTTGTGTAGTACAATCCGGATGACAGTGCATGCAATTTTTTCAAGATTTTCTTATTACCTTGGTTTATACTCGTAATATGGAGATAGTCAGCATCCCCTTGACTAATAGTCACAATATGATATTCATTTATGTGAATATTTTTAAAGTTCAACAAGTTTCTTTGCGATTTTGGCGAGTATAACGCATTGTGAATATGGAATAGAGTTCCATTTGGCAATAACATATTTGCTCTTCCGGAGCCTTCTATGATATTAGTACTTCCGGATATAGTACTTGCATTATTCTCTTGCATTTTAAATGGGAAAATATGCATAATTATGCACCTTTCCATATGTGTTTTGTTTCATTCACTCCGGGGAATGAAAAATATGTGCTTTGTACCATTCACTTTAGGAAATAAAAAATATTAAATATAACACATATCAAATCAATTATCTATCAAAGATAATGTTACAAGAACTTATTACTCTTCTGGAGCATTGATATTTTAGTACTTTGAGATATAGTACTCATATTTTCCCCCTTGCATTTAAATGGAAAAATAGTTCTTATGCTTACGTATAATATGAGTACTTGCTCTGTCTGCTAAGCATAAATCGCCACAATTCATTGCATATTTTATTCCGAAAGTAATCATATTCTTCAAAGGATAAATAAACATAAAGAATAAATAAATAATATGTAAAAGAAATTAACATAAAGTAAATTAACATAAATAATAAATAAATGATCAATTATTCCCTTTAGAGGTTATAAGGGAAATAAAATAAATGGCGAATTATTCCCTTCAGGGGTTATGAGGAAATCAACAATATCTAATTGAGCTGAACCAAAAACGCCATAATTATTTTTGCCATAAACAAAAATTGTTTATATTTTCTTTCCTTTATCATTCATGACTATGGATAAAGGTCCATAATACTTCGGCGTTCGACAAATACAAAGCCAGTGATTTAAGTTGCCACATTTATGACGCATAGATTCCTCTTTCTTGGAATGATATTTTGCATTATTGGCATCTTTATTGTTCCACTTGTGGTACGTATAATTATTCTCAAAATGGTCATAATGTCTTTGTCCATAGCCTTGACCATGACCATAACTTTTAATGTGGCGTTTATTATAAAATCTCACATTCATTTCAGAGAATGGAGTGGAGCCAGTGGACCTTTAAAACATTTTTCGCAATATTGTGTCTAAGGACAACATTATTTGCATGAAAAATGGAGTATGTTTTTTCTAACATATCCTCATCAGTAATATTTTGACAACATAACTTTAATTGTGAAGTAATACGAAACATAGCAACATTATACTCGCTTACTGATTTAAAATCCTGCAATCTCAGATGCAACCAACCATATTGAGCTTTAGTTAGAATAACAATTTTCTGATGGTCATATCGTTCCTTTAGATTATTTCAATGAATAAGAGGATCTTTCACCGTTAAATATTCAGATTTCAACCCCTCATGGAGGTGACAGCAAAGAATTATAATGGCTCTGGCCTTATTTTGAGCAGATCATTCCAAAGATTTAATCCTCGTACGCGGTATTGTTAAACCAGATCACAAGGTCCTTTAGAAACCTTATTTGAGACCAATAGCCTCGCAGAACAGGATGTCCAACCAATATACTTAGATTAAACCAACAGAACAGAGAACATAAATCACCATAATTTATAACAGTCTTCTTGTAGATCATAAATCACCATAATTTATTGCACTTTAAAATCGTAATTTAAAGAATAAAAATAGAGTTTACCGATATTGATTTTCCTTTCGAGGACAATGGAGATATAAATAACCAAGATAGCTCCTCATAATCTCTTTATGTCATATCTTTCCAAGTCATCATGTAAAACTCAAAATATGGTTAAAAATACCAACTTTAATCAATAAAATAACATAAATATAATCATTATAAGAATAATTGTCATTCTTAAACAAATAAACAACTATAAGGATATATAAGTAAGAATGATTAATCGATGCAATTACTAACCTCCGGTGACATAAATAAATATAATCACTATAATGATTTTATATTGTTTAATGTATAAACAACTCATTCCCTCCAATGTTTAACGAATTCTTTCGTATTAAAGTAAGTAAAAAAATAATAATAATAACAAAAATAGTTTCTTATTATTATTGAGAGAAATCAAGTCATGCCAAATAAAATTAAGGTTTAATGATATTAGAATGTACTAACCTTAATATAAGAATGATTAATCAATCGCTATATCGAAATATATGGTAGAATAATTTTGTATGTATTCTTATCATATGATAATAGTAATAAGTGATATTTCAAGAAGTATATCATAATATTAATACAAACCAAACACAGTCGGATCATCTATGTCAATCATCTTTTTATTTGTAAGGAGTCACAAACTCATCTCTACCCAATGCTCAAAATTCAAATAAAATCAAGCATGCTTCCATGCCTTTCAAAAAAATAATAAGAAAAAAAAGTTAAAATATATAAAGAGAGACAATCAATAACTAAAAAAATAAGGAAAAAAAAACTTATCTTTGGTTCATCCTATAATCGAATTATTTCTAGTAACTTCTTTTGGATTTGAACAATGAAGACCTCAGTTGATTAGAGTCTTGTGCTGATAACATGTTGTGAACAAAGTAAAGAGCAATAATAAAATAGATGAACAAGAACAAGATGGGAGAAAGAGAGACTTGTATTATATTCTCAAAGTAGGGTTGTGTACAATACTTTCTCCAAACTCTATATTTATTGGCATAAAATAGAAACCCTAATTTCAATAGGTATTAAGTTCTAATAATAAACTACATTAAAGTCTCATTTAATATATGGATATCCACCATAAATAAAGATGTTCATAACAATTAATTAAATTTTGGTTGTTATGAATATCTTTATTTATAGTGGATATCCATATATTGAATGAGACTTTAATGTACTTTATTATTAGGATTTAATATCAATTGAAATTAGGGTTTCCATCTTATGCCTATAAATATATAGTTTGGAGAAAATATTGTACACAACCCTACTTTGAGAATATAATACAAGTTTCTCTTTTTGTCTCTCATCTTTTTCTTGTTCATCTATTTTATTCTTGCTCTTTACTTTATTCACAACACGTTATCAGCACGATCTCGCTCAATAACCGTGGTTCTTGTTGGAAACTTCCGAAAAAGATTTCAACAAGATATTGGTGATTACATCTACTATATATTCAACTTAGCTTGGAAATTCTTGTATGTTTTTTTTATTTGTATATCGATATAAAGATTGATTAACCACTTTTATATTGAGGTCAGTGTATTTTGATATATTGTTCGATTATTATTTCGTTCTAATATTTTGAATATTTGACCAATCACCCTTAGTTATCTGTCACTTTCTCTAGAATTTATTTTTCCCTCGTAGCAGCAACGTCTATAAACGATATAGACTTCGCCATATTCGGGTTTGTAATAGTAATGCAAAGGAAACACGAAATTTTTGAGTATTTTACTAGAAGAAGAAAAAGAAAATTTTGGTTCTTACATTTGCAAAGGGTTGTGCGACATTATGGGGATAAGGCTTCCCTTGCTCTCAACTCTGGACCAATGCTTCTCGAAGTAGAAGGCTTTAATTATGGGGTAAGAAAATTATGTCGTATACTTATTAATATATCCTCATAATTAAAGATCAATATTTATTTATGTTATTTTATTAATTAAAGTTAGTATTTTTAACCATATTTTGAGTTTTACATGATATCTTTAAATGGCTTGGAAAGAGATTGACATAAAGAGATTATGAGGAGCATTCTTGGTAATTTATATCTCCATTGTCTTTGAGAGGAAAATCAATATCGGTAAACTCTATTTTTATTTTTATTCTTTAAATTACGATTTTAAAGTGCAATAAATTATGGTGATTTATGGTCTACAAAAAGACTGTTATGAATTATGATGATTTATGTTCTTTGTTCTGTTGGTTTAATCCAAATATATTGGCTGCACATCCCGTTCTGTGAGGATATTGGTCTCAAAGAAGGTTTCTAACGGACCTTGTGAACAGGTTTAACAATGCCGCGTACGAGGATTAAATCTTTGGAATAATCTGCTCAAAATAAGGCCAGAGCCATTATACTTCTTTACCGTCACCTCTACGAAGGGTTCAAATCTGAATATTTAACGGTGAAAGATCCTCTTATTTCTTGGAATAATCTAAAAGAACGATATGACCATCAGTATTCTACCTAAAGCTCAATATGGTTGGCTGCATATGAGATTGCAAGATTTTAAATCAGTAAACGAGTACAACTCTACTATGTTCGAATTACTTCACAATTGAAGTTATGTGGTAAAAATATTACTGATGAGAATATGTTAGAAAAAACATACTCCATTTTTCACGCAAATAATGTTGTCCTCAGACACAATATCGTGAAAAATATTTTAAAGACCCATTGGCTCCCATCTATTCCCTGAAGTGAATGTGAGATTTTATAATAAATGTCACATTAGTAGTTGTGGTCATGGTCAAGATTATGGACATAGACATTATGGTCATTTTAAGAATAATTATACCCACCATAAGTGAGATTATAAGGATGACAAGAATGATAGAGATCATATTAAAATTTTATGTTATCAATGCGATGGTACAAACCATTGATCTTGTACTTGTCAAACGCCAAAGCATTATGGACCTTTATCCAATATCATGAATGATAAAGGAAAAAAAATATGAACAAATTTTGTTTATGAAAATGGCGAAAATAATTATAGCGTTGTTGGTCCAACTCAATTGGATATTGTTGATTTCCTCATAACCCTTGAAGGGAATAATTCGCCATTTATCTTATTTCCTTATAATCGCTAAAGGAAATTATTGATATTTCAATTTATTTTGCTTCATGTTAATTTATTTTACATATTATTTATTTATGTTTTTATATTATATATTAAAACATTTATTTATTTTATTTTATGTTAATTTTTTTTACATATTATCCTTTAAAGAATATAATTACTTCCAGAATAAAATATGCAATGAATTGTCGCGATTTATGCTTTGTAGACAGTGCAAGTATTCATATTATACTTAAGCATAAGAACTATTTTCCCATTTAAATGCAAGGGGAAAATATGAATACTATATCTCAAAGTACTTAAACATTATCTTTCATGTTAATTTATTTTACATATTATTTATTTATGTTTTTATATTATATATTAAAATATTTATTTATTTTATTTTATGCTAATTTGTTTTACATATTATCCTTTGAAGAATATAATTACTTTCGAAATAAAATATACAATGAATTGTGGCGATTTATGCTTTGCAGACAGTGCAAGTATTCATACTATACTTAAGCATAAGAACTATTTTCCCATTTAAATGCAAGGGGAAAAATGTGAGTACTATATCTCAAAGTACTGAAATATAATGATCTAGAAGAGTAATAAATTTTTGTGACATTATCTTTTATAGAGAATTGATTTGATGCGCTATATTTAATATTTTTCATTCCCTGAAGTGAATGGTACAATGCACATATTTTTCATTCCCCGAAGTGAATGGAACAAACCACATATTGAAAGGTGCATAATTATGCATATTTTCCCATTTAACAATGAATGGAATAATGTGAGTACTATATCCGGAAGTACTAATATCATAGAAGGCTTCGGAAGAGCAAATATGTTATTGCCAAATGAAACTCAATTCCATATTCACATTGTGTTATACTCGTCAAAGGCGCACTGAGACTTATTGAATTTTAAAGATATTCACAAAAATAAATATCATATTGTGACTATTAGTTAAGCGGATGTTGACTATCTCCATATTACGAGTATAAACCAAGGCAATAAAAAAAACTTGACAAAATTACATGCACTGTCATCTGGATTGTACTACACAAGAATTAGTACAAATTGAAGCTCGTGCTATTGTAAACCAAAAGTTTACTTATAACTTTATTATTTGGCATGACCGGTTATGTCATCCCGGTTCAATTATGATGTGAAAAGCTATTGATACTTCATGTGGTTATTCATTGAAGAACTAATAGATTATTCAAAGTAATGTTTTTCATGTGATGCTTGCTCTCAAGGCAAATTGATTATTCAACCATCACCAGCTAAGATAGATTATGAATCTATTAATTTTCTAGAACGGTTACAGGGTGATATATGTGGGCCCATACACCCATCTTATAGATCATCTAGATATTTTACGGTTTTAATAGATGCATCGACTAGATGATCATATTTATCCTTGTTATCAACCCGTAACTTGGCGTTTGCAAGGTTACTTACGTAGTTGATAAAATTACGAGAACATTTTCTAGATTACCATATAAAGACAATTCTTCTTGATAATGCTAGTGACATGCCATTTTATATGCATCATCACTAATTCGCATCAAGCCAACAAATTATCATAAGTTCTTCCCATTACATATGATTTTTTTGTCATGAACCAAATATTTCTCATCTTAGAATTTTTGGGTGTGCGGTATATGTTCTAATTGCTCCACCACAACGCGCAAAGATGGGTCTTAAAAGGAAGTTGGGAATATATGTCATATTTGAATCCCCATTGATAATTAAATATATTAGCTTTTGATGGGCAATTCATTTACAGTTCGATTTACTGACTGTCATTTTAATAAGTCAATTTTCTCAACATTAGGGGCAGAAAATAAATAGTTGGGTAAAGAAATAAGTTGGAATGTATTATCATTATGATCCATGTACTCAAACAATGTGAACTATAAGTTCAAAGGATAATTCATTTATAAAACTTAGCAAATCAATTGCCAGGTGACTTTGCTGACCCTAAAAGAGTGACTAAGTCACATATACCAGCTATGAATGCTCCGATTAAATTTTGTCCTGGAATGACAAACTCTAGTTGCTAATGAGTCTAACTTACGCCTGCAGCGTAGTAGACAAGTAGGTTCTAAAGATAAAAATCTCCGAAAAATAAAAAGAGCTATATTTTATGATGGTCTGATCGAAGAATCAACGTATTATGAAAATCTCTATAAGATATCAAAAGGTCTCCAATAGAGACATTGACATGACTCAGGTACTTGATAATAAAGAAATCTCAATAGATTATGTCATGTCTGGTAATAAGTGGAACTAAAATCAAATCAACGTCGATAATACTTTTGCATGCAATATAGAACTAGAGGTTTTGATGTGGATCATGAACCATTGTCAATTGGACAATGTAAACAAAGAAATAATTGGCCAAAATAGAAAGAGGCAATTGAGGCGAAAGTAAAATCTCTTTCGAAATGAGAAGTATTCAGGCCTATAGTTCATACACTGAAAGGTGTAAAGCCCGTGGATATAAAAGAGTCTTTGTGAGAAAGAAAAATGAAAAAGGGGAAATTGCGAGATATAAAACTCGTTTGGTTGCACAAGGATTCTCACAAAGACCTAGAATCGATTATGAGGAAACATACTCCTCGGTGGTGGATGCAAAAGATTTTTATTGGTCTGGCAATAAAAGACTTAGTTTCTGCCTAATGGATGTTGTTACATCCTATTTGTATGAGCCTCTTGATAATAACATTTACATGAAACTTCCGGAAGGATTTAGACTGTAAAAGCAGTTAATTCAAGTTCTCGAGAACATTATTCAATCAAATTGAACTTATCTATTTATAGATTAAAACAAATTGGGCGCATATTGTACAATCGCCTCAATGAATACTTATTAGCGGAAGGCTATAAGAATGATTCAATTTTCCCGAGCATTTTTATTAAGAGGTTTAGCTCTGGATTTGTCGTTGTTGTTGTGCATGTTGATGATTTGAATATCGTTGAGACTCGTGAAGAGATCTCCTTAACAATGGAATCCTTGTGCATCAATCGACATACACAGAAAAATGTTTAAAGAGACTTTACATGCATAACGTATATCCATTGATCACCCTTATGGTTGCTAGGTCTCTTAATGTAAACAAAGATTCATTCTGCCCTCGAGAAATGGTGATGATATTCTTGGTCCAAAAGCATCATATATATATATATATTAATTAATCTGGAAGCATCATATCTTAGTTGGTCTAGAAATACTATCTAAGTGCTACGAGATCATTACCTTTAGATCTTTCAAAACTCGATTCCTCTCCAGATCATGTAAATAATTTCTATGCACGAGGCAAAGCCGAAATATGTGTTTGGCTAAACATATCCAAAAGATATGTGAATTGCTTTCACTAGATAAGACGCAAGCTATCTTGTGTAGAGATAATGCAAAATTTATATCTCAAGGTGTATACATCAAATGTGACAAAACGAAACATATTTCTTCAAAGTTTCGTCCCTCATGATCTTCAGAAGAATATAATTTGATGAATCCTTTCAAGCAGTAATTTGAAAGATATATTCACCAGTGCATAATCTACTTCAACATTTGAAGATTATATTCAAGATTGAATTATGAAGATTCAAAGATCTTATGTGATATTTTCATGAGGGGGTAAATACGCGTTGCATTCTTTTTCCCTTAACTGAGGTTTTGTCCCAATGAGTTTTCCTGGTAATGTTTTTAATGAGGCAACATGTTATGCGTATCAAAGATCTGTGTACTCTTTTTACTTCACTAAGAATTTTTTCCCACATGGTTTTTACCTTAGTAAGGTTTTAGCGAGACACATTATCTTCATGGATATTCAAAGGGAGTGTTATGAATATCTTTATTTATGGTGGATATCCATATATTAAATGAGACTTTAATGTACTTTATTATTAGGGTTTAATACCCATTGAAATTAGGGTTTTCATCTTATGCCTATAAATATAGAGTTTGGAGAAAGTATTATACACAACCCTACTTTAAGAATATAATACAAGTCTATCTCTTTGTCTCTCATCTTGTTCTTGTTCATCTATTTTGTTCTTGCTCTTTACTTTATTCACAACATTTGTCAATATATTGTTGTTTTTCATTTTTTGTAATTCATTATGATTAATTTCTATGTTATTTAAATCTTGATATTTTTAACATAAATCAAGTCATGTCCATATTTATTGGCAGGATTGATAAGTCACAAATCGAACTTTTAAATTTTTAAAAATTATTTTTATTTAAGTTTGATTTAAAAATTCATTTATCATTTAAGAAACGTTGAATTTCTTTCCATACCATACTTTTGAAGTACTTTCCATATTTATATCTAAATTAAATTAATGTAGTTTTCGATAAATAATGATTTACATCCGCTTGAGACAATTCAAATTGAATTAAAATTGTCTGTCCTTAACTATATCTCTTTTGGTATTACACTTTAAAAAAGTTAGTTTATGGTTTAAAGTTCATATTTAAAAAATTAGGGATAGAATGTATGATTTAAGATGTAGAATTTAATATTATGGTTTAAAATTTAATTTTTTTATTATTTTTTAGTGTAAAATATAAAAAAGACGCATGGAGGGGCACAAGATTTTTGTTCATTTAAATTACAAATATTAGAAATTTTAAAAACATTTCCGAATGGGATTGATATGTAAAAGTTGCTTCCCCGCAACTCAAACTTCAGTGGCTCAGCCCATTCTGCTTTATTGATTTCCGTTATCAATTTCTTTTTCCTATATTTTTACTACAAATCAACTAGTTTCATCACCTTCATACTTGTACAAAAGTTGAATTGGATTAGCTAATGCCGTTTTTCTTCCAATGGAATCCTTTCTCCACCTGCTTTTTGCCTCGTCTATAACATTATTCCAAATGGATTCTGACTACTTTTGCAGTTTCCTGGAGAAAATGCAATCTGTATGATGAACATTTGCAGTACAGAAAAGGATGGGTTTGTTTCCTTTGGAACAGTCCAGCAGCACATTCTATTAAGAACATGATCTTGTTCGTGTTTGGAACTTATTCTTTACATTACCGTTGGCTCCGTACACATGAGTTACATCGAGGCAGCTGGGTTCCTCGTCGTGGGAAGATTTCCATCGTAATCGCATCTTAACACATCTGGTCTTCTCACTAGTCGAGGCCCGACCGGCACCTTTCCGGCTTTTGGACGAATGTCCTGCACATACGCACCTGTCTCTTTAAAACTTTATATCATGCTAGTCGAGTTTACTAAGCCTGAAAAATCAAGAATGGTGATACTATGTGTTAATCTTCTGGACAATGATACCTGGTCGAAGATAGCAGTTGGAATTGCAAGAGTTGCAACGGCGTTTGGTGAATCTACGATCCCCGAGATCCGCCCTTCGCAAGGGCAGCAGGATAGCAGAAGGTAAATCTGATGATCACCGTTGTTTCTTATGGATCAGTAATGTCTTAATTTCTTTAAGGCTCAACATTGAGGCAACATACCTGTTCTTTCGAGTACCCGAACTTCGAGAGGTAGTCAATAGCGTTGAGTACCGCACGCTTGTATGCAACACTTGCATCAAGGAAATGTTGCCTTCCACTCTCATCCACACTTATTCCCTCGAACACCAACCATTCGGAGAATCTCGGTTCAACCGGTCCAATCTCAAATATAGGATTTACATGAAGAAGGGTTGGTCCCATAGGTGTGAGGTACTCTTTCATTCCACCTCTTATGATTTCACACCTATTAAACATACATGCAGAACTCTGAGAATTTTTGCTGGTTTTAGTCTGAATGATTAGAGATGGAGCTAAATAACTCACTTAAGCTCGAGAAAACCACTCATCTCAATTGCACCGCAGAATGAGACTTCACCATCACCTTGAGAAAAATGCATGTCACCTGTGCTGAAGTTAGCTCCTTCAACAAAGACAGGAAGATATATTTTGGAACCTCTGCTTAGGTTTTTGATGTCACAATTTCCACCATTTTCTCTTCCCGGGATAGTCCTCGTCGCCTCG
Source organism: Hibiscus mutabilis (assembly GCA_019671005.1). NCBI lineage: Eukaryota > Viridiplantae > Streptophyta > Magnoliopsida > Malvales > Malvaceae > Hibiscus > Hibiscus mutabilis. Next base: position 562,839 of record CM033717.1, on the reverse strand, counting down.
TTAGCGATCCTTTCCCATTCGGCAGTCCCCCTTTTTATCTACAAATGTTCATTTTCAGATTACATGTTATGGTCAGAGATTACATGTTTTGATCAATGAAACTGATGTAAACTACCTTTCCTAAATGACAGCCTTTGGTGGATGGAAGATTTGCCAATGGTCGTTGATGCAAAACTTCACATAGTTTCAAGGACTTATGGCCATTTTCTTCCGCTTCTCTTTCTCTTTCATTCCATATATTCAGAAGTTCCATCGATGGCGCCGTTCCGATTACTCCCGGATGAGTCAACCCCGGAAACCTCACCCCTGCAATTTGTAAATGACACTAGAAATTTTAAAAAAGTGTTTAAAAAGGCTATAAGCAGTGGGAATTGAATGAGAATTCACCCGGTATGTGAGGAGAGTAAGCATAAATTCCTTCAAAATACCAAATAGCTTTAGTTGCACATGGAAAATGGTCAGTCAAAAACCCTCCACCATTTTCCCTGTCGAAAGTAGCCGTATAACCCCATTCATCACCCGGCAAAGGACCCAAATTACATATTTCCACTGCAAGAAGATCACCCGGCATGGCAGGTATCCCATCCTTGTCTTCAACTCTTATAGGCCCACTCAGATAATGAGTCTGTGTATCATTAACATAATCTTTCAATCATATAACCAGCTGGTTCAAAGATGATTTGTCTAACTTAAAAATTAATTTGTCTTGGAAATGATGGAGGTTTGTGTACTTACAGTGGAAGGGTCCATGAATTTAACATCAGTTGCAGAATCATCATCTTTGATGGCACCTCCAGAAAAGTCTACCATTTCTACTCTGAAAACCTGGCTGACCTTAACATTTGCTACAGGAGGGATTTCGGGGTGCCAACGATTGTGAAGAGGGACAGGTTGTTCCCATGGCTTCTTCTTCAAGTCTATCGGCACTACTAGTCTTGGAGTTGGAGGAGCCATGGATAAGCCGTACGACAAAACAGAGAGAACGTTGAGGTATTTGTTTTAGTCTCTCTTGTTTTAGTCACTATGTGTTCTAGTATGTTATATTTGGGTACCTGTAAAATTTAAATATTCGAGTAATTAGATAATAGGTACCCGGTTAATATTTTTTTATTTTTTAGTTTAAATTTTTTAAAATATTAAATTAAAAACGCATAAAATTTAAAAATTCATAATACATAATTCAAACACAAACATTAGTGATTTGAAATTAGTTTTAAGATGAAATATTTGGATATATATATATATATATATATTAGTTTATCACAAAAAATATTAAAAATATTAATCTCATTTTTTTCTTTTAAATCTCGGTATGAGAATGTAATACATCTCTATTTAATAAAAAAATATTTGAAAATTTTAAAACTTTAAAGTACATAATACAAACATAAAAATAATTTAGAGATTAAATTTAATTTTAGGTAAAAATATTAAGGAATCTAAAATAAAAATATAATTTAAAACTAAAAAATAAATATATTAAAACTATAGGGTCGGGTACCCGGCAATTAAAAAAATCGGCTAAGACCCGGCCCAACTATCCGGGAAAATCTCGGGTCGGGTACCCGGCTCGGTCGTGTAATTTTTTTTAAAGATTACCCGATATTTTTAGGTTCGGGTTGTCGGGTCGAGTATTTTTTAACACCCCTAATTATCGGGGTATATTATTGGGGTTATATTTTGATATACATAGGCTTTGTTTGGAAATTAGCGAATAGTTTATAGCGAATTAAATTAGCTAATAAATGATAGCTGATAGCATTAACTGATTTTACTAGTGAATTACAATAGCTGGTTGTATAAAAGTGTTTGATAAAATTAACTGATAGCTGATCGATGTTTGATTATTTAAACAAGTAAAATGACATATAAGAACATTATTATATTTGATATTTATTTGAATAATGTATTAGTTATTAACATTTTTTACATATTAATATTAATTAGATTATGAAAAATAATCTTTTTAATATCATTACTGAGCATATACGAGGGTGTACATATTTTTTTTTTGTGAAATTATCTTTTTAATCTAATTTTAATAGTTATTAAATTTAAATGTATATATTAATTTATTATCTATGAAATTATATTTTGAATATAATTTTATTAATTATTAAATTTGTATGTATTTATTAATTTATATATTAATTTCTTATTTATGCAATTATTTTTTAAATTTTATTAGTTAATCAAATTTATGTTATTTAGAGAAATTTTATAATTATAAGGACAAAATAGTTTTTACAAGTCTTTTATTCAAACCTCTAACTCAAAAAGCTCATTTTAAGAGTTTTTTCAAAATGAGATGTTTCACGTCAGTTCGCTATTACAATTCTCTATTCACCAAATATCCAAATTAGCGGATTTGACTAGTCAAAGCTCTTAAAAGCTTCAAACCTATAATTTTAGTTGAAAAAGTTGTTTATCATTCATATTTAAACTATAAAATTTAAAACCTAAACTCTTAACCCTAACACCCTAAAATCTTAAATTCTAAATTCTAATAATAAGTCCTAAATTCTACATCCTACAACTTAAACCTCTAAACCCTACCCCAACTCCTTAAACCCTAAAATTGAAAGCCTTGTGAAAACTAAAGTTTACACAAATTTGTCTATGAGAGTATTTTTCAGATTATTATTGTGGATTATATTTGTTTACATGGTAATTATTCTATGCGCCGATAGTGAAAAAAATCTATAAACATATCTAATTTCACTTTAAAAAATTAAAATTTAAATCTCTAAAGGCCTAAATCCTATGCGCCGATAGTGAAAAAAATTTAAAAAATTACACAATGAAACATATTATAACTTCAAAATCTAAAATTTAATTTTTAACTCTAAAGGCCTAAATCGTAAACCTAAACTCATATACTCTAGCCCTAACTCAAAAATTCTAAACACTATAGCCTAAACCAATTACTCCTAAACTAAATCTATAAATTATATCATCCTACTTGTAAAATAGTTTTATTTTACTACCAAAATGATAATCCTTATATAGAAAAAGTATTGATATTTTGAAATGTGATGACATTAAAGATTATATTATGTTCCTAAGTTTATATTTGATATGTTGTTAATAAACTAGATGATATCATATTATTTTTTGCTTAAACTGAACAAAATGAATTACAGTAATTCTCCTACAGCACTAAGCTGTGGATCCAACTGAAGGAGCTCCAGCACCTGATCTGGTGGGTCTGCAAAAAGAACTTAACGCCTCGGTAAACCTCGAGACAAGGACGAGTGGCATGTTACTCGATGGCATCTTTTATTTTTAAATGGTTGCCATGAGCTTTAGTTTTCCAAATGAAATAGCTCCTTATACATGCATATATTGCCTTGTGGCGAATTTAAAAATTCAAGAACGAGAATTCAAAGTATATTTTTTTAAATAGATATGTTGATTTTTTTTTTTATCTATGCACTAAATTAATTTTTTAAAGAAAAACTTAACAGTGAACTTAAAATATTTTCCCCAAAATGGGTATGCAATTGCACCCCACCAAGTCCATGTCCATCCGCCCCTGCTCACTAAGACATAGGGACTGTAGAAATTCTTATAACATACGACATTCTATTAAGGCTATGATCTTGATCGTGTTTGAAACATTGTATTCACCGAAGCCAGAAGTTGGAGTTTATCCTTTAAATCAGTAGTCACCGTTGTTCATCCATAGTTGTCTCCATGTGCATAAAGAGCCCCACGAGGCATAGAAATGCAAAAATCATTATATTACAGTTTCTTGCTCTTATCTCCGTAGGCTTAAGCTACATCAAATATCGGTCTTAGGTCACTGTGTTGCCCCTGTAGTCAGGTTTAGGACGACGGGCAGAGCCGAGGCGCTAATGGCCAATGTTCATGTGCTTATTTCCTTTCTGTTTTTGCAGGTTCAGGTTTGGAGGTGCTTCACCATGGATTGGAAAGATTTAGGAGACGAGGTTATGGTTATGAATTGGGTTTCTGTTCAAGGTTTGCTAGAGGTCTGTTTCAGGGTGTTCATGGCGATTTTTGGCGATGGGTCCAGCTTGCTTGGCTTAGGTTTGTGGAGGGTTACTTGTAACGTCCCCCACACGGCCTAAAAGATAACCGGGTCGGAGAACGCTACCGGTGAACGAAACAGTGATCAGTGCGATGAATTTCAATCAATGATCGACAATTAAACAATATTATGCTTTACAAATATCACCAGATATAAACATTTATCCAATTTATCTAATGTTTCATCATTTAGGACTAATTTATAACTTTTACAAGTTTTAGGGACTAATCTGTAAATTTAGAAACTTAGAGATCCTTTCATGCAATTGACTATACAACAATGAAATTCAATACGATAACAGTAAGTCCGCAAATTTTCATGTCGTTTCGGTATCATTTACCCATCCAATTAGATTGTACAATATTTAGTAACCATTTTGCCAACAATGTAGAACTATAATCTCAAGGCCGTATCGATACACCCCTTTAATGTATCGATACACCTTGTTTGGTCGTATCGATACACCCCAAGGCCGTATCGATACCATTATTTCATCAAACCTTACTGCTAAGAACTATATCGATACACATACACCTTATTTTACCATGTCCAATATGCATACCTGTATCAATACGCCTCCACCCGTATCGATACACCTGCACTGTAATGACATATTTTATCTGGTTTTTCATAATTTTAACCTGTTGAACGATGTCCAAATGAAATGAAATTTTACCCACAAGTTTATAACCAACTAATTTACTAGCATGCCAAATTTTAAGGTTATCCGAATCCATTTACTAAGTTTTTACCTATTAGCCAAATATGCAAATTTGTCACATTTTACAAAAATACTTAACATACCATTTGAGCTTTTAGACCTTTTCAATATAGAGGCCAATACATACACGCAAAATGGGACCAAACTAACTTGTTTAGGCCCTACGCCACCATTCTAGGAGTTCAAGGGCTAGATTAACATTACATATAAGTTTGTGACTTGCTCCAAAAATGCGCATTGCTCCAATCCTCGATCCAACTATGCTTTAACCTGAAAATGTATGGAAATGAAATGCATTAGGCTGAATTAGCCTAGGAAGGTAGTCCAAGACATTCGTATGTGTATCAATGGAATTCATAGCAAGTATAACAATTAAAAATGCATATTAAAACATGATTTAACAATGCTTGCAACACTTGTACACATATTTTTCTCCTTGGTTCGACATGTAATGGATACGTGAATTGCCAACCAACATCGCCAACAATGAATGGTCAATATCCGCCAACATCACCAATAGGACCAACACAATCACATCCCGCCAACATCACCAATGTGAACCTTAGCTCAAGGACCGTAGTCCACTCCTTACCATTGAGCTCATGAATTCTATGGCATGCCAATTGTATCTCATGTCCGTTCGTATCCAAGGATTCGATACTTACCAGTAACAATATCAATAGCAATAACATTAACCAATGTGATGTCAATAGCAATACAATGCCAATGACAATAATTCAAAACATGCTCAATGCTCCCTTTTTGGTATTTTCATTTTAACAATGATCATGTAGAGACTTTTATAGTAGTTTTAGCTATAACATAAGCTTACCAAGACTTACCAATGGTGTCACCAACAAGGCTTAATTGCACACATACCTTGGCCAATGACGATAATGCAATAATTCAACATCAATGAAACCGGGAAGGCACCTAGCCAATCCTTTGACTCTGACTACACTCACTGATGATTTCGAAGCTTTCAAGGCTCCCAGATAATGACTCCATTGTTCTTAAACTTGGTGGAATTGAGGGGATTTGGTGATTCTTCACCCCGATTGTCTTGAGCTACACAAAATTGAGATTGCAAGGTTTTCAATATCGATAACGGAATCGTCGCAACTCAATAGCTATAATAAATGATAGTAAACAAGCTTTAACATCTCCAATGAATCTCTAGAGTTTAACCTAATCCTTATACTCAAGATTAAACATGATTAATCCATAGATTCGGTAAACCAATGGAGGAAAACTACTCACCCGATCAATAGATACGATTTGGAATCGATAAACTTAAGAAAAGAAAGCTTGATCTCACCTTCAATGGAGGTGTGTGCTTAAGGTGGCTATAGGAGGAACATGGGGAAGTGCTTGCTTGAGCTAAAACCGGGTAAGTTTTCTTTCTTTTCTTTTTACTATATATTTCAATTGAGCTTTCCTTCAATTAAGGAACTCAATTTCCTAATCCCACGTATGTGGTGATTAGTCTTGAGGAGGGGCTAATGGCAAGATTAGTCCCTCAACTTTTATTTCGTATACATTTACCACCCTAACTTTCAATTTTCTCAATTTGGTCACTAAATATGTTTCAAAACTCACAATATGATTCTTAACAATATCAATGCTTAATTGGGGAATAATTGACCACTAGATCAAAGTCAACTCTATAATTTGACTTTCTGAAGTGAAATTTCCGGTCATTGGAATCAAATCCCGCCTAGGCTCAGTTTTGGGATATTACATTACTAGTCAAATGATTCCGGAAAAATGGGTCGGTTGCTACAGAGATGATGTTTGGTGTTTATTCAGTGTATGATGAATGGGAAGAAGGATTTGAATCGATGGAAGAATTCTGGGTTTAAAATAGTTGACCAGGTGTTTGTGCTTATGTTTGTTCAAAGGTGGAAGATGATAACGTGGGAAGGGAATGTGCTGAGTCTTACGCTAAAGAATGCACGTGATTGTCTGAGTAAAATAGAATGGTTGTGGGCGCTTAGGTGGCTTCATCGTAGGTGGGGCGTAGATACCCAGGGGATTTGCCAGGATCGAGGAAACATCAGCTGGTCTTTGACAGTGGTGGGCCCGCTTTTACAAACGGTAACTTTAAAATGTTATCCGGTTCCCTCCCCCTTTCTAATGTGGTTATTATAACAAGACAGATAAAGGTCAGGTTTACCCTTTATGAGGTGATGCTTGTTGTGAAGGCTGTAGGGAGAGTTCTGGGTTTTCACAAATCACGCGACTTACGTTTTAAGAATAAGGGGTTTTACCCAGTTTTCTTAAAAGGCTGGTGCTTAAAACGCAGAGTATTGGACAATAAAGAAGTTCTTTTTACCCTCATCTGCTACATGTTTCTAACGGAAAACATAATGAGTTTTGGGGAAATCCAATCCATTATCAAATGAACCCTTTTATCCGGGGAAAGGAGGAACCTTTAATCAGGTTCATTGTGATTCTTTTTACTGGTATAGAGACGGATTTCTCAAAGGGGTTGTTCGAAGCGAAACAGAGTGGTTGTGTTGGTATTTAGGCCTTATCTGAAATGAGTCTGTGAAGTTAGGGATGGCAGAAGAAGTGGCTATGATGATGGGTAACTTAAAGTTCACAGAGGAAGAGCTTCAAGACTTGGAGGAGTGTGAAGCTTTGCTTAAAAAGGACTTGTCGGGTTCTGAAAGATGGTTGGTTGGGAAGCTTATTTTGCCTACCATTGTGGATGGGCCTCAACTGATCCGCCTGTTCTTTGCCGTTTGGAAGAACCAGCCCTTGGAAGAAGCATCGGAGTTGGGGCCTAACATGTTCCTTTTCAAGTTTTGCAAGATTGAGGACAAGAAGTACGTTTTGGATAGGGTACCATGGACCTTTAACGGTGAGTTGTTAGCTCTTAAACAATTTGATGGCAATTTGAGTCCTCATGAATATGATTTTGCTAATTTAGCTATTTGGGTTAGGATTTTTTGTCTGCATTTGGTTGGAATGATTGATGAGGTTGGGAAATCGATTGGGGCTAGTTTTGGAAGAAGCTTAAGTGCGGACATGAGAAAGGGGGAAAGTAGACTAGGAGAATTCCTGAGAGTAAGGGTGGAGATTGATTGTAATAAACCCTTGAAAAGGTGTGTACAATTGGGTAAGATGTTAGATGGTTCTCCTAGAATTTGCATGGCCAAGTATGAACGATTGCCTAAATTTTTCTATTGGTGTGGTTTGATCAGACATGAGTTTGAATTATGCCCCACAATTCCCCCGGAAGCCGAGAGGGGTCAGTTTCAATATGGTCTATGGATGAGAGTGGTCTTTAAGCCAAAAGGAACAAGCTCGAGGGCTCCTAAACCGGGTATTGTGCACTTTCATGATAGAGGCACAAGTTTGGGAAAACAAAAGAAGATCGTGGATGGCGTAGGGGATAATGATGTGGCCTTGGGAGCTAGCTTGTTAAGAGGGAAACCTGTTATGATTTCGGCAACAAGGAATAGAAGTGTTAAAAGGATGCTTCAGGGAAAGTATGAAGTTTGTACTCATGTTGTTTAAAAGAAGTCAAAGTCGTGTTCTGCAATAGTTTCTAACACAGTTAAGGGTGGTGTGGAAGCTGTGGATCAGCCCCGCCGAGAGCCATGAAAATCATATGTTGGAACTGTTAAGGGCTTGGGAACCCTGAGACAGTTTGAGCTTTGGGGCATTTAGTGGCTTCAAAAGATGTCTGTTTGGTTTTTCTTAGTGATACTAGACTGCACAAGAATAAGGTCGATAAAGTCAATAATAGGCTTTGCATGGAAGGAAACATTTTGGTAAAGAGAGCTGATGGTTTTATGGGGCTTATGCTTTTATGGAGGGAGGAGGTCCAGGTTAATTTGTTATCTTATTCTAGAGCCCACATTGATGTTGAGGTGAAGAGGGGGAGTGATCACTTCAGATTCACGGGGATGTATGGTACCCACATTAGATCTAGGAAGCATGAGGATTGGGAGTTGCTGGACTCGTTATGAGGTAGGTTTGGTTTGCCTTGGTTACTTGGTGGTGATCTGAATGAGATTCTGGAATTTAATGAAAAATTTAGAGGTAGGAGGAATCCTAGAGTGGAAGTTGACAATTTCAAGGAGACCCTCGTAAGAAATGGTTTATGGGATATTAAACCAAGTTAAGTGTGGTTTACTTGGCATAGTGGGAATGACTCTGATTCACATGTCAAAGAGAGAATTGACAGGTTTATAGCTACAATCCCTTGGTTGCAAAGGTATGGGCAATGTGCGGTTATCTCTGAGTTCTCCCCGTATTCTGATCATCATTTCATCTTGTTAAACACTATGGCTCCGAGAAATAGAAGTGGTAGATTTGAAGATCACTTCAGATTTGATAATTTTGGGCAGATGAGGAAGAATGTGTAGCCACTGTTAATCAAAATTAGTTTGGAAACTTCGGTTCTACTTTAGACAAGTTCAAGGTTGTAGGGGAAGGTTTGTTCTGGTGGTAGAAAAGTAGAAGAAGGAAAGCGCATAAGAGGAAAAAGGTCTTGCAAGATAGGATAAAGGACTTTTGTGGAAGGGAGATATTTCTGATGTTCATGTGAGGGAGTTGAATGCTGTGAAGAAGGATTTAAAGAACCTTTTGGATAGAGATAAGATCTATTGGAAGCAAAGGTCTAGGGTTTTTTGGTTAAAGGAGGGGGATAGGAATACTTCCTTCTTCCATGCTAGAGCTCGAGGGAGGAAAAAGAAAAACTTTATAAAAGGTTTGATGGATGAGGAAGGGATTTGGCAAGAGGATGAGGAGAATGTGTTTGATATTGCAAAAGGTTTCTTCACAAAATGTTTCCAATCCAGTGGTGGAGTTTCTTCAAACCTGATCCTGGATTCCAATAAGCACTGCATTACATCAAACATGAATGCCAAACTATGCTCTGGACTCACTGCAGGGGAAGTCAAAGCTGCCTTTCTTCAAATTCACCGTTCTAAGGCCCTAGGTATAGATGGTTTTCCAACCTCTTTCTTTCATAAATTTTGGCATATTGTGGGTAATGATTTCATTAATCTGTGCCTTGATTTATTGGATGGTAAAGTGGATTTTAGTGAGGTTAACAAAACTGTAATTGTTTTGATCCTTTAACTAGATGAACCTAGCCTTATCAAGCATTATAAGCCTATTAGTCTTTGCATTATCATTAAAAAACTGTTTCTAAAGTGCTTGTTAACAGATTAAAAGATGTTATGCTTGTTTGTATTGATGAAAATCATAGTGCTTTTGTCCAAGGTAGATTGATCTCTAATAATATAGTTATTGCACATGAGTTGATTCATTATTTGAAAGGTGCTAGGAGTGGTTCTAATAAAGGTGCTGCTGTGAAATTGGACATGGAGAAAGCTTATGATAGGGTAGAGTGGCATTTCCTACATGATGTGATGTTGAAGCTCGGTTTTACAAAACAGTTGGTGGATTTAATTATGTCCTGTGTCAATTCGGTATCTTTTTGTTTAAGAATTAATGGTAATCTGTCTAGTGAATTCATTAGACAAGGTGATCCCTTATCACCTTATTTGTTCATGTTTTGCTCTCAAGAGCTCCCAGCTCTACTTTTGAAGGAACAGGTAGAAGGCAGAATAAAAGGGATAAATGCGAGCATGAATGGTCCTTTGGTTAATCATCTTCTATATGTGGATGACAGTTTACTCTTTGTCAAAAATTCAGTTCAAGGTTAAAAGAGGTTCTCCAGATGTATGAGGAGTCTTTAGGGAAGAAAGTGAATGTGGACAAGTCTCTCATCTATTTTAGCAATGGGATATTTGATTAGAACAATGTTGTCACTCGATTTTCAGCCGAGCCAAGGTCAACTTGGGTATTTTTTATTCGAATATGAAAGACCAAATCAGATTAAAATTAAAATTTAGTATTTTAAAATTTAATTTTGAAATTTTATCAGATAAAAAGGAAAAGATTGGTTCAGATTTTTTTTTTAAATCCTGATCAAATCTACTCCAAGGAAGAGTATGAATCTGCACTAAATGCGTAAAGTAGAAAATACCCAAAATAGGTTCTATTATTCCGAAAATAGGCTTTTTCTAGGTCAAAAAAACATATATAAAGGGGTTCAAATCATTGTATTTCACACACACTTTCTTATGCAAATTTACTCAAAATCTTGAGAAAGTTGAAACAGTTTTGAAAGTTTGTGCTCGGGCTTTTGTATTTTGGGATTCGAAGTTGGAATAAAAGCATCGAAGTATTTTTTGAGGTATTTTATTTTGTTATTTAATTTATTTTCTTGATTTAATTGTGCATATGAAACTTTCCAATATTATTTTTTTCTTTTAATTTGTTTATTTTTACGTTTGATTTTTTATTTTAAAGAATTCTTGTAAAAGTTTTATTTCAATTTATTTTTTTAAATATAATTCATCGTCACCATAATTTTCTATTACATATTGTTAGACCTTTTTCTAAAATTATTTTTCTTAATTTATTTTTTCTTTTCCTGATCATGATTTAATTTCATCTTTTTAACTTCACGAAAGTTCTTCATAATTAAATTTTAATTTGCACATAAAATGTTTTTCAAATATTTTTTTCTTTTTTACAAACTTATCTTGAAGGTGATATCAACTATTTAAATTTTGTAAATTATTTTTTATACATGAAAATTTATGTAGATTTTCTTTGTTTTATGTTCTTTGGTAATTTATTTGCAATTATTTTTAATTGTGCATATGAAACTTTCCAATATTATTTTTTTCTTTTAATTTGTTTATTTTTACGTTTGATTTTTTATTTTAAAGAATTCTTGTAAAAGTTTTATTTCAATTTATTTTTTTAAATATAATTCATAAATCACCATAATTTTCTATTACATATTGTTAGACCTTTTTCTAAAATTATTTTTCTTAATTTATTTTTTCTTTTCCTGATCATGATTTAATTTCATCTTTTTAACTTCACGAAAGTTCTTCATAATTAAATTTTAATTTGCACATAAAATGTTTTTCAAATATTTTTTTCTTTTTTACAAACTTATCTTGAAGGTGATATCAACTATTTAAATTTTGTAAATTATTTTTTATACATGAAAATTTATGTAGATTTTCTTTGTTTTATGTTCTTTGGTAATTTATTTGCAATTATTTTTAATTTGCTTTAAGTCTTGTATATATATATGTGTGTGTGTTTAATTTTTAATTTTTTGTTTTAATTAGATCTTTATTAATTACCCTAGGTTGTAAAAATTGTTGTTGTAACAAGTAATTAATTTAAACAAAGCCATTAGGGTTAAGTTCTAAATTACCTTAGTTAAAGCCTTGTAAATATGATAAGTAAATTCTTCTCACATTTAATATTAATAAAATACACTTAATTATATTTTAACCATAATAGGTTAAATTTACCAAGATAATATTTTTAGGATAATAATTCTTAACTTAGAATAATTAAAAGCTTTAACTCACCATTAATTTCTTTGCTTGTATGCTTAAAAAAATGAAACCTAACCAATGTGGTGTCCTATTGAAGAAAAGTGACGAGTTAGCGCCAAAAGTGTTGGCGGTGATTATAGTTCACTTTTCAGATATTAGGGTCGTTAAAAAGAAATCAAATTCATAAACAGGCAATAATTTAAATTTCGCGTGAACTTGCAATTTCTAACTTTAAAACCTTTTTGTAATCGACAAGGTACCAATTTTGGGCGTTGTGGGGTGCTAACCATTCTCCATACGTAATCGACTCCCGAACTCATTTTTTTGTTTTTGCAGACCAAAACTATTGTTTTAATAAAATAAAATGTTTTATTAAAATGACTCATCTTTAGGTGATCCAATCACACCTTTTAAAAAAGATTGGTGGAGACTCAGTTGTTTTTGTGTTTCTAAAAAAATTCGGGCCCGAAAATGGGTTGCGACAACTTGGCGACTCCGCTGGGAAAATTTTATTTTAAAAAAAAGAGAGTTAGGCCACAAGTCGATTACAATCTAGTTTTAATATCGGAAATTGCAAGTTCGTATGAAGTTAAAATTAATTGCCCTTTTATGAACATAATTCCCTTTTACGCATTTAAGGCTTAATAAAGCTCTATACCCGAGCTTCGTCTCGTTGGATTAAGTGGGGGGAAACACTATTACTCTCGTGGGAATACTGATTCCCCGTATGGCCTAGTACCTCTGGGGCCCACGCTCTATGTATTCGTGTGGATATTGATCATTCGTATGGGCATAAGAGTGAGTCCCCCTGAGTTGAACCTGATTCGCTTATAGCCTATAATGGGTGAGAATCAGGGGCCTTGCTACCCTTAGTAGGGGACAACGAGGACAATTTGGGAACCTTTTAGAACCTAACCATGTGTGTGAATTTAGAGCTCACCCCATTAGAGCCATGTGAAAAGCCTTAGGACCTAGAAGTGGGTCAAAATTATTTCGTAAGAATAATTCGTTGAGGCATGTCCATAAGTGTTGGAATGCAATGCCCGATATTATTTATTACATTGAAAATATTTTAGACCTTGTAAGTTTTATCTTTTTATGTTTATATATGTTTGGTTTACTAATCTTTTATCTTTGCTCTTTCTTGTCTTGTTTTGTTTTGCATCCATCGCTTCATACTTAGAAGGGGTTGATTATGGAGACACTTGCTCATTAAGAAAACAACTTTTGATCATGGATGGAAGACTCCTTCAGAAGGAAGAGGACAGACGGATGTATATCACTGGTCCAAGGTCAACCAACAAGCATATGGGGACAGTTTGACAAGTGACCATGTGACAGAAACTTCAGAGTATGCCCACATTAGTGTCAAACAAAATAATATTCAGGAGTTACATGAAATCTGGGAGGTTTTGACTACACAACTAAACAACTTTTCTTTGACACCTATGGCGACATAGCATATCTGTTGCATGTGGAGGTAGATGAACCACTCCTCAAAGCACTAATCCAGTTCTAGAACCCCAGGTATTGTTGTTTCACATTCAATGGTGAGGATATGATGCCCACAATTGAAGAATATTCTTCACTTTTTAACTTACGATGGGTGAAGAAGGATCGAGTCTATGCTAAGTCACCTAAGAACAAGAATATCCACTTGAGGCTCAAAATTTTTGTCGGTATGGGAAACGGATGGGGTAAAGGTATAATACAGAAGAGGGGGTAGTTTCTCATTCCCCTGGTGGAGTATCCGAAATATAATTCCCACTCATCCTAATAGAGAGAAAAGGGTAGATTTGCTGGCAATAGCAATTTATGGCCTGATTATCTTCCCAAGAGTGTTAGGAAACATTGATGTGGCCATGTTATATCTTTTTGAGCAATTGAAAAGAGAGACTAATCTGGTGCTAGCGGTGCTTGCTGAAACCTTCATCTCTTTGAATGCATGACGAAATATGGAATGACTGCATTTTAGAGGATGTGCCCAGTTTCTTCAGGTTTGGGCCCTTAGCCAATTTTGGAAGTGCTCAACCTTGACTTTGCCCAACATATCCTCCCTAAATTTCTCTCCGCTCTAGGAATTCCAAAAAGATGAGTGGCCAATAATGAAGAGAGAAAAGTGGATAGATATCTTCCGAGATCATCGTGATCAAGACATCGTCTGAAGAGCTTTATGGTTGGGATACACTAAGGTTTTGTATAAGTGTGGTGATTATAACCATCTTATACTGCTAGGCTTATGGGGTGGAATTGGTTGTGCTCATTTGTTGGTCTCTCGTCAGTACAGCTCCTGACAATTTGTACCATTCACTGTGGGCCTTAATTCAACAGAATTTGAGTTTCAGGGTGAATTTAGAGAGAAAATTCAAGCTATCAATGACGCATGGAAGCATTGCTACCGTATGAAGGTAGAGCACAACAGAAAGTTTACTCCCGATTATGATGAGTGGAGGCGTGCGAGGGTGAATGACAAGATTCTACCACCTATTGGTCAACCCAAGCCTATAGAAGAGCATCTGAAGGTGATCTCATCTGAAGCTGATGTTTTAAAGGCTGAACTCAAAATAACCAAGGCCAAGATTGGTCCCTTTTATGACCGTATGTTAAACCATGCCATAAAAGGTTCTGCAGACATGGTCATGAACGGGGATTTGATATTGACGGCCATCAAAAGTGAGAGAATCAAGGAAAGAAAACATGATGACCGCTTATAACCCGAACTACCCCAGCAATGGAATATTGTCACAGAGTAGATGAGAGCATGCTTGGCTAGAATTCATTCATGCCTTTGTAGAGTAATGCTCAAGAAAATAAGGATTTTCCTATACAATGTTGGGGTCATACCTAGAACAAACCCTTTTTTCTTTTGCATGCAAGCATTAGGGATCTTTTGTAAGGGCTTCTATATTAATTTACTTGTATCCTTTTTTCTCAAGTGGCAAACATTTCATTCATTTTCTTTTTTTTCCATCCATCTCTCTTCTAAAGTACAGAGCACTTATTATTGATTGTATGAATGATTCTTGGATCTAATCCCGAGATAGATGGGCAATAAAGTGTGTTCAGAATTAATGAGGAGATCTCATTTTGAGTAATTTTACTCTCAGACATTGTTGTTAAGGTCTTTGAATAAAGTGATAACTCTAAAACATCAACCAACTGAAGAATGCATCTTTTCAAAGATGTTTGTGTATGAAATGACATTTGGCATTCCTTCTTTTCCCTTCACAAATAAGAAAATGAAAAAAATCCATTGTTGTCCCCCTTTGAGCCTGATATTTTTCTTGTGATTAAACCCTAACCAAGGATCACTTCCCACACCGGAGGCAAAGAGGATGAAAAGTTGTTTGCAAGCAAAGGAAAACATGTTAGATCAAGTAAATGTCCTACATTCGAAATGAAAATGACGCAAAAAGGAAAAGGAAGAAAAAAGAAAAAAAGAGAAAGAAAAAAGAATAAAACTAAGGAAAAAAGAAAAAGAAAAGGAAGGAAAATGAAGAAATGAAAGCTGGAGTGCGAAGGAAAATTTGAAACAAATCATTCGAATAAGACATGTGCCAGGAAAAGAAATGAACTCTAGGGTGAAAACCCAAAGTGGGTAGTCTAAAGTGATCCAAAAAAGAGAAAATGAACAAAGGTTTCATCAACAAAGATTGATCCTTGATTTAATTATCCTTAAAATATGTATTTGAGCCTATATATCTTTTTTTGGTAACCTGAGCCTAGCCTACATTACAAGTCTTTAAAGACCTTTTGGATCACACATGAATATCTGAGAAAATGAGTTTGTTTTCAGAACACGTTCCGCCCAATTGAGTTAACATTTCTTCAGGGACCTTGAACTTCTAATGTTTGATTGAGATTAGAAAAGTGGGAAAATTGAAATTTGGGGAGTGGGTGAGTTAAAGAGAACCACCTAAAGGTGGGCCACTATCCGGTTGATGAATTCTTGAATCATTCATACTATGAATTTTAGGGCATCTGACTTTCCTCTTTTCCATATTTGCCAAGATTATTTTCTTAAAATCCCCATTTTTAGCCTTTTCTTGCTTCTGCCATGACTTCTTCTTTTAAACTATCATTTCTAGCCTTTTCTTGCATCTTACAAGCAGGTTGACATAGATTTATGAAAAAACAAAGGATTTCTAGGTATTAATCCCAACCGTAGGGAACTAGGAACAAATTTTTCCATCACTTCAAGAAACAACTGAACCTCAGTTTGAACGGGGCACCGCCTTGCATGAGAAAGTAAAAAAAAGAAAAGAAAAAGAAACACATGTGTTGAAGAGTTTTAAGTGGACTATCTTGTCAAGCAAGATCCACACATAAGATGTAAGATCCCTAAAGCATAAAAAGAGATAGAGCCATCCCAGTGGGCGAATTATGCCATCATATTGGGGCCTGTTATGTCGACTAAGAGTTTAGGATCCCCGACTTTTATAGACATGAGAAGAAGAGATTAAAGAGCCAACATCATGCAAAGACATTCAAGGCGAAGGTTTAGAGTGCAAACGCTTCAAGATGCTCTGTAGGGGCAAGAATTTGAGAATTCACAAGAAGCGCTGAAGGTGCTTAATGGTATTTAAGGGGCATATGGAGACTTGAAGCTTTCAAGACCATTCAATAAGGCCTTTCACTTTGTTATAAGGTTCTATCAACAAAATATTTTCCTAATGAGTCAGTTATTGAGGTAAAACCCCATTATAAACCTGTCTTTGTGTGGAGTAGTATTTACAAGGGAAAAAAGTGTTGAAAGAGGAGTTCCATGCGATAATTGGCATCAATAGTCAGGTTCCAATGTTTAAAGGAAGATGGGGAAGTGACTCGGAAATTACCCTATAATGAACCTATCTTGACGATACCTCTTAGCCCGTTGTGTGTGGAGAATTCATGGTTCGGGATGAGGCTCGATGGGATGTAAGGAAAGTTAGGAATGTCTTCTCTACTATGGATGCAGAGAAAATTTTAGGGTGTCCTATTGCTCTAGTTCAGAGGGATATAGTTTTCTGGGATCATCATTCTTTTAGCTCATATACTACCAAAACAGGTTACAATTGGATTCAAAAAAGCAGGAATATGGAAAGAGATTTCTCCCCACTATAGAAGGCCTTTCAGAAGCTCCATACCTTGTCAAAGATCAAGATCTTCTTGTGGAGCTTTTGCCATAATGCCATCTTTGTTGGTGAAAAGCTTGCAGCAGCCCATCTTGGCCTTGGCCTATGTCTTTTATGCTCTAAGGAAATTGAGACTCTATTACATGCTTGTAGAGATTGCCCTAATGTCCAAGAAGTTTTTGTTTATTGTGGTCTTTTGAGCTTAATTCCTATGGATTCTCTAGAAAGTTGTAAGAGTTGGTTAGAGCTTTGCTTGGAGAAATTGGATAAAAAACAGTTTACCTTTCTTATGGTGTTGGTTTGGAACTTGTGGAATAGGAGAAACCATCTTGTGCATAAGTCTGTTTTGTTACCAATTAGAGTTGTAGTGGACTATGCTCAATTACTTGTGAAATACTTTGTAGTAGTTTTTGATCATATTGTGCCTAATGTTACTTGTAACAAGTCCAATAGATGGAAATGCCCTCCTGAATCAGTGTTTAAGATCAATGTTGATGGTGTCTTTATTTCAGAAACTGGAGCAGCTGACTTGGAGTTGTGGCCCGAGATGAGTACAGTCTTATGGTGGAGTTGTGGGATCCTCGCGGCAGAACTTGCTGGGGCTTGGGCGTTCTCATAAGGCATCAAGCTAGCGAACTCAAATGGTTAGAGAAAAGTGATCATTGAAGGTGATTAACAGGTTACACTCTACCGGTCTTGATCTATCCTTAGTTGCCATTGTATTGGAATAGGCTAAGCATATCATTAGGGCCCATCCTGGTTTCTCTATTTCTCATGTAAGCCGTGAGGCAAATAGAGTAGCTCATTCTCTTGCTCATTGGAGCTTTACATGTATTGAGCCTTTTTATTTTTCTGTTGAGGTGCCCGATTGTGTGGCAAATGATCTTTTAGACGATGCTATTTTTGGTTGTTAATGAAGTTTATATCTTTTCCTCAAAAAAATAAGTTACATCAATGCAGTTGGATTCTTCGTTGTGGGAAGATTTCCATCGTAATTGCATCTTAACACTAAGGGGTGATAAGCTCGAGCCTGGTGTAGACTCTATAGAAGATGTGTAAAGTGAATGCTGGCAAAAGAGGCAAAATGTATGTATTAGCGTGCAAGTATACACGGTCTGCAAGTAATACAACAGTTAAGCTGAGTATCGATCCCATAGAGATTGACTTGGAATTCGATTGTTTGATTGGTACTTGCCTTAGAAGAAAAGATGTTTGTTTTGAAGATTGTTTTAAAATTACTAGAAATAAAAGAAATAAAATTAAAAAATTAGCAAAGAAGGTGTTCTTAGTGAATGATGAGTGTTGGCAGGGAATGTCTGGGTTTAATGATGTTCATGCCAACCTTTGTTAGCAAACTGTATTGGTATTGTTTGTCGAGCAGATTCAACATTAACAATACCTCTCTCGATGGCCATTGCCCTAAATTGATTATGTAAAAAATCCCTATATCTTTATAGTGAATGTTTTTAAATATACCGATTTGATTAAGAACCAATCTATACTCCTAGGGGGTAGATATCACTTCTGAAGTAAGTTCATCTACTTGAACGAATTCTCTCGAAGCCTCTCTCCCTAGTATTCAACAACTTAATCGTTGCCACCTCAAGTCTGTTAAGATATTGAGGGGTAATAGGCTAACTGTGCCAGCTTTCGGCTGGCAAAGTACTTAGGAAAAATTGTTCTAAGCTCCTATGAAAGGAGCCTGTGTGCGCACAACCTTGCATGTATGTGATATGACTCTTAAATGTTAGGTGCAAGTGGTTATTGTAATGGCTGAATCATTGTGGGTAGGGACTTAAACCCATATCGACTTGTTGGTAGCTTAATCGTGAATAATAAACTGTGCACTCTTTCCCCTAATTAGAATTAGAGGAGGTTTTTAACAAGGCCCTTACTTTTCAAAAAAAATTGATGCACAAAGTAAGTTATTTTTTGACAAAGTAAGTTATTTATGAATTGTGTTAAAGGAAAATAGAAATTTATTTCTCACTAGGGTGGGATATCAAGATATTTGTGAATTTATATGAATAAATTATTTATTATAATAAACAGATAATTTGAATCGGATCGAGGTTATATATATACGATGAATGAAATTTTGTGAATTTATATTTGAGTAATTTTTTATATACATCTCGTGAAATAATTTACGCAAGTTGAAGTTTTTATAAACCTTAAATTCTAAAATATAGAAATTAAATTCTTAAATCTTAAACCGATTTTTTTAACTCTTAAAACCGAAAGAATCATGTACGCCGTTTGTGTATTAATTTTTTTATTTAGAGAGAGAATATACAAATTAGAACCACAATAAAGTAGAATGTTATCCATTCGTTTTTGTTGGCAGTGTTGGTTGGGCGTCCAAGTTGAAGTTGAAAAGGTGGTTATATCTAAGCACTCCCTAACTTAGCCTGTCTAATCATTTTTATATTTAATTTTAACTACACGTGGCAAGGAAGATTTATAAATATTTGCAATAATAAACTTTATGATTTTTAATATATATGGGTATGAAACCAGTTTTTTTTTTTAAATCATATTTAAAGACAGTAAAACTTTCATTTCATGAATTTTACTTCCATCTATTATGAATGGTACATTTATATTTTCAAAAGGTTGGATTCTTTTATCAGTATATTATGTGCACATGTTAGATTTAATTTGATCATTTTAAGTCTTTATAATTTAAAAATGAAAAACATAATTAGAAAAAATAAAGGGTGATTAAAATTGATCAAATTGGAATAAGATAAAATTTGACCTTTCTAATATATTAGAAAAATACAGTGATTTTTTTCAAAACTAATATTTTATTTTTACAATATTATATACAAATGATGTGTATGTGATATATACTCTCTATACATATTTTTATACGAAATAAAAGACGTAGTTAAAAATAATCAATGAAAAATAGAGGATGAAACGATATAAACAATGTAAAATTGTTACCAACATAACCGAAATTCATAAAATTAAGTTAATACTTTTCGACATCTATGCAATTAATTAATAAGTGTTGGGTGTAATGGCAACTGACAAGGCACGTTGTTTTTCTAAGGAAATGATCAAGATTTGAACTTTGAAAATAGTATTGTTGGGAAAAGAGTTATGAATCTCGAACATAAATCACAAAATGAACATGTACTTTACCAAAAAATTTATCCAATTAAAAAATAAACATAAATGAACACATCGAATAGGTCTGGTAAAAATATTATTATTATTATTAAGAATTCATATTTGAGCAGTTTGTTTGATGATATGTATTTATTATTAAGGTACTAAAAACTAATGAACTCAATATTGCATATAACTTAATTGTAACATAACTTGAGGGTATTATAATCGCCAGATGAACAGAGGAGTAACCATGACCATATATGAAGCAAACGACAAATAAAAATAATGCAAAGTAAACAGTTTGATATCGCTTAAGTCGATCTTAAATTTAAAGTTTTGTGTATAACAAAATTTCTTAGAGATTCACTTATCAAAATTAAGTGTGAAGAGCGGGTTAATATGAATTAATTAAAAAATAAAAACGAGAAGATAACAAAAAAAATATAATCCAAAATTTTAAAGATAAAATCAAAAAAAATAAATAAACGATTGCATTCATATTTGTTTGGCGAATGATGATCTTTAGAATATCTATCAATTTCGTGCTCGCTTTTTATTGTGTTTTTATTTTCATATTTTTAATTTCATTATTTTACCTATTTTCTAATTTTCAAAACTTTCACATTTTCACATTTTTATTGTATTTTAATATTTCCAATGGTTTTTAATTTATATTATTTAATAATTTTTTAATATTGTATAAAATTTTCGGTTTTTTTAAATTATCCATTCACAATCAGGACGGTGGTAAGGCCCGAGGGCCCTGGCCCCCCAAATTTTGAACAATTTATATTTGGTCTCTCGGATTTTTGAAAAATTTTAATTTGATCCTTTAAAAATTTAAAAATGTTATTTCGGCCCCCTCAAAAATTTTAAAATTCTCATTAATTTTTCATTTTTAAAATATTTTTAGTTAAGTCCCTTTTTAAATTTTTAAAAATATCTCACTAAGTCTCATTTTTTTTGGAAAAATTAATTTAGACTTTGAAAAATTTTAAATTGACTCCCTCAAATTGTTATACCAAAATCCTCCCTTGTTCACAATTGGCCTCTCACTAGAGGGAAAAAGTTAACACCATAATGGAGTGTTCTTATTTGCTTATTTCTTAAATATATATGGACTAATTTACTCTTTTTAGAGAAGGGTCAATCTATTTAATTTATAAATCGATAGTATTTTTTTTTACCAAAATTTATAAATCGATAGTAACCTTTCAACTCATGGAAAATTAACATTTTGTACCTATTTACTTTTCTAAATGTACAGGGACTAAATATCCATTTTAATAGTTAAGGGACAAAAATAAACTTTTTGGTGTATTAGAAGGACTTCTAGTAGATTTAATGCATCGGTTAAACTGTGATATCAATTAATTAATAAATAGTGTGTATATATTAGGATGAGTCTACTACTATCGACGAGCACCGCTAAACACTATTAATAATGAGCACCGCTAAGCACCATTAAGTTAATTTATAAAGATTAAAATTCTAAAGGACTCAACGTATAATTATAAATTATTTAAACATATAATTATAAATTATTTAAAATAAAATATTAATTAAATTATTTTTCATATATATAATATTTTTATTTAAAAAATAATTAAATTAAATGCCAACCTTAGTCGATTTAAAAAATAAAAACCCTAAACTCAAAACTTTAAAGCCTAAACCCTAAACACTAAATCCTAAATACTACTCCCTAAACTATTAACCTTAAATCCTAAATTTGAAAAATGGGTTTAGGGTTTAGGGTTTTAGATTTAGTGTTATAAGTTTAGGGTTTTGGGTTTAGCGTTTTTGGTTTTGGGTTTTAGGTTTAGGGTTTATGGTTTTGGATTTAGTAGTTGGTATTTAATTTAATTATTTAAAAAATTAAAAAGTATATATATGAAAAATAATTTAATTAATATTTTATTTTAAATAATTTATAATTATATATTTAAATAATTTTAATTATATATTTAGTCCTTGAGATTTTTAATTTTTATTAATTAATCTAATGACGCTCAGCAATACTCGTTATTAGTGGTGCTCAACGGTACTCGTCGAGCATTGTAGAATTTTTCGTATATATTATATATGAAATAAATTCAAATAAATTAAATTGAACAGGCAGAAATTTAATTATTTTTTCAGATTTTTCAGTAAGTAAAAGAAATATAATTCCATCATTTTAAGATATGCAAGTCTCCACCTAAAAATAAATAAATACTAAATATTCTTCTTTTTCTTCATAAATAGAGTGACAGGTGAAGTAGTAAATTGCTTTAAAATGGCTGAAAATTTATTTGAAAAAAAGGGGAAAGTTATTATTCCTTTTTCCTATTGCCTGTGTCCATCATTCCTTTTTATTATTTGAGTAGATAAAGTTATTTATTATGTGTATCAAACCAAAATATAAAATATTCTTTAAATATGAATGCGATTTATATATTCTGATGAAAATTTGATGTTAGCCTTAGGGATACATTTTCAATTGCTAAAGTTTATGCTACTTTTACTTAATAATAAATTTAGATTCAAATATCTGCGTATATAGGATAATTATACCATACACTTGCGGCAAAAATATTTTATTTCTACCAACGCTCTAATTTTAGGGGCTAAAGATTCAATTTATGGTTCATAATTTAGGGGTTTAGGTTTATGTTCTTAGAATTTAAGGACTATGATTTGAATTTAGAATTTAAGTTATAATTTAGGGGTTATAGGTAAAAACTTAAATCACTATCATATTACCCAAAAACTTAAACTCTAACCTCTAAACCCTATACACTAACAATAAACCCTAAATTCTAACCACACACTCTAAATTCTTAGCTCCTAAACTGAATTCTTAACCCCTGAAATTAAGGCGCTTGTAAAAACAAAATGTTTCAACCGCTAGTGCATCATATATTTTCCCAAATATATTATGTTCTTTATTTTATGAGAATTTTTTTATATTTATTAAATGTGAATGTTTAACATATTTAAAAATATTTTAATTAAGTTAAAATTTGCTAATAACATTAACAAATAATTAAAAACTTTCAGTTACCACCATTTTTTTAAAATGTAAGTTCTAGACTCAATAATAATAAATTTTTCCTTTCGTCCGTAGGAATTGTTCAAAAAAATATTTAATATGAATAACAATCACAATCATAGTTAAATAATGATAATTTGATTTTTTAGGTAACCAGAATTACATTGCAAGAAACTATGTGGCTTACAAGAGAGTTCTAATCAAATTCCGATACGTAATATTCAAACAACTAGAATGTAACTAACAATAATAATAATCAAGAAAACAAAGTCCTCAAATTTTTGGTAATATAATGTGAGAGCAAGCTACAAATCACGTTATATCCGCAAGTCAGCGTTATACTTAAGCACTTGATTTCACACACAAAAATGAAAAAGAAAATGCTGACGCAGAACTTTCATCCAATCCAAACACACTTTTTTATTTGGGTTCGGTGGGATTTTTTTTTCTTCAGCTTTTTTTCCTTTTTCATATTAATTTTATACTAAGGAAAACGTTAGGAATATAATAACAATTAATAAATAATTTTATTATTTGAGAGAGAGAGAAAACAAGTTAACGCCAAGCAGATGCGACGGTGAGAGTTCGGCCCAGCCACCCGAAGCTAACCCCTCCATTTTCTTCTTTAACGGTGAATCCCGGGTTGACTCGGTTACCTGAATTGAGTTTAGCACGCATCGTCTCTGCAACGGTTTGACTCAGTGGCTTTAACTCGAACCCCGCCATGCTCATCCGGGCCCTCCACTTCCCGAAAACCTCGCATCTTTCTACGCGGTCCCTCCCCTCACAAGCAACTGAGTTGGCGATTTTGCGTAATAGCCCTTCCTCCAGCTTCGCTCGTTCCGGATTATCCCTCGAGACGGTCGACTCAACCGAGTCGAACAACGCCCCGTAATATCCGCAAGCCTCTCCCACGCGCGACGCGAACGGCGCCGTATTCGTGTTCATTTCTTGCTCGACTAATATCACCACGCGCGGCGCAAATCCTTTCACGCGACGTAAGAGCTCATCTCTTGGGTTATCAACGGAGACGCTCTCGTCGGGCATCCGATAAAGCTTGAACGCAAAATTCACTGCTAATGGCTCGTCTTGTTCAATACCCAGCGACTCGCGACTCAGATCGCTGAGTTTAAGACTCGACACCACATTGAATTTCAAACAAACTCCAAATCTTCCTGCGATTTGACTCAACTTATCACCAACCATCTTCAACCTTTCATCCCCACCATTATCAGCGATAGCAGTGATCTTTACCATTGAAGGCTTACCATTCCCACGCTCAGAAAGCGCGTGTAGAAGATTCATGTACTGCCCTCCTTGCCCAATATCAAAATCAATTACATGGAATTTATTGCAGTCCGAAGTAGCATCGAGGATAGCCAGATTAGCAGCCAAGAACCCAAGCTTAAAACAAGGAGATAGATCATAAAGCATCTGAGTCGCGGCAGCGTGTTCCCTGCTAAACAACTCAGCCACCGGTAGTGGGTTTTCAACTGAGTTAACCCTCGATTTCAGAGCTATCAACATGCACTCCATCAACCTCTGCTCTGAGTTCCCTTTTGAGTTTGCAGCTTGCGTTAATCGGGTCAGGATCTCGTTAACGGCGTCGGTTTTCCCCTCGGAGATAGCTGCCGCGCAATCGATTATTGTCTGCCTTGAACAAGTCGAAGCTGGAGAAGCCATCGATGACGTGGAACAAGACGATGAAGTGGTTGAAGAAGTAGGTGACGGGGAAATCGGGTTGTTAGGGCTGCCGGAACTGATCAAGTTCTGTATCGTTTCAGACCATTCGCTGTTGGTATTGGTAATAACCGAAACAGCGTCTCCTTCATCGTTGTCGTCGTCTAACAGCTGTTTCTCCAGCTCCTGAAGCTGGTTCATCATTTTCTTCTCCGGGTCGTGCGGCTGGGCGACCCGCGTCGAAACCGGATTCATGTACGGTCCACCTGGTAAGCCTGGGTTAACGGTCTGAATTGTAGAGCCGCCGGAGGTTATGCCGAGGGGGATTTGCTGCGGCCTCAGTTGTTGTAAAAGAGGCAATCCGTATCTCTGCGACATGCAAGGAGACGAGAAATTACCCGTGACATCCGGCGACGACAAGCTGGTTGACAAATCGATGGTAGACAACGGAGAAATCGGAGAAGTATGCTGCAAAGTTCTGGGTTTAACCGAACGGAGATAAAGGTGAGGAGGATGATTGTTTAGAAGTTGTTGCGTTTGAAACTCCGCTAGTGTTCGCTTCCCGATGAGGCTAGGCGCCGCTCGGTTCACGATCTGAGACGTTGGGTCCAAAAACATTCCGGGGACCTGCGTCCGGTACGGTGCAGTCGCTTGGTTGTTGTTCATGCTGCCAGATCTGCCGGTTAATCTACCGTAAAAATCTGGGCCACCCCCTGAGAACCCCGAAGCCATTTTCCCTCCCTTCTGCTTTCTTTCTTCAGATAAAAGATTTACAGAAGAAAAGAAAAGGAAATAACGAGTTCAAAGAATCAGCTTCCTGAGAAACGCCTGAGAAGAGAGAGAGTTTCGCTTATGGCGAATAAATGATTATCTGAATATAACGAAGGGAAGTTGCTGGTGGTTTTTGGTTTTCCATTTAAATTAATGTGAACTAACACGATGAAATGCAAGCACCAGATCACAGCCGTTAATTTCTTCGTGATTTGGCGATTAAATTTTTAATAGAAAAAATGGTTAGTTTTTATGTTTTTGAGTTTAAGGGTTAACGTTTCGGGTTGATAGTCTGTTTTTTGTTGTTACATCTTACATTCATTTAATAATGCATTGTATAAATACAATGTTTGAACCCATGTTATTTTAAGGATAATAAAAAAATTCATCGAGACTATTTGAGGAGTTTTCATCTTTAATTATTAAAATATATATAAACTCAATAAGTGTTATGGTATAAAAGTGAATAATGTTTATTTTAGAAATTACCTTATAATTACTTTTAGACTATTTAAAAAATATTAAATATATATTTAGTAGAGTCATAAGAAATTTGATCCCTCACCTATAAAATTGTGATTACATTGTAGTATTTTTAATTCTTTTTCTTAACCCTTTTATAATACTCACACCTTACACAAATATAAATATTCTGCCCCTGAACACATGGAGATGTCCCATTAATAAAGGATGATATATTTTATTCAGGTGACTAGTGTTTGTTCATCATGTGTGCACAGAGTGTGCGCGTTATTAAAGGGCTAAGAAAATTGAACAAATACTACCTTATAATCACACTAGCACATTCAAAAAAAAATCTTTTGCCCTATTTTGGTGCCTCTATTTATGATCCACACTAAAAATTAAATTTAAGGTTAAAATTTAAGGTTAGGGTTTAGTAAATTAAGAATAAGTGTATTTTTTGGTTTAGAATACATGCTTTAAGATTTAGAATTTACAATTAAAATTTATAATTTATTTTTTTAATGTTAAAATATATAAACAACATTAAAAAAAGATAAATAATTTGTGTTCATCTTACACACTTAATCTATTAAACTAATTTTTTTTCACTGGAACATCTCATTGATTCTAAAATTTAAATCATATATAGTGACCATGAGAAAAGCATTGATCCCGTTTAAAAATTAATTCAACTTCAATTTTGAATGTGATTGAAATCCATATTATTATAATAACTCTTCTTTTACATTGTATTGCTTCTCCACCAGCAGTTTAAAACAGCACCACCTATTTTTCCGGAGCGTTGATCACACGCAGAATCTGAGATAGAATGCAATTAGAAAATGAGTAAAACTCAAAGGACGTGGTTCCACGCGATGCGAAAGGATAGTCGGACTTGAATTTCAGATTGAGTGAAATTCAAATGGGGTGTTTGGTTGGGTATTTGATCACCTGACAGGACAGTTACCACCCGTCTAAAAAAGCCTGCGACAATAACCAAGAAAAGCAATCCAGAACAACAGAGGAAAGCGATCCCTTGAGTACGTGGAGCAATGAGATTGAGCCTTGACGGAAATAACGGCAACCGCACTGTGAATTGGAAACTTCTCAAGACTTGTTCGCTGATTCGAAATTCCGGTACCTCGGTTTGTCCCATCCTCATCACACGATTCCCGGCTGATTCTGACATATGTTACCGACACGTGTGCGTTTGGGACATTACATCTCTGAGCAAAGAATTTCAAATCCATAAAGAGTTGCCTACGTGTGCACACTCAATCATACGGCTCCGCCACTGCGAGTAAAGGTTTTCAACAGTTCAATCTCGACCTAGAAATTAAAAAGTTTTTTTTTCCATAAGCCAACCTTTTTTTCCTTCCCAAAGTTCAATTCAAACCCTAACTCAAATTAAAAAGAGAGAGTTGACTTTATATTATCAAGTTTGATTGAAATTCATTGAATTCGAATAATTTGAGTACTCTTATTCTTTTAAGTTATAGGTGACATTTAGTGGCGAATTCAAAAAAAAAAAATAAAATGGGCACCAATTAAAAAAAATTTAAAATTTTAAAGTGTACACAAATTATAAAAGTTTTAAAATTTTAAAAATTAATTCATAAAAAAAATAAAAAATCAAATTTAACTTTTTCGATTTTCTGTAACCCATTTAGAACTCCCGATTAAACTAGAAGAAAAAGCCTCTAATCCGAAGACAAAGCCAATATTGATATTCCAATTGTGTTAGCCTCTCGTCAAGCCAATGATATCATCAAACGTATTAAATTATTCGTTAAAATAGCAAGTGTGATTTGATTATGGAAGTCGTGATTTTAATGTTGTTTTCCTTGGAATTAAAGTAAAGTTGGCAAAGTTATATAATTTAACCCAATTTGACAACTTCTTTAGGTAAGAAAATGACCAATCCCCGAGCAAGTAATTTGGAATTACACAACTTTATCTAACGGTTCAAATAATATGTAAAACTTTTAAGTTTTTATTTCTTTAATTTTTTAGACTAAATACTTATGAACCCTTATTATTTAAAACTTATATAAATTTTAAATAATAAGGTCTAATGTTGTCTATGAATTATCTTTACCTATCGGTCCAAATAATGTGTAAAACTTTCAAGCTTTTATTCCTTTAATTTTTTAGACTAAATACTTATGAACCCTTATTATTTAAAACTTATATAATTTTTTCTTTTAATATATTTTTGTATATGTAAATACATGGAGAGAGATATTCATGGACATTATTTTTGAAATTACTTTGATAAGTTGAGACCCCCTGTCTTTTGTTTGAAGCAATAGTTACCTTCTCTCCAAGTCTTTGAACTATTCAACTATAACAACCAATAAAACACGACACTAATTTTTTTAATGATATAGAGTATCTTGAAACAAACACACTAATTGATAAGTTAATATATGTATTTTTCAATCAAACTTTGAAGAGTTAATAATATGAATTTTGGGAAATTGATGTGATGTGATTTAATATATAATTAAAAGGTCTAATGATACGTTAACAATATTTAGAGCAAGTATTTAAGGTTTTCAGTTGACATCTTCTTATTTCCTTAGGTCGTGGGTTCAACACTTAGTAAGAGCAAAATTCCTCTTCTCTTAGAGTTGAAATCGTTAAAAAAAAGTCCAATAATTTTATTTATTTTAAAATTTTTAAATAGTCATTGTACTTAAATTTGTTCATATATTTTGGTTGTCGAACATTTATTTTCTTGTCAAATTGAATCAACCGTCGACAATTAAGCTTTGTTAATTATCTTGTCCTTTTGTCAATTCACTTTTTTGTGTGTGTGCAAGAATAAATAATATTTAAAAACAATAAAAAACTATAAAATACATAGAGATTTAAAATTATTTAAAATTTTAAAATTTTGAAAAATCTAGAAAATGAAAATATTGTTATTTTAAAATATATATATATTGTTGAATAAAATGTTAGTTTTTCTTAATTAGTTTAATACAATAAAGATAGAAAAAATTAATGACTAAAAATATGTTAAACCTATTTAAAATTTGGCTTAATACCAAAATAAGTGCCTAAACTATCATGATTTTCCCTTTTAGGTACCTAAAGTGTTTTTATCTCTTTTAGGTGCTCAAATTATCATGTTTTCCCCTTTTAGGTGCCTAAATTATTTTTTACCCCTTTTAGGTGCCCAAACTATGTACCGAATATATACAGTTTTTATAAACTAACAAAACTGAATGTAGCTATCAAGAAAAGTTAAAATACTTTGAATACTAACTCATATCCTCAATTCGCACATGATTCATCGGCAAGTTCTCTTTTTCTCTTGTGCATTTTTTCTACCTTGTAGACTCTAAACGAAATAAATTTTTTACATTAAAAACTATTGTTTTCTCTTGTAGTTATATTATAATTTTAAAAAAATCTTATTTTTTATATTATTCCCTGTTAAGTATGGCTCATATATTTGGTAATTGTACCGGGTTACTCTTTTTATATATTATTTGTAACCCAATTTGATTAGCAACGTAATCAAAAGATAAATAGCCGCTCTTTGCTCCTGAGGACGTAAGCACACTATTGAACCTCGTTAATCTTTTGTGTTCTTGCTTGTTTAAATTTCTTGTCCATTTGACTGATTTCACAACAAGTGGTATCAGAGAAAGATTGAGATGGCTATGTCCGGTGTGAAATTCGAAGTGGTAAAATTCAATAGTGAAGGTAACTTCAGATTGTGGCAGACGAGGGTAAAGGATCTGTTAGCCAAGCAAGGGATTTTAAAGGCTTTACGATCTAAAAAACCAGCATTGATGGAGGATGAAGATTGGAAAGAACTGCAACAGCGAGCGACTGGAACCATACGGTTATGCTTGGCAGATGAGATTATGTATCACGTAATGAATCTGTCGTCTCCAGAAGAAATATGGAAGAAATTGGAAAGTCAATTTATGTCCAAATCTCTAACAAATAAACTGTATCTAAAGCAGAGGTTGTATGGGCTGAAGATGCAAGAAGGTCACGATTTACCACAGCACGTGAGTGTCTTCAATAAAACAATCACTGATTTGGCTCAACTTGATGTGAAGATTGAGGATGAAGACAGAGCAATGATTCTGTTGTGTTCATTGCCTTCCTCTTATAAACACATGGTGACTACTCTTACATATGGGAAAGAAACAATCAAAGTTGAAGTGATTACTGCAACTTTGTTGGCTCACAACCAGCAGAAGCATAATGTAGGGGAAAGCTCTCATGCTGATAGTCTATATATTAAGGGTAATCAAGACCGTGGAAGAAAGTCAGAGAATGAGGGTTCTGGAAAACATAATTCTAGATCAAAGTCTAGAGGCAAAAGGACGATTCATTGCTACAAGTGCAAGGAGCCAGGACATATGAAGCGAGACTGTCCAAAGTTCAAAAGGCAGACATGTGATAAACATGATGCATCATCCAAAGCTGTGAATGTGGTGCATAATGATAATTCAGATTGCAATGATGGTGATATGCTTTCTATTTCAACAACTCAGTTTACGGATACATAAATTCTTGATTCATGATGTTTTTATCATATAACGCCTAACATGGAGTGGTTTTCGACTTATATGTCTGTTAATTCTGGTTTAGTCTATTTAGGTGATGATAGATGTTGCAATATTGTTGGTATTGGTGAAGTCAGAATTAAGATGTATGATGATACTGTTAGAACATTATGTGATGTTAGACATATACTAGATTTGAAAAATAATCTAATTTTCTCGGGCACTTTGCATAAGAATGGTTTTATTCTTAAAACAGATGAGGATAAGGAAACCATTAGAATTGTTAGAGGTGCATTGACTGTGATGAAAGGAAAGATAACTGCAAAGAATATCTATAAAATGTCAGAGAGTACAATTGTAGGTAGAGCTCATTCTGTTGAGTCATATGATGATAATACAAAATTGTGGCATATGCGTCTTGGTCATCCTAGTGAACGTATAATGAATTAATTGCATAAAAGAAATTTGTTGCATGGTGTTAAAAGTTGCAAGCTCAATTTTTGTAAGTTTTGTGTTCTTGGTAAACAGACTAAAGTTAGTTTCATGACTGGAAAACGCAAAACTGAAGGGATTCTTGATTATGTGCATTCTGATGTATGGGGGCCTATCAGGGAATCATCATCGAATGGATCTATATACTATGTTACTTTTATTGACGATTTTTCTAGGAAAGTTTGAGTGTATTTCTTGAAACAGAAATCTGAATTATTTGCCAAGTTCAAGGTGTGAAAATATGAGGTGGAGAATCAAACTGGTAGAAAGATCAAGTACTTAAGGTCTGATAATGGCACAGAGTACACAGACTCACAGTTTCAAAAATTCTGTGAGGAGTATGGGATTCAAAGACATTTTTCAGTGTACAAGATGCCACAACAAAATGGTGTTGCTAAAATGATGAACAAGTCATTAACTGAAAAGGCTCGGTGCTTAAAACTGAATGCAGGGCTTCCTAAAAGCTTTTGGGCAGAGGCTGTGAGTATGGCATGCTACCTCATTAACAGGTCACCACGGGCATCTTTAGGTGGCAAAGTTGCAGAAGAGGTATGGACATGCAATGTAGTTGTTTTTTCACACTTACGAATTTTTGGTTGTCCTACTTATGTGCATGTACCTGGCGATGAAAGATCAAAATTTTATGCAAAGTCGAAGAAGTGTATCTTTCTAGGCTACAAGAAATGTGTCAAAGGATACAAGTTTTGGGATCCGAATGCAAGGAAAATAGTGATCAGTAGAGATGCAATTTTTGATGAGCAGTTCATGTTGCAGCAGAATCAAGACAAGGTGCTGGTGGATTTAGAACAATATCCAGTAGCAGCTGAGAGAGGTGTAGCAACTGAAAAAAGTGTAGTAGCTGAGAAAGGTGAAAGTTCCAATTAAACATCTGGTGGTTCTAATACAGTTAATTTGCAGAATTATAATCGAGCCATAAATAGATAGAGAGAGACACACCAATATAAAGGCTCCATGCAAATTGGGTTTTGAAGACATGGTGTCTTTTTCACTTCACATTAGCAGTGACGATCCAGCTACTTTTCAAGGAGCTGTCACTAGTCCGAAGAAAGGGAAATATATGACTGCAATGGCCGAGGAGATGTAGTCTTTGTAGAAAAATCATACATGAGAGCTAGTTAGGCTTCCTAAGGGAAAGAAGGCTATTGGTTGTAAATGAGTGTATAAAAGGAAACCATCAATAACAGAAAAAAGAGAGGGAAAAGTTAAAGGCTCGATTGATAGCAAAGGGTTTTTCACAACAAAAGGGAGTTGATTATGATGAAATTTTTTCTCTCGTGGTTAGGCATACTTCAATCAGGGCAATACTTGCACTAGTAGTTAGTTCGAATTTGCATTTAGAGCATATGGATGTTAAAACTGCTTTCTTGCATGGTGATCTAGATGAGCATATTTATATGCACCAGCCAGAAGGGTTCACTCAATCAGGATATGAGCACCTTATTTTATATATTATACTCTAACGTTTAGTATATTACTTTGTATCAATCAGGATATGAGCACCTTATTTTATATATTATACTCTAACGTTTATTATATTACTTTGCATCAATTAATTAATTTTTATGAAGTTTAAAATTTGATCGAGACAATATTACTTATTTCACCAAATAAACTATCATTTAGTGATACTATGAATTACTCCTAAACTATTATGTTATAAAATATTATTAATATAAGCGGCATACTAAAATATAATAATTAATAATTTTTTAAACAATTTCTATATGGAAATGAGAAAAGAGAATTTACTTTTAGAAATTTTTAAATTCATAACCTAAAAAGAAAAAAAGAATATCAACCGAAAGCTTTAATTACTTTTTATAAAAAATTATTGATATTAATTAATAAATTCAATGAGTTGTTATAATGACATAAAATAAATTATTTTATATTGATGACTTAATTTTGAACCGTGAGATAAAAATAAATATATATTTAGAATAAATTATTTCACAATTCCCTGCAATAACGAAGTGCTTTTAAACACTTTGACAAATTGCAAGAATGTTTTCGTGTTAGGCAAAATCTGTTGGGAAACCAGTCACGAAAAGTAAAATTAAAGCTCCTTTTTCTTTTATATTTTTCTTTCGCCAAATTGGATAAAAATCCTCCCACGTTAACACGTGTCATATACAGATCACGAGTGCCACTTGTCTGCTTCCCAACTCATATCTCATCTCAACCATTCATCTGTTTTTAAGCAATTTTATTTCCATAATTCAATTGATACTTTTCTAAAGAATTTTGATAATTAAATTTAATTCATTTATGCATTTCTTCCTTTGATATTTATTAAAAACTGAATAAAATTATTATACACCCCGTAAATAATATTATTCGAATTTAGATCATTAAGAAGAGACATGTAATTCTTTATAATTGGAACCGCTTTTTAAGTTGTCAAATTTAGTAAATATACCTTTTAAAATAACTATTTAAATAAATAATCTCATCTAAGACTATTCAGATAAGTAGTCCATTTCCAGCCCATGTAAGACAAAACTTTTGCCCTACTAAAAGTAAATTTTGAACTCGCATTTTTATTAAAAGCAAGTTCAGTGCTGAGTGGGCAGGTAAAAAAATATTTTAATTTATTATGTTTATTTTACGCATAATTCGTTTTTAGTGAAATAAAAATTATCTTACTTGGACTAAAAAAGGATATTTATCTAAATAATTTTAGATGAAAGTTATTGATTTAGTTAATTATTGTAAAGGTATATTCGAATGATTCTGCTCTTTAAGTTCAACAAGTACCTATAAAAAAAAGTATTTATTTTATTTTTTGAAAGAAAAAAACAAGTATTTATTAATTAGTCACTAATTAATATAGTAATTAAAGAGGAAGGGAGATAAAAAAAAATTAACGTTATTTAATTTAATAACCAATGTGGGGCCTTGTTTGGATTTTTGGTTTTTACCGGGGATAGTCGGTTCACGTATTGGAATCCAATTGCTGCCGACTATTCGGTGTTTATCGCGCTAAACCCACACGCCATCCATGACACACGAAAACCACGCTCCCATGGTACATGTTCTCGAAAATGATGCAGAAGATTATGTAATTAAAAAATAATTTAATTTAAGAGATATTAATTGACACTAATATTTATATTATCACAATTTGTATGACTTTAAATTTTTACACTAGAATATAATATTTTTTATTTAATAAAAATTAAATTTAATTTATCAATAAAAACTAAGAATAATGACAAGACACGTTACTTTTTTAATAAGATAATTTATATTTGGAATTTAAAAAATAATATTATTAAAAGAATTTCAATTATAAAATTATAAAATAAACATATATTTTACTAAAAGAAAATAAATTTATTTTTTAATAGTACTTGGCTATATATATATATATATATATATATATAATATTTGAAAGATGGTCCACATTCTTGAGAAACACAAGAATTCAATGAAAGAGATTGGTCCCATCCCATGCATGCCTAGGAATTATAGACGCGAAAAATCCCCACAATATTTATTAATTTATTATTTAGAAAATACATTCTTTGAACTATAAAATTTTAGTTAATTTAATTATATGAATTCATAGTAATTTGTATGTTTAAAACTTGTATAATGTTAGGTAGTATTTGATTGGTTTATGTAATTATGGTTATAAGTTTATGCTATTTTATTTTTTAAAAATATTTAGTAACTATTTTATTCAATGACATAAGTATTTAAGAAATAAAAGTTAAATATGTTTTATATTTGATATTGTTGTCTCGAATTCGACATCGAACAACTAATAGAAAAACTAAAGTTGGTTGGGATTAGGGGGTGGGTTTTTATGAAGGGGAATGGGGTGCAAGTTTAGTCCCCACTCAAAGCCAATTTGAGAAATGATTGAATCAAGTTGGTTTTAAAGGATTCATGTGATTCGTTTCATCCAACCTTACTATAAACATTTGAAAATGCATTTGTTCTAGAGAGATTTTTTCAATGATCTCTCGTAATCTCAAAAAATATATTATATCCTAATGTGTATTTTTGAATAATTTTTATTTAGGGGAAAAGGAAGTGAATTTTTTTTATTCCTATTAAATCTTGAATCCACAACCTAGAGAAAGAAGAAGATGTCAGCTGAGAGCTTTAACCACAAGCTCTATAGACTGTTGACTATATTCCAATATTTCTTAAATCTTAAATAAACAAACAATCGCAGTATATTAGTTAATTTAATTTTTGATTCTGCACTTGTAGTTGTAAGACATGTAACGTTAAAAATTCAGGAACTTTAAAATCATAAGTTTGAGTCTAATTATATATTTTATGCACGTATTTTATCGAGATTTCAACAGAATTTAAATTTCATTACGTATTTTTCTATTTAAATTCATTTTAGTTTTGATTCGAATATGTTATAATTATCGTTCCAGTCATACATTATAATGTTTAATTCAATTGCAATTATAATTATTATTTATATGATAGATAAATACATTTTCTATGCATGAAATAAAATTGCATGTTTTTTCTCTCTCCGAATGATGGTAATAGACGCCGATAATAAGTAGGATTATGTTAACCGCGGAAGCTCAAAGGCATGTTTAAAATTTGGGAACATTTAAACAAAAAATGCATAAAGTGAAAAATTATCTTCAACGTTTGACTGAATAGTTACTTTGACATTTATTTTTTTGAAGTAATTAAACTCTCGACGTTTCATTTTGAGTCAAAATGACTTATCTGCGGGTGAAAATTGTTAGAAAGCTGTCGGTAAACAATTTGAAATTACTTGATAGAATGATAAGTCAGCATCAAAAATTATTTTATATAATTTTATAAAATTTTATTTTGAGTGATGTAACGTTTTTTCCAGTCCAACACATTTGTCTCTATAATATTATTATGTCAGTGTATATTGTTATATAGGTTTGTCATGTCATTTAAAGCTATTTACTGTCAGTTGACTAATAGTTTTCATCCGTAGATGGGCCATTTTGACACAAAATGAAACGTTAAGGGTTGAATTGCTCAAAAAAATATGAACCAAAATGGCTATTTAATCAAACGGGAAAGATATTTTTGACTTTATGCCAACAAAAAAATTAGGTGAAAAGATGGGTTTGGACAAAAAAATCCATTTAAAATACGAATTGAATTAAATACTTTAACATTCAAAGTTTAAGAGCGGATCTGTTCACTTTTTATGATTAACTGGTGACACCAATTCATATAAAATCTTGAGTAATAGAAAATTCAGATCTATTTTATGATCAATGTTGGACAATAATCTTTTGTCAATTATTTCTCTTCAAATATTTTTTATTATCTTTTTTTAACCAAAAGTATTTAAGAATCCTTAAGCTTTCAAGTTTCAATACCAACTTTTTTATGAACTTTATGCATGTTATAATTCATTATATTCCGCTATGCTTTCATGATAGCAAACCTATTAATTAATACTATTTTAATAAAAAATTTGAATTATCTAAAGTAATAAGAATGTAGTATTTGCTTATACATATTATTAATCATTTGACAATGTGCACACACATTGTAGACAAAGCGGTTTGAACTTGTGCTTCTAAAATGAACATCGTTCACTTTTATACTGAGGCGCTTGTTGGGTTCAATACTATTTTAATAATTAAAACTCTTTAGAGTCAATGAAAACATCCTATATTCATCTCCAATCGTTAATTTCTTAAAATAAATTTTAATTTTATTTTAAATTAATTACATCTCACGTGCCCTTAAAATAATGAATCTTGTTTTAAATTAGTTCTTAATTTTTAAACGTTCTAATTTTATTCTTACATTATGACGTTCATTCAAACTTTTGAACGTCTAAATTTTATCATAAAATTATGTCTCTCACTCTAAATTAGTTCTAAACTTTTAGATATTTTAACTCCATCTTCAAATTACCACTATATATAATCATATCTCATGTCAATAAAATTGTTATAAAATTTATGTTAATTGTCAATTAAATATTGATGTACATCAAGTAATAAAATAATGTGACATAAATGATAATTTAAGAATAAAACCAGAACGTTTAATTTATATACTAATTTAGAATCTGAAATGTAGTTTAGAAATGAATCTAAATATTTAAAAGTTCTTAAAAGGTAATTTAAAATGGGTGTTTTTTCAAAAAAAGGTCGTTGATATTCAAAACAAAAATAATACATAACAAAACGATACATGGGGATCAGAGAAGAAACACGGCAAAACACACCGGAGGAAGATCGCCGAACAAAGCCGAGGAAGAAAACGTCGGTCCAACAAGACCAAAGAAACAAAGAAATACATAACAAAACAGAGAAGCAGTAGAACCAACAGAACACAGGAGAAAAGAAACGAGATCGAGAAGCCAGCATCCATGTGCCTGCATTGCATGTCCTTTCGGGAACGCTAGAGTATTTTGACGGTGAACGTAATGCAACAAGAGCATCCAACAACAGCGACGCACCAGATCTTGATATGGCGAAGGCTGAAGGGCATGAGAAGGCGGGGTGGAACCAGAACGACGATCGGACCATCAACGAGAGCATATCTACTCCGAACACGATCTTACCTGCATAAACAGAGAATGAACATAAACAAACACCATAAAATAGAGGAAAAACACACTAAAATCCAGCAAACCCATGGACTGAAATTAAAAGCGCAAGCGGTAAAGGCATTGTCAAGCCTCCGACTACAATGAGAGAAACCACCCAAACGAGCGTCCGTACACCATTCCATAAAAGAACAAGATCCTCTCAAAACACTGACGCAAGGGGTGGAGAGAAAACTCAGAGGGTGATACCTTCTGCCGCCAAGAGTTCAACCGACCCATCAAAGAAAGAAGAGACTTATTTAATCCGAGGGAACCCAACTAAACTACCGACAACTAGTGGTTGGTGAGAGAGAGCGACCCAAGAATTAATTTTTTTTAAAGAGAATAGGTTTAGAGTTTAAAATGACTTAGTATTTAAGATAAATGTTATAATTTGAAAACGTGTTACCATTAACAATTTTTGTTTTAAATTTCATTTAGGAATTTTGTAAATTGATTGCATGCATCATATCATTGTAATAAAAAAAAACGTTTAATTTGAGTCTATATCAAGTGAGTGTAAATAGAGGGTTACCGTTTACCGAGGGTAGCCAGTGAGAGATTTCGTGTGGAGAAGGGTATGAGTTGTCAATTCAAAACAGGATATAGCAGGTAACGTTAGTAGAGCAGAGACAACTACAAAATATGAACACCCTTTTGCCTTTTTTAAAAAAAAAATATTTATTCTCAACAGTCGCAGACGATGGTGCTTTTTCAATTGGTGGCGGAGTCTCCACCGTTAGATTGTGCTCATTCAATTCATTCACCATTAGATTGGTGAGGTTTTTTCAATTCGACGGGTACAAAAGCGTCAGTGTGCAGGTCACGTGATCTTACAATTCTCAGGCCTGCTTTGCATTTATGAACTGCTCTCCGCTTTATTTATTCCTCCGTTTTAACATTTTCCTTTTTCCCTTTTATATCGGCTTTTCTTTCTTCACTTCGACTTGAAAGGAGAATTTGAGTCGCCGGAGCTACCTCCGTCATGGATGGTTTAACTTACGCGAAATAACGTTTTTCAAAGAAACGAATGAAAGTTATGCCGATTGATTTCTCTCAAATAAATAAATTAACACAAATACATTACTCTATAAATTTGTACATTATCAATAAATCAAAATAAAATAGCGTTAAAGATTCGAATCTTAACATTATGAACAAAGCCGTCTCGGAGATTTTTGGGTTCTCAGCGAAAACTAAAAATAAACCCTTATATAACGAAAGCATATTTCATTGCGAATAGAAATTTTCTGTCCATATTTGTGTTCCTACAGTAAAAAATTAAGTTTAGAGTTTATGGTTATGGTTTAAGGTTATAATTTGGGATTAAGGTTTAAGATATTGGTGCAAAGTTTAAAATTTAGTATTTAAAAGTTAGAGTTAAGGTTTAGAATTTAATTTTGTAATGTTGAACATAGAAATTGACACCGAAAAGGGACATATAATTTTTATTCATCTAATTACTTTGAATATTTAATTTAATATTTCAAACACATTATTTTCTTTGCTAGATTTATTTATTTAGGAAAAAAATAATTTTTTACCATTAAATTAATTAATTTATTTAACAAATTAAAAAAAATATGGATAGTTAAATTTTAGAGGTCTAGATTGATTGGGGGCCCTGAGCGATCGCTCGAGTGCTCCCCTTATAACCGGCCCTAATTATGAACCAAACAAATTGAGTTGAAAGAGTTTTTATAACAAATTTTTATAATCCTTTGTTTATTGTACGAACTAAACTCAATCAGTATGATTCGAACAATTTTAACTCGAGGTGAATTCAATTTTTGGAGATGTCTTTGGAAAAAGTATTTGCTTTATTTTTTTTACCAATGGGATGGGTTGTTATAATCAATAAATTTTGATTTCAACGTCCCAACAGATTCTATTTAATTTCGCCTGACAATAGTGTAAGTTTTGTATACAAAATTTATGAGTTAAGTGGCCAATATAAATTGCATTGATTACGTTGTTTCAACAAATATTAACCAACTTACACCCATTTATGTAAAGGTAAATTGACATAGATATATTTAAATCTGAATCAATTTAATCGCAAAATCAGTTAGGCGTGTCCTAAAAATTGACTTGAGAATTTGATTCGATCAGTTGAGAATTCTCGTTTCAAGTGCTCTTGGTTTTGGGATCCCCTGTTAAGTTTTGTGGATGGGTTAGAGCTTGTGTTGTTCTAAATTTTCTGTTGGGCTCAACGGGGGTTTAATTGAATATTTAGCTAAAGGAACAAGGCAGAGACCCCTTATCTCCTTACCTATTCATTATTGTTATGAATGTGCTATCCAACTTATTGAATCTTGTTGCAAACAACAAGGTTTTTGAGTTTCACCATAGGTGTAGGAAGATTGGCCCGACACATATTAGCTTTGCAAATGACCTCTTAATTTTTACTAAGGGCAATGTTTCTTCGTTGTCGGCTGTTCAAAATGTTCTGGACTTGTATAAAAAAAGGCATGCTTGATCTAAATCAGTCTCAATGTCAAATTGTTAACTCCTAAAGTACTGATTTTTATACATATTTCACAATGCTTTTGCTTGTCTTGAAGTATATACGTTTGCATTTAGTGGTTAAAATCATGCATTTGCATAAGAAGTTAGGGAGTTGTTCTTTTGCCAGTGTAAAAGATTGTTTTGCTAGTATTGATGCAGGATAGGAGCATGGTAGGCTTGGCAGAATAGCGCAAGAACATGAAGTAGAAGAGAATTGTCGAGTCGCAGTTGGCAAAGTTGGACTAGAGATTGACAAACTCGGTTGGCAAAGGATTGGAGTCCGATGCTTGGTCAAAGTAGTTGTTGAACCCAGTACACATTAGCCCTAAAATTCAAAAGAAGATAAGAGGATAACACGCCTATCTTGGTGTGTAATCAAATTTCAAACCCATCCTAGGGTTTTCATAGGTGCCTATTTAAAGAAGACCAATCATGGATCAAAGAGGAAGTATCGTGGTGAAAGAGGAAGCTAGAGGCAACATGGTTTAGACCATCTTAGACCGAGAGCTCTAGAGCATTTGAAGGGCTGCATCGACGTACCTCATTCTTTGCCTATTCTCTTAGTTTAATATTTATTTGAATGACGATGTTGAGATGCAATATTTTGGGGATGAATCCTCCAACCATGAACTAATATTTTACAGTTGGTTAGGGATGTTTGCGATTAACGCTCAGTTTATTTCTGGTTTTTAATAATTTGAATGCCTTGACATTATTTTCTATCCTGCTAGCACTTCATTTCCTTAAATTCTTTTCCATACGACAATTGATATTGTATGGTTATTATGCCTTAATATCTTAACAGACTTAAGAGGTAACGATCAGTTGTCAAGTACTAAGGAGAGAAACTTCGACAGAAGATGTTCAAGTAGATGAGCTTACTTCGGAAGTGAATCTACCCCTTAGGAGTATATATTGAAACTTAATCAAGTTAATCTACGGAAAGCTGCACTATAGACATTTAAGAGTTTTATTGTCGTTAACTTAGGGTATTGCCATCGACAGAGGTAATGCCATTCTTGAAATTTGCTCGACAATAAATCCAAGGTAGGACAATATTAATAACTAGCATAGCTAGTGTAAAATCCAGGCATCACTTGCCAATGCTCATCATCCTTTTGCATACTTCTTCTTGCCAAACTATTTTTTTACTTTCACTGCATTGTTTTAGACATTGTCTAAATCTAAAAAATCTAAATCAATTTCGACATTCTTGATTCCTTTAACAAGTAAATCATTAAACACCTAAATTCTTGGTCAATCCCCGTGGATACGATACTCAGCTCACTGTTGCATTACTTGCTGACCGTGTATACTTGTACGCAACAAACTCACCATTGACATTATTTCTTACATATTTACACTGGATTCTCAATCTTTTGCCAAACATTAGCAAAGTTGACAATTTTTTGGCGTCGTTGCTGAGGATTGCAATGGAATTTATTGTTTTGTTTTACTCTTTTTATTTATTTTGTTTGGCGTATGACCAAGAGTCGCACTGCGACAGGACATTAGCCATACGACCCAGAGATCGAAAGAACCCTATGCAAGTTAAAAAGAAAAGTTAGGGAAATGGCTCAACAAGGTAATGAATGAGTAGATGGTGTTCCAAACCACTAGTAGAATCCACCAATACACAACAGGATATCGACCGCCCCTACTGTTTCTGTGGAAGAAGAAAAACCTATAAATATGCTGGTAAGGGCAGTGGTAGTTTGTTTTTTCCCTCATTAATCTCTACTATTTGCAAGCAGCACAGTATTCCACAGCTTGATTCAAACAAGGTTCAAGAGAGCAAAGGAACACCTATCACTCCTGCTCTATGGAGGTAACTCACTACAATGAAGTCCAAAGAGAAGGGTAAAGGAAAGGTTGCAGAGCCAGTGTCCAAGGCCAAGGTGCCCAAGGCAGAACCTGAGACTCCTATGCCAGCTAGTTCAGTGGCAATGCTTTCTCAAATCTACCAACGTTAGGAGCCCATTCTTCAAAAGTTAGAGAACACAGAGGAGCATAACACCAAGCTCTGGAAATATACTCATGCATGAGACTGTGCCTTCAAGAAAACTCTTGAAGAAATGGCCGTCCATACTTTGCCAATATTCCCGAGTTCTTTGTCGACCTTCTTGCCAACAATGATATGCAAGCCAGTCCTCATTCTATCCATACCCCGACGCAATCAAATGCTATTGTACCAGTGTCCTCTGTCCAAGTATGGATAGAATAAGGACTGGCTGGCATATCATCATTGGCAATGAGGTCGACATGGAACTCAAGAATGTTGGCAAAGTATGCTTGGACATTTCTTTAAGAGTTTTATTGAGGGCACAGTCTCGTGCATGAGTATATTGCCTGAGCTTTATGTTATGCTCCTCTGGTTTCTCCAACTTTTGAAGAATGAGCTCTCATCG
Source organism: Hibiscus mutabilis (assembly GCA_019671005.1). Taxonomy (NCBI): domain Eukaryota; kingdom Viridiplantae; phylum Streptophyta; class Magnoliopsida; order Malvales; family Malvaceae; genus Hibiscus; species Hibiscus mutabilis. The sequence continues at coordinate 519,951 of CM033717.1, read as the reverse complement.
TTGGTAGATTTGAGCAAGCATTGCCACTAAACTAGCATAGGAGTCTCAGGTTCTGCCTTGATCACTTTGGCCTTAGACACTGGCTTTGCAGCCTTTCCTTTGCCCTTCTCCATGGAGTTCGTGGCAGTGAGTTGCCTCCATAGAGCATGAGTGATAGTTATTCCTTTGCTCTCTTAGACCTTGTTCGAATCAAGCTGTAGCACACTGTGTTTCTTGCAAATAGTAGAGATTAATGAAGGGGAAAAACAAACTACCACTGCCCTTACTAGCACATTTATAGGCCTCATCCACGATGAGACGATTGATGACCTTGCATCATACGATGATCAAATGCAATAAAGCCATTATCTCTTCTGAGACAACCTCGTTATGGGTGGTTGGCATAAAATTTGCTTTTAAGGAGTGGTTCTATCCCTTTAGCTGTGACTTCATTGCCAGCTGCTTAATCGTTTGGTGGCCTTTCGATAACACATTCCATTTGGTGCCAGGTTTGCACAAGTCCTTCAACAGCATTTGCCTCTTGGCAGCGTCCAACGATTCAACAAACTCAGAGTGCTCTTCCCCTGCACCATCCAATTTAAGCATTTTATTAATATACCCCTCATCAAATCTAACACACGTACCTCGCACAAACAAGAAATGCGAGTCTTTGGTTGCGAGGTGGGCACAAAACTCTTGGACGATATTGGAGTGCACTTCCCCTAGTTGTTTGCGAAACGTTTCCCATTTGTGCTTTTTGACCATCGTGACAAACTTCGATAAATAACCCAAGTTAGGTTCGTTCTTGAACTCAAAATTCTTCTCATAACAAAAGGTTCGTGCGGCAAAGTTCTCCTCGTACTTCTTTTGAATTTCTTCATTAAAAAAGATCTTGGAAGGTGTTGAAGAAGATGCCATGAAGACGCTTTTGAGGAAATCGAAAAAATTTGAGAAAAAAGTAATTTTTGCTTTCTTGCCGTGAAAAAAGATGAAAAGAGAGTGTAAAGATTTAGCTAAGTGAAAGGTCAGGGTTTAAGTAGAAGGAAAAAAGTAACATTTGAGGGTTTTAATGGTGCGATTAAATGAGAATAATGATGAAAGAATAATATGTTGGCATATTTAGGGGAAAAGGATAATAATAGGCTAAGGGATGAAGATGAAGAGACGACGCATGGAAGAAATAATGTGATAAGATTAAAATTTGAATTTTAAAAATTTACCCTATACATTTAGAGTTTATCTCATACTTAACAAAAATTCACTCTTTCTTGGTCATAACTCTCACAAAGTCCATCTTGTAGAACGCCAAATCCCACGTGCCAACTTTGATCTCAGCATATTGTCTAGCAACGAAACATGTTCATACACTCACTCAAAACAAACTTTTTAAAGCAGCAAAAGAAAATAAAAATAAAAATAAAAATAAAAAATAAATAAAATACTAAAAAAGAAAAACAACTAACCTAATTATTTAGGTTGAATAGAAAATAACAAAATCATCCAATCTCTGCTAAGAGAATGATCTATTTGGCATTACCTTAATTACCTTCCAAAATAATGTTTCTTTGGCCATTTACCTTAAAAAAAATTCAGTCTTTAAATACTTGATGTCAACTTCTCCGGGAATATACGGTTCGACAACTTCAAAAGAATTTAACTGTTTGAATTTAACCTTACTTTAACTTTTTAAAGTCTTTGATCGGCTTTAAACTTCTTTGACAATATTCTATTGTTATGCTATTTTTTTGTTCACTCCTTATAAAGTCCGACATTCTCGTAAGTTTGCATTTTAAATTCGGAAAAAACTTTGATACATAGGCCGTGTAAACTTTAGTTTATACGTGCTTTTTAACTTTAGGGGTTAAGATTTTAGTTTAAGGTTTAATGTTTAAAGGTTTAAGTTGTAAGATTTAGAATTTAAGATCAGTATTTAAAATTTAGTGTATAGGGTTTAAAGTTTAGGGTTTAATTTTTTAGGGTTAAGGTTAAGAATTTAAGATTTGAATTTTTATAGTGTAAATACACAAACTTATATAAAATTAATTTTACACGGCATGTGTAAAAAAATCTTACCCTTTAAATTCCTCTAATTTATTCAGGTCTAATAAACATTTTGTACCAACAACCATAAGTTTCCAATAAGTTCAATGTTTCATCTCCACCGGCAAGTGACGCTTTCCTAAAAACGAGCCTAATTGAAAGATTACTAACGAAATCTTAAAAGCTGTTCTGTAAATCCAAAAGAACTTATCTTATTTCAAGGACCAATCCTTCCATGTTGAATTCATAATTTTCTTCAAAATATTCTTAATCTCCTTATTTGTGAGATTTCCGCTTGGCCATTCATTTAGGGAATGGTAGGCTATTCAAAAGGCATGCTTGATCTAAACCAATCTCAACGACACATTCAAAAGCTACATTGACGTTGAATTTTTAAATATAATCTAAAGTTCTATCAGAAAGAAAGAGAAGGTTCCATTTCTTCTCGAGCAAACCATGAAAACATTGTCTTTAAAGATGCATCCCACAAAACATTATGCTGCAGCTTTCTGTTTCTTCGGCATTCGGTATCCACCCACGACACAGGCATGGTCACGCTCGAATGGTTCAAGGGTCACTTGCTCGAAAGGTTTGAACTGTTCCTGTTGCAGTTTCTTAACTTCGCTTTGGAACACAGCCTCAGCTGGAACAGTTGAGTCGATGCAATTAGCCTGGAAATATTTGATGATGTTAAAGACAACATATCAGAGTTGAAAAAAGCTTCCGTGTTACTCAGTTTTGGAAGACTGACCTTGATTGAAATAACAAAATGACCTCCAACTTTAAGGAAATATGATGCATTCAAAGCAAGAATCCTAGCCTGCAAATAAAGTAAAACGAGAGGAAGATTACATCCATGTTATTTGGACTTGGTGTGAGTATCTGATATGGAAATGTTGAATTATTTTCCTAGGAAATACCTATTTTTAAATATGCAACTCAAATCCAACACAAGAGAGAAGTAGAGTAAAAGTTCAGTTTTGAAACATATCATATAGCCATTCCATGCAGTGCTTTTCTCTTCTCATTTATTTTGGTAAAGAACATGTACAGAAATTAATGTACGAGCTAGAATAACAATCTTAAAATAAGTTTCAAAATGGATAGTATGACATGCTTTAAGAATAAAAGAAAGAAGAATTTCAAAGCAAAGAATCTAAATAATGACTACTCCTAAGAGAGGAAAACCCCAGTGATTAATGAAGAAAAACCAAGGATTGCAAATCCCAGAACAAAAAACAGCAGGGAAATTGAACATGCATCAGAAACTCGGAGTTGCATCACCCATGATGTCTTGAAGGGGAATCCGAGTACCTCATCATTTGCATAGTGATAAAGTCAAATAAAATGACAAAAGGACGACAAAAACACACATCATAAACAAACAGCAGCCAGACAAGGGTCTCTCAGAGATACTTTAAGGTAAAGTGGTAGTATCTTCGAAGTTTCAACCACTCGTATTATTATCAGAAGATTACAAAGAACGTAGAAACACAGGTTTTTTTTAGAAAGGAATCCTTTGTAACAGCTGAATTTGTAAACTATTTAAAGCCAGTCACTTAATAATATCACATCAGAAACTCGAGTTAGCATCACCCATTAAGTCTTGAAGGGGAATCCGAGTAGAGTTCATCATATGCATATGATAGATAAAGGTGTGGTTTTACAAATGACAAAAATCCAAGACCACTGTTTAAAAAACAAGTGGAAGAACTGCAAGTTAAGAAAGCAGATAAACCAAACAAATGCATCCAGGAAATAAAAAGCAAAACATGGGATGTGTTAAAAAAAGAGAGCATTGCAAGTAAAAGTGGAACTTATCAAGAAACAACACACTACAGCACAAAATCAAGTGTCCGCCTGGCCGGTTAATCCAGCAATTAAGCCTAAGCCTCCTGATTGCTTATTCACCGTTCTCTACATAAAAATATAATAAAAAATTACTCAACAAAGCAAACCTGATCAGGCTGTGCAACATCAGAAAAGATAACATCCACCATGCCAACTAGCATCCTGTATTTTGCCGGATGCCTAGCATCTTCAATGATGGGTATAACATTTGTTGGTTTTTGGCCATGTTAACCAAGTCTCTACCACTCCGGTGAGAAAATTCCACTGCATAAACAACACAAGCCTGCCAAAAAAGAAAATTCAATAAGTAAAATCCAACAGATATAAACATATAATTCATTCAAACAGTCAGCAACACTTTACACTCACAGGACCAACAACATCAGATACAAGAGGCACAGTTGTACCAGAAGCAGCTCCAAGGTAGAGAACCTTAGCACCAGGTTTCTAGGTAAAACCAAAAATAAAACATACAAAGGTCAGTAAGGATTTAAAACAGGTTATGGCAAATACAAATAATGTAGTTTCTTCAGACAACGAAGAAACAAGAGCCATAGCTTACAATCCATATATTATCAACACCGCCAAGAATGGCAGCTGCCAACTTTGACCGGAACGGATTCCAAACTCAGTATTCAACTTTAGTCCCATCTTCATTTTGTTCAAGCAAAATCATGAAATACCATCAATTTCTCGTAGAAAATGTATTCAGATATGGTTGCCCACAAGTTAAATATACTAAAGTAGCCAAATACTAGAACACATTCAATCAATCATATCTATTACGATATTGCAGAAGCTTAAAACAGAAAGAAAATGGTGAAAAAAATGACCTGAACGGCAATCCTTTTCTCATTGTAAACAGCTTCACCAGGGACCATATTCTTAGTAACAAGGGCATCTTCTTTACCCTTGGCGACAAAAACTCCCTCGTGTCTATGGGGCTCAACTACGACCTTGCTTCCACCCTTCATTCCTCCACCACGGCCGCCGCGACCTCCTCCACGGAACTTCATGGCACTGCCACCCCTATCGCCTCCTCTTCCACCACCACCTCTTCCTCTTCCCCTCCCGCCATCACCTCTTCCCCTAAAACCGCCGCCACCACCACGCCCTGCACATATAAGAACATTAGGAATACAATAAGCAGAAACTAAACTCGTGGAAAGAAAGCCAAGGGATATTGGTTACCTCTTGGAGGTCTCATGTTATGAGAGCTTGAAATAATGAAAGTAAACAACTGGAAACGAAGTGAAACACAGTGAGGCGAAGCAAAGTTTACGGGAAATGCTACGGTTTATGCTTCATTTATATAGAAGAAGAAGAAGAAGAAGAAGACTAGGGTTTATAGCTTTTTGGGATTAAGCCCACATTTGTGAAAACCTTCGGTTTAACAAATTGGGCCTTTTGACATATTCAACCTATATGGGCCTTCCATTAATATTGGGCTTGAAATGTTTGTACTACTCAATTAGCGCGTGAACTTATAAAGCATCCAATTTAATCAGTTAATTAATAATTAATTCTAAATAAAATAAAATACATTTTACTTAAAATTAATTATAAACTAAATTATGAATCATCGAGTGGTCCCAGTAAAAAATAAAACATTATTATTTTTAAGAGATTTAAGTTTAAATAATTTATCTACAAAATGTGTCAAATGGCTCAAAATACAATTAGATATTTCCATAAAAACAAACCAAAAATAAAAATATACAAATGTAGAAAAAAATAAAATAAAAAAGTATTTTTGAATAAAAAAGAGATAATATTCATGTCCTTTACTCAGTTCTCAGATCATAAAGGCGTAACCTAATTTACCAAAATCTCCAGGCTGACCAAAGGAATATAATCGTGTAGTTGGTTTCCAAAATCCAAGTTGGCTGATCCGAGCCATTAAATACACAGCATGGGGGTAGATTTGGCGTAGGCAGCCCATTAAATTATGAATTGACATTTGAAACCCTGAAACATTGCAGTTGTTGCAAGTTCCTTTCCCTCAATAACTGCTTGAAAATATACGAAAGTAATAATATGAATATATTTATCTAACTTTTACTATATTAATAATTAATAGTATAAAATTTGGTATATTGATTTAAATAAATTTTAATATGTTAATAATTCATGCAAGTTTTAACATACTCAAGTATGCAAGCGTGTTTTATCCACCTGACTTTAGTCTAAATAGCTTAATTTATAAGTGTACATAAATTTATTCATATTTAAAATTGGATACATACTTGCGTAAAATGATAAAAAAAAAATACACAAATATTGTTATAGCAACTAATATAATACCTATTAATGTTGGTCTAAGTATACTACAGTCTCTATACTTTTTACACATTTCAACCCAAGTCCCTTAATTTCCAATTTTTTAAATTTAATCCTTTGACTCTTTTGATTTAATAATTGAAGTTTAATTGATAACACCAAATTTCACTTTGTGCCTGAAAGTATATTTATTTGCTTTATTTGGTTCCATGAGTGTAATATTGGTTATTTGACGGTGTTATGGTTTGTTTAATTTTTAACTAAAGCCAAATAAAAAGGGTGATATTACTTGAATTAAAAAGTTGAATGACTAAATATTAAATATGCAAACAAGTAAGGGACAAAAAGCTGAATTAGACCATTAGTGCATAGTTGAATCTTATCCAGGATGGAGCGACGAGAGGCAGACCAACATACATATGTGATATTTCTCAACAGCTTTGCATAGAACATTCTTGCTAGAAACCTACCAGTTTTGCCATTTTAGTGGCTAGAAACAGTGGAATGAAAGTAAACAATCTGGTCCCGAAACACAGGTGGGATCATATTTATGACAGACTTTAATGTAACGTCTCCTTTGTTTTGTCCTTTTTGGTGGGATGATTTCTTAGTATTCTTGTTTCTCATGTAACAAACAGCTCATTCAAGGTGAAGTGATCCAGTTCTGTCGTTTCAACATCTTTGCATAAAAAAACATTCTTGCTAGAAACATTGGAATGAAGTAAACGATCTGGTAAGGCTTTTCTTTTGATTAGCTGTGTTTTTTATGCATGGAGTCTCCTACTGTTTCTGTCTGATAACTGATAAGGCTGTTTTTTTTTGTAAATAAAGGTTGAAATAAGATGGCTATGGCAGCTTGTGTGAAAGTTATTTTAGGCTCGGTTGCCTTTGCAATCTTTTGGGTACTAGCAGTTTTCCCTGCTGTGCCATGTCTACCCATAGGAAGAACTGCAGGGTCCCTCTTGGGAGCTATCTTGATGGTCATATTCCAAGTCTTGACCGTCGATCAAGCGTACGAAGCGATTGATCTTCCGATCCTTGTTCTCCTCTTCGGAACGATGGTGGTTAGTGGATATCTCGAGAGAGCCGACGCCTTTAAGTACTTAGGTAAGTTGTTGACATGGAAGAGCAAAGGTGCAAAGGATTTGATCTTCAGGATCTGCTTAGTGTCTGCAATTTCAAGTGCTTTGTTCACCAATGACACATCTTGTATGGTCTTGACTGAGTTTGTGTTGAAGATTGCAAGGCAAAATAATCTGCCGCCGGAGCCTTTCTTGCTTGCCCTTGCTACGAGTGCCAATATCGGATCAACTGCCACCCCCATTGGTAACCCCCAGAATCTGGTGATTGCCACTCAGAGTGGGGTTTCTTTCGGGGAATTCGTAACTGGGATTCTCCCTGCAACTATATTGGGAGTTTTTTTCAATGCTTTGTTGCTTATATTTGTGTACTCCAACATGTTATCGGTTAAGAAAGACCAAGAGGATTTGACTGCAGGGTTTGTTAATGGCAAGTGTGTCGATTCTCACCACTTTTCGCCAGCCACAATGAGCGTTGGGAGCTCAGTTCATCATGAAAGTCTTGGACACCGAGCGGATTCTGAGCCCGAGAATCACTGGTTCTTGAATGGTGCCTATTGGGACTATAGGAACCAGCCCTGTTCAAGAATATGGAAAAAGAAACTATGGAAATCATGTGTTTATCTTGTTGTCGTCGGAATGTTGATCTCTTTGCTTATGGGCCTGAACATGTCTGGGACTGCCATTACTGCAGCACTTGCTCTCATGATTCTGGATTTCAAAGATGCTGTCCCATGCTTGGAGAAGGTTAAAAAACAGCAATATTTACACTTTCGTTTCCTTCGTTTTGATTCAAATTGAACATATGAAAAGTGCTAATAACTTGTTGGGGATTCTTTTAACAGGTATCCTACTCTCTTTTACTTTTCTTCTGCGGGATGTTCGTGACGGTCCAAGGGTTTAACCGAACCGGAATCCCGAGTGCTTTGTGGGAGTTAATGCAACCTTATGCAAAGATTGATGAAATGAGTGGATTAGCAGTTCTTGCACTTGTTATTCTTATACTGTCAAATTTGGTTTCAAATGTGCCTACTGGTATGTTGTTTTTCTCTTTTATGTGCTATGTTATTGCCTTCTTGATGATAGTTATTGACGAATTTGGTTCGGAATTTGATGTAAGCGTATGCAAAGGTGACAGCCGAATCCGAGAACAGAATAACCGAGTTCTTCATTATCTTCATGATGAAGCTTCCGTTTGTTTTTGAATCATAATTAACATTATCTTAATTTGAACCATGTTTTTCCTAATCTCAGTTCTTTTGCTCGGGGCGAGGATGGCTGCTTCGGCAGCATTGATTTCGCCGGCCTTTGAGAAGAAAGCATGGCTGGTTTTGGCTTGGGTTAGCACGGTGGCTGGGAACCTCTCTTTGTTGGGATCAGCAGCCAACTTGATAGTTTGTGAGCAAGCCTGCCGTGTTCCGAATCTAGGCTACACTTTAACCTTTTGGAACCATCTCAAATTCGGAGCCCCTTCCACTCTTTTAGTCACTGCCATTGGCGTGATACTCTTGAAATCATAGCACAAAGCATCTGATTAGAACAAAAGGATTTTAAATGTCACCATTTTAAGTGTGGCTGCAACTGTATGATTAAACTGAACCGAGCTTCAGATTCGGATATTAATATTCTTCATCAAAGCATAAAGGAACGTTGGTTTATTGCATTTTCAGCTATATGGTTGGCAAAAATATTTCTGCTTGTACCATAAGAAATCACAGACAATATAATAACCAGATCCGAATTATGTATTAATTTTTGTACATTAAATATTCAATTTGAAAATTTTAGTAATACGAAAACTTTTACAAAAACCATATTATAAAACTACGCACATAATCCGTCCATCACCTGCTCAAAATTTCTTTATCACCGGAGTAGTCTGGGAACATATTGATAGTTCTGATAAAAAATTTCAAGTAAATCTAGGAATCGCAAAAGTTCAGGGGACCAATTTACTAACAAAGCCAACATATATCAGGTTGAGTGTTCTGTTTCTTTCTTTCCAAATAGTGGCATGCTTGTACCAATATTATAGCTTTATAAGAACTAGCTGATTATTGCCGTATAACTGTCTAAATGGTTGTGTCAAACATGGTGGAGAAAGTTTTGTCCCTCCATTTTTAGTCTTGCTTATTCTTTAATGGGAGAAGTGTGCTATTGTAGCTTGTTGCAGTTAATTGTGTTTGAATTATCATATAATTCCTGAAACTAGATGAAAATATCTTTAAATTTAGGGGTGGATATTGCAAGACTGTTGTCCATTCAGTAGTTTGAAACTGCTCGACTTAGGCTGTCACTAGTGCTTTGTACCTATTTTAATATGTATCATGCGTTCCTTGGCAGTCCGAGTACCCTAAATACACTCCATTGCTTGCAAAGATCTTGGAAAGTTTGCTTTCACGAAGCAATACTGGGGGCAAAATCGACCATTATGAAGAGGTGAGTTGTATGGAAAGCAGATTTGGAATGAAAATACTGATGACTCACTTGAGTTCTGCTCATTCAGGTTTATGCTTCGTTTTGTTTTATCCTGTGCTGCCTTGTAACTCTTCTTAAATCTCAAATGCTCATTGTTGCTAATTTGAACTACCTTGTAAAGTTGTTAGCTTCCATATTCTTTTATTCATTCATTTATTTTTTTTTTGGATAAATGGGTGTTTATTATCCAAGAAGCAACAAGGTGCTGCAAAAAAAACATTGCAATCAGGGGATCATTGTATTCCCCAATCTATACACAGCTGTACACTAACCCTATCAGTAATGTCTATACCCTTCCCATGTATACGAAATCGAACTATATCGTTTATGCATCGAACAATATCATCCACTGATCGAGTAACACCCCTAAAAAGCTTGTAGTTCCGGTCCTCCCAGATATAATAAATGTATGCACTCTAAGCCATCTTGAGGATGAGGACAATGAGAGATTTCCCATTCAAATTCTTCAAAGACCATAGGAGCTCATCTTACCAATCTGCGACCTGTTTGTACAATCTGCAGGCTTGCAAAATCTTACTCCAAACACAACAAGAAAAAGGACATCCAAAAAATAAATGACTTCTCGATTCTAGGCCATTGTCACATAGTATGCACGCAACATTCGTTACAATCTCCATGCGGGATAAACGATCCTTTGTGGGCAAACGGTCCAGTATGGCCATCAAAGCTATTATGGAGTGTTTGGAGATGTGGAGAGGGTGCCAGATTAATTTGTGCCATTGCACCTTTGGCCTGTCTTCTCGCGTGTTATCCCATATCCAAGAATTTGTCACTGCGGACCAATCTGTCACAGATCTATACAAGTCAGCAACCTCAGGTCTCATTTTTAACAATTTCTGCACTATCCAACTGAAATGATTTTTGCTCTCAACTTGCCAAAAACTCTCACTTTAGAATTAATATATTCATTCATTTATTCTTAAGCATAGCAGTGTTTAAGTTTCTACTTAGCCTCATGAAGGCCTAAATCTTTGAACCCGCTCTAAAATCGAGTGGGGGCTTGAAGTTCATAAGCTGTATCAACTTGAAGTTCATGTATTTAGCACAAATACTGGCTAGAATATATTAATTCTAGCTAGAAGTTTACAAATATAAAAAATATCAAACAACATAAGCAGCAGCTAAGAAACTAGTAATCAGGGTTGTCAGTTAACATTACAGCACTTGAAACTGAAAACGGAAGGATCTGAAATAAATGCTTTCCTTAACTAAAATAATTGAACTTTGCAGGTTATAAGTGCGGCAAATGAGGTGGTTGGTAGTATCAACAAAGATGAACTGGCAAAATTCTTTTCACTTAAAAGTGATTCCGACGATGAAGACACAGAGGTTCGGTTTTAGATTGTCAAATTTCCCTTCCCTCTGCCCTTCCATCATTTCGCTCTTACTATGCTGGACTTCCTCGTAGTAAATTCACTTTGAAAGTGACATTTAAGTTGATCCCTCGCCCCTTTTTTTTTTCCAGAAAATTAAGAAGAAGATGGAGACAACTCGTGAGCAATTAGCAGAGGCGCTATACCAAAAAGGACTGGCACTGGCTGGGATTGAATCTATAAAGGTAGTGATTGGTTTTCAATTTGCAGAGATTGAACAGAGTCTTTTACTGAAGAATGAACTGATAAGTCATATCTGCAAGTATATGATACTTGTATCAATATGGGTATTGTAGTTTATTTATTAGAATTCAAAATGATGATCATTGCAATTGCAGGGTGAGAAAGCTGGGGGCTCTGATATCCAGTCAGACGTATTTTAGGAGAACTTTAAAGAACTGACAAAATGGGTAGATATAAAGTCCTCTAAATATGGCACCATCAATGTACTGCGCTAGAGAAGGCGGGGAAGGCTTGGAACCGCACTGAAGATATTTTCTCTCATTACAATCCAACTAGCACTGGTTACTTTTTTTTTTTTTTTTTTTTTTGGGGGGGGGGGGGAGGAAAAAGAAATTAAAAAGGTGTCACGTTTATTAATAAGTATTTTCATTGGCCTAGTTAGTTTCACCTAGATTTTATGTATGGCATTAAGCAGAGATGGGTACCAAATTTAGTTTAATTAAATGAAGTATAAACAAGTGCACTTGTTAGCAGGAATTCGAGTTCAACTATCTGCCGTTGTTGTTGCAGGTACTCAATGACATGATCCATGATGACAGAGAGCCTGCGAAGAAGAAGCTCTATGAATTGAAGCTGTCTTTGCTTGATGATATTGGATGGAGCCATTTGTCGACATATGAAAGACAATGGATGCATGTACGGTTCCCACCGAGCTTACCCCTGTTTTGAGGTTAGACAATATTACGAGACCCGGGTATCTGTTACTGGTGAACCTGGTTTGGTGCCAATTTCAATTTGGCAAAGCATTGAACATTTTAGGGACATGGAATGCTAGTTTCTGTCATAATAAAATAAAAAATCTCGGCTCCGAGATTATGTATTGATCCGTTGGTCTTGCTACTTGGTTTCGGCCTCTAAAATAGATGGTTCGGATTCTCCCGTTTTAACTTATTTTTGTATGTTTGCAGAAAATTCAATGCCATGATTATGAGTTCGTTAAATATCCTTATTATTGTGGTTAAAGAGATCAGGCGGTTAATCGATCCAATTGGTCCTTGTATTTTCCCCTCCAAATTGATCCTAATCGATACCTTTTCTTTAAAGAAAGAAAGAGCAACAAATTATATAATTGAGATCTAGCATTATGAGAAAATGATTGCTTTCTACAACTGATCGCCTACTCTTTTACAGAGCTTATATAGAGAAAATCCATGCAATTATAGCTTATAACACGGTTATTAAATTCATGTAAAATTCAAGAAAAAAAAATCCATGTAAAGCTTATATAATATTAACCGTGATTTTAATGATAAAACTAATATTAATCATAAGTTTATTTTTCCCCTCAATCATAAATTTCTTATAGAAAAAATATTGTTTTTTTTATTATTTTGTTACGATTGAGGGTTTGTATATAGGCTCCGTGCCCTTTTTATAATGTTATTTTTACATGATTGAAAATACAATTGAAAAAGGATGAAGTAGAGGAAATATCTACCAATGCAACATTTGTTTTTGTAGGCAGAAAAAGCAACCATTATTTGGTCTTGACATAACGTTTATATGACATAAAATTTTGTCTATTACTATTTTCTTTAGATATCTTTTATTTATTTTTAGTTTTTTTTTATGCCCGCAGGGTTAAGACTTTTTTTATTTTAATAATAATAACAAAAGTACGTCATCCGTAAGATCAATAAGTTATCTCAATCAATTACGATAAATATTCACATGAAAATAATGAAATTGAAACTGTAAAATAAAAATTGTAACATTTCCTTTGGATTGCTATTTAGCTAAGAACCCTTCAGTAATGTCCACCATGATAATACCAGAGACTGAACCATAAAACCTAGGTGTTTGGACAAAGTTGTTTCCCTCACGGAACAAATTCATTGACTTTGGGGTGAATTATTGTACTACAATTTGAGCTCATGGGAAGCATAAACAAAGTCTCCTTGGCCTAATGGATATAAATAAATAAACCTGAAGATTATGTTAGCCAAAGTTTGTCTCCTTCCTTCTAATGACGCCTGGCATAATGGATGTGGTCCTCCAATTCAGAATTTGACTTCTTTTTTCCAAAGACAATGAAAACATTTCCTTTTTCCGACTAATTATATCACGAGTCGAATCGGATCAGATCTCTCAAAGTCGGACTTAATTCCGTTAATTCATGTTATCGTTTTTCAAAAGGTAAAATTGAATACAAGTGAAGTTTGAATAAAGGAAACAAATGTAGCTTATTTCTGCTGCCGATATACTAATAAGTCACAATTAGCAATATTCTCCCTCGAAATTTAGGCCACGGAAAGATTCCCTTAGATGTACGGTACATCAGAGTTCATACCGAAATCACTGTTTATGTCATTCCCGGATATGAGGCCAACGAATTCGTTTCCGGTTTCGAACTTGAATTGTGAGCTAAACATTTCATTAACCGATGCATTGCTTAGTCCATCGTGAAAATCGTTGCCGAATGATCCTAAACATGCATTCATGAAGGGGTCCTGGAAGTTTGAACTCGAACCGTGGTTAAATCCATATGATGTACCCGAACTTGTAAAGCTTCCGCCTTCTTGATCAACCGATAGCCATTCCGCGAATATCGGAATCGGGCTTCTGTGAGGCTCTGTAGAGAAGTTACAATAATTTGCAACAGCTTGATCGGTATTTATTAACGGTTTTTCGATGTGCCGGAAGGATTCAAAGCTCGGGGTTTGCAGGTCCGTAGGAGACAAAGTAGAATCCATGTTTTCTGAGCTTGATGTAGCGGTGTATTGACTATTCCTGGTTTGAGCTTCCAATTCTTCAGCTTTTGCAACTCTTTTCTTAAGATATGAATGCCAGAAGTTCTTGATCTCATTATCAGTTCTTCCAGGCAAACTTTGTGCAATTTGCGACCATCTAGTCAATAAAAGAACATTAATCAATTCGAGTCCCGATTTAAATACGATCTTTCAAATATATGAAAAAAACTCGGAATACTTGTTGCCTAACAAATGGTGAAGGGTTAGGATTGTCTGCTCCTCTTGTGCCGAAAACAAGCCTCGCTTTAAACCAGGCCTCAAGTAATTAATCCACCTTAATCTGCAGCTTTTCCCATTCCTTTGTAAACCTGTAAATTACAACACATCAGTCTCAAAACCAGGGTAAGATCATTTACTTGAGCAGCAAGCTACCATTTCCGGACACTTTATTCTTTAAGTAATTGTATATATCTAAAAAGGTATATCCGTTTCGAACATATATTTATATATGATACTCATATCGATCGAGATAATAGCAATAAGCAAGAATGCACTTGGATAATAATCAAATTCCAGAATACTGCAGAGGATTCAATATCATATATATATGATAAATGATAAAATGAATGGAGAAATTGACCTGCATTGATTGCAACAGTGGTCCAGCAGCCATGGCCATGTTTAAGGACATAATTTCTGAGCTTAAGGTCTTCTTCAGGTGACCATAATCCCTTCCTGTGCTTAATTCTGGGCTTCTCAGATGATTTGGAACCCATTTTTCTTTGCTTTGAAACTCAGAGAAATAAGGGCAAAGCTACAGGAACAGCAGCAGAAGGAATATATAGGCAATCCCCAAAAAGATCATTAAAGTATAGAATAGAGCCAGATTAGTTGTAAGTTTAATCATTTTAGAAAGGGAGTTAATTAACAAGTTTATCTTTGTCAAATAAACAATATTGTTTAATTAAATCCGATTCTTATTATTAATCGAAGGGTCGAATACTGATAATTTTTTTTAAAAGAATACATATAGATTTTAATGTTGAATAAATGTCAATGTTAACCTTAGGGACGGAGCCAATATTGAACTACGAGGGGGCCAAATTGATGAATTTTGAAATGAATATGTCTTAACAAGCAATTAAAGCATAAAAATTAAAGGAGTTTAGGTTTAATTTTACAAATTTTAAAATTGAAAGGTCTTAAAAATAAGGGATCAAATTTTAATTTTAATAATTTTAATTGACAGAGTCCTAAAAATAATAAACTATAAAATTTTGGGAAAAACATAAGCTTAATTAAAAGATTTAAAACTTTTAAGGACCTAAAATATAATTAACCCATCGAATTTGGGGCAATTACCTCGCCCACCTATAAGGTGGCTCCGTCGCTGATTACCCTTAAAAATATATTGATTAATTACACTCTTATTGACTTTATAATAACCTCTAAGGTCTTTGGACCACTTACAAGGAAAACTTAGCTACAAATTATATATATATAATATTCAAATTTTTTATTTATTTAGAAAATTACATCTTAAATGTGATTATTTATACATTTATATTTTAATGTCGAAGAAATGTCAATGTTACCCTTAAAAACAATATTGATTAATTGCACTCTTATTGACTTTATAATACCTAAGTGTGTATAGATTATATAGTCAAAATAAAACTGGTGATTCAATACGATTCATAAAAACATAGATAATTAGAATTATTTATATTTATGAATTTATTAGAATTTCGTTATCTAAATTTCATTGTGATTCAACTCGAAAAAGTATACGACTGACTTAATATAATTGATTAAGAAATAAATTGAAAGACTGTGATGGATGCAGGATTATACTTCTTTTGTCAAACATTGATTAGAAATAGAAATACAAATCATGAGAAAGAAATGAAATCACACCTCATTATTTAAAAATCTTATTTGAATCTAAACGACTCAATTTCCTTGACGAATCTTTTAGAGAAGAGGGATGCTTTGTTCATGCTTGAAAAAATTTTCCGGGTCGATCATCATCTTCACTTGCGCCAATTTCTTGAAGTTGCCCTTGAAATATTTATAGCCCCAAACACTGGCTTTTGCATAGCTCGTATAACCTATATTGTTGGTGCCGATGTCCAGATCTCGGAAGTTAATATAAGCCTCGCGTGGAGATTTCGAAACGAAATGGGTCATATAACTATAAGCTTTTCGAGCCCAATCGATGTATTTTTGGGTGTGGATGTTGTCTGTTGCCTGCCAACCCACGTCGTAAAAGATTTTGTACAAATTCCCGGCTCTATGCGGGAACGGTGTCGCGTTCTCGGGAATCCGGTCCATGATTCCGCCGTAAGGGACAAGGATGATGGTGGTCATCGCGGCGGCTTCGTCGGTGAGTCGAGAAAACAAGCCGTTCAGTCCGGCTAGGGGGATGGGTTTCTTTACGTAGTCGGATTTGACTTTGTAGGATGGGCTGACAATGGGGACCCTTGACGTCCCGTTTAGCAAAATCTCCAAGGGTTGGTTTGGCATTCCGTTGTTTACCATAATCGCTTGGATATAACTCATGTCGGAGCAGTTTTGCCTTGTTAATCCTAGCTCGGGGAACCTCTGCTCCATTAATGGAAGAAACTCGTTAACGGAGCCGAGAAACAGTGAATTAAAGATCGCTAGAACTGTTTTCGTCCCGGGTTGAGTTGAATTGACAGGGGTTAGTAAAACGGTGGAGTACACTTCATCGGGAAGAGTATGAGCGATGTATTGCCATCGGTTGACGAGCTCGGTCGCGTTTAGTTCGCGGATCCGGGTGACGGAACACACTGTCACGTTAGCCGGAATCGGAACAAGACTTAGTTTCCATGCGAGGACGATTCCAAAGCTACCACCGCCGCCTCCTCGAATCGCCCAAAACAAATCTTCCCCCATTGATTTTCTATCGAGAACCCTTCCGTTTACGTCGATGAACTGAGCATTCACCACATTGTCACCGGCGGTACCGTATTTTCTGAGCAGTAACCCGAAACCTCCCCCGCTAATATGTCCACCGATGCCGATTGTATGGAAAACGGCAGCTGGGAAGGCGAGAGTACTACTTTTTTCGGCAATTCTGTAATAAATTTCACCAAGCGTCGCACCGGCTTGAACCCATGCAACTCTATTTTCAACGTCAACGTCCACTGATCGGAAGTGAGACAAGTCGATGACGACAAACGGGACTTTGGCGACAAACGAAAGACCCTCGTAATCATGGCCACCACTTCTGGTTCTCGTTTGCAGCCCATGTTTTCTGGAACAATGAATCGTTGCTTGAATATGAGATATTTGCGTCGGCGTTACAATGACCAAAGGTTTCGGGGTATTGGTTGTGTTGAACCTGAGATTCCACAAAGTAGAATCTAAAACAGAATCATACGAAGAATTCGTTCGTGTGAAAATTAGTTTCGAAATGGTTGAAGAATCATTTGAATGAAGGGAAAGGCATTGGAGAAAATTTTCATGAGGCAAAATAGCCCATGAAAACGAGAAGAAAGCAGCCAAAACAAGAGTGAATAACATTGAAAACTGTGGGGACTTCATTTCTTAAGGTTAGTTTTGTTTTCTGGTTGTAAAAATGAAACGAGAAAGCTCCATATTTATAGAGCATTGTTTTGCAGAGAATAATAATAATAATAATAATAATAATAATAATAATAATAATAATAATAATAATATGTTTTAAAACTGAAAACTTAACGCGGCTCATGGGTCATGGGTATTTTTATATACTCCGTGTATATGCTACTTAGACCGATAATATAATTTAACTTAACAAATTTAATAACTACGATTTGAATCATGAAAAAAATACAAAAATAAAACAATCAAAATAAAATGCAAGAATTCAATTCACAATATGTATATGTAAGATAAATTTTAATAACAAAATTCTATCAAGCAAGTATATTTGGTCGCGGCCAAGCTAACAAACTGCTCATCTTTATTCTACCATATTCTTTTAGGTTATGAATTTTACATTTACTAAGAACATTTTTCTTGCTTTATGCTCCTTTAGGTATAATTAAGATTATATTTAAAATTTGTCAAGAATAACAAAATTCTACCTTTTGTTTCTTATATTTGTACTCCAGTCCGTAACCTAGAATATATTACAGTATTATACTATATGATTGCATATGTAAATGTTGGACTATCTAAGAAAATTTGACTGAACTGATAAATGATAACAAAAATTTATATAAAGTCAATAAATGTATATTTCTCTAGAAACAAGTGTCAAGATGTGCTTTTAATTATTATTGTTATAGAGCCTAGCAAGTGTATCAGTAAGAAGATTATGTTCATCTTTAGAGATACATATTTAAATCGCTTTATGTATAAAATGTATGTACATTGTCAATGAGTTAAGAATTTGTAAAAACATATACTACCATTCTAATCACCTTTAGACTATTCAAAAATATTATTATATATTTAATGTTTGTTAAATACATATTTTAAACCATTCGTTATTTTTAGGAATTTAACAATCGATTCATTATTACAATTTATTGAAGTAAGAATTTGTGTTAGAAAAGTCTTTACCAAACCCATGAAATTTTTTAAATGTATTAAATAAGGGTACAGTTACAAAAGCAAGACTTCAATTCTATTTTATTTTAAAATTTACAAAATTAAGAATTGACTTGCTCAAAAGACCTAAACATCACACAACTCAAAACTCCATTCTCTTGTTTTAGCAAAAACAAAGAAATTCATTCTCTTGTAAGTAATTAAATTGCTTTTCAAAAAATTATCAATCAGGGCAAAGCCCTAGAAATTAAAGTACAACCAAAAAATTATAAAATTAACTTTCAAATATTATAGAATAATTTATAAATTAATATCTTGTGTTATTAAATAAAATTTTTATAATATGAACTTAATAATAGTTATCTTTGGTGGAAACGGTATAGGTTTTTTTTGACAAATCTTATTTGATTCTAATCTTATTTAGAAGAAAGAGGAAGGGATAACTCTAAAAAAAATAGGTGTTCTTAGTAGGTCAAGAATTCAAGATTTAAGGGAATACGAAAAAACAAAGATGAGCAACTTAGTCAACCGACCAAATATGCTTGCTCAGGTTAAATTAATTAAATGTCAAAGGTGGGTTGATAATTGTGTTTATTTTTTTATTTAGGTGGTGTTTATTATTTTTGAAATTTAATTATAGTTATATTTTTATTTATTTTTTTAACAATGACAACTAAATTTTATTAAAAAATAAATGAATGAATTAGAATTACAACGCGCCCAAGTATGGAGAGAAAAATGGGACAAATAGTCACCAAAAAACTAATACATAAAATAAAAATATTAAACCCAAAGATATGAAAAAAAACAAAACATTCCCTTAAGAATAACGTCCAACAACAAAATAACTCAATAACCTTTATAAAAGAATCTTTATTTCTGTTAAATGAGACACTTTATAAAATGATAAAAGAATGATGAACGAACCAAACTATATTTTATTTGATTATTGACAGTCAAAAATAAAAAAATAATAAATATTGGCAGTCATCAACTAGCATTAAAATTAGTGTAAAAAAAAACGTCACATAAAATAAATTCAGGTTTGAGAAAAAGAAGGCAACGCAATTATTATTGAATTGAAGATTTTTTTTATCTGATTATTATTATTATTATTTAATATATCTAATTATTATCTTAATATTTAAATAATAAATATAACAACTATTGTAATTATATTTTAAATAGTGAATTTTTTATTTACTCAACCAGATGTAACCTATATTTCTTTCAAATCATTAATAGAGCATCTTTATAGTAATAGCAGCCATAGTTGACTGAATATTAAAATTACATTTATTTATTAAAAGGTTTAAAATTATTCAGTGTAAATATATTATTTATTATTACAAGTCACGAATAAGATAGTACGTCCACTGACAAAGAATAACTGGAGGATTATTTTGTGTGAAAATGACTCGCAATAAGATTGACTAAAATACTTTATCTTAATATAATTTTGGACCGAGTAAATAATTGACTATCCATGCCGGCACGACTAATTCACGGTCCAACAAAATATTTAAAATATTCTTCAAACCAGCTCACTGATCATATTTACTGTTAAAAATAATAGTTAATCATAGATTTTTATAATTTTTTGAAGAATATGTTTTGTAATTAAATTTAAATATAATAGTAATATTATTATTAATAGTATTTTGGATCGAATCAAACCGGCTCAAGTTATTTATAGTTTGTTCATTAAGTTTGGTTGATAACTAGACTTTTTTAACAAGAGTTAGAAAATGGATTTTATTAAAAATAAAGAAATGTACAATAAATACAGACATTAAAAATAAAAAATATTAAAACCAAGTATATCAAGAAAATTTTAAAAAAAGAAAAATAAAATATGTAAACCTAAAGGACAATGAAGAAAAATGACCGAACTTTCTTTTGAATACATTCATCTTTTATAAAAAATTCAACAATTGTCATGAAGTTGTTTTGTGTCTTTCAACCATACGTCATGTTATTGCATGAATAGATATTTATAAAATTAATTTTGTAGATTATTTTACTGACGGTACCAATTGCGTGGCAAACTACTACAAAAAAGATCTAATAATATTAGATCACTGGCCTTTCATGATCAGCAAGTATGACATGATAATTGTAACACAAACACTAAATTACCATAAAAATAGACAAAAACGTAATACGAGACAAACAAAAATTGTATCATAGAAATAGACAAATAAATACATTAAGATGTGTAAAAAGAATAAATCCAAAATAAAGAATATTTTAATTTGAAACTAAAATCAATTAACAAATAAAAGAAAAAAAATAAACGACAACATTAAGCTTGCCGCTGAGACAACGCTCTTGAGAAAAAAAAATCAAAGAAAGACTTTAATAATCAAACCTTTAGATGAGTTTAATTAAAAATAATGCATCTAATTAATTATAGGCATGCCGTTTGCCCTCTATCGTTTTTTTCTTTCGCACGTTCGATCTTAATATAATTTTGGATTTAGATTTTGAGAGTTAGGGATTTTAGAATTTGGTGACTGTTTTGTGAAAGAATTTTTTAAATTTAAATAATTTTATTTATTTTTAATATAATTTTGTAATTTTCAGGAGATGACATGTGTCTTTTAACGGTAAAAATTAACATAAAATTTTAAATGAGTCACGGAATAAAATTTTAGGTATATATTTAGTCCGAAATATAGTTTGAGCATCTAACTGAAAAAAAGTACATAATTTAAATACCTATTCAACGGTTAATAAACTTCTAAACTATATTGGTCATAAGGATCGGTTACTTGTTGGTTATTGAGAAAGTTTTAGTCAATAGTTCACTTTTCCACACGGAAGAGAAATAAATAAATAAACAAAGCCTTAATCAATAATTTCACTTTCACACGATGCTTCAGCAGCAAACTTTTCCACAATAATATATTTGAATTAATATTTGATGATTAAATAAAGATAATTACATCTTTAAGACAAATATTAATATTTAAACTCATATAATATGTGATAAGATGATCACCTTTAATTATTAGGTCAATTAAGTGATCTTTATTTAGATTAATATTTGATTATTAAGAATATATACTACATTATTAATGAATTAGTTCATGATATATGTAACACTGAAAATAAATCAGCAACGAACGATAACAACTAAACAATGAAGATAATGATGACGAACAAAACAAGAAAATAAATAACACCAAATGTTACGTGAAAAACTCCAAACTGAAAAAAAAAGCTCAGGCATATGATGAGAACTTTAACTATAACGAAGAATAAAAGATTACAACATGTTTGTGGCTTAACGATATGTAGAATATTCATCGATCTACATGTTGTATAGTTATTTATTTACAAAGGAAACTTGCATAGAAAATAATTATACTCACTATTGGTTTTCTACCTTTATTAATATGAAGTAAACAATATTCGCTAAAAATAAGATTGTAACTTTAAACCAAATTCTAATTACAACTCTCACAATATATAAAAATATCAAATACTGTCAATGCAATAAATATAAAATAGGAATAAATTGACCGAATACAAATTAGGAGCAAGTAACACCCTGTTCTTGATTCTCCTACTGTTGGCATTTCTCTTTCACGGAAGTTTCAATTTAGTACAGAGGAGGGATGCTCTGTTCATGCTTAAAGAAATTTTCTGGATCAATCCATGTCTTCACATGCACTAATCTATCAAAGTTGTTCTTGAAATATTTTAAACCCCAAACACTCGCCTGTTCATAGCTCGTATAACCTATGTTGTTGGACCCAATGTCCAGATCTCTATAGTTAATATATGCCTCTCGCGGAGATTTCGATACATATGGAGCCACGTAACTATAAGTCCTTCGTGCCCAATCGAGGTGTGTTTCCGAATTCACCTTGTTTTCTTCTAGCCAACCGATATTGTAAAAGATTTTGAACAAATTCCCAGCTCGATGCGGGAACGGGGTCGCGTCCTCCGGTATTCGATCCATGATCCCTCCGTATGCGAAGAAGACGATGGTGGTCGATGCGGCGGCTTCGTCGGTGAGTCGAGAGAACAGGCCGTTTAATCCTGTTTTGGAGATGGGTTGTTTTACATAGTCAGATTTGATTTTGTAATATGGATTGTCAATTGGGCTCTTAAAAGTCCTGTTAAGCAGAATCTCCAACGGTTTATTTGAGATTCCGGTTTCGGAAAGAATCGATTCGATCCAACTCATTTCGTTGCAATCTTTTCTCGATAATCCCAGCTCCGGAAATCGATATTCCATTAATGGAAGAAGCTCGTCAATGGTGCCTAGAAACACTGAACCGAAGGAGGCTACAACTGTTTTCCGGGCGTCTTGAGTTGAATTGATGCTTCTTAGTGCGACAGTCGGGTACATTCCATCGGGGAAATTATGAGCAATGGATTGCCATCGATGGACGAGTTCGTTCGCGTTTAGTTCAAGTGTCCGGCTGACGGAAAACTCCGTCACGATAGCCGGAACGGAAACAAGACAGTTTCCACGCGAGGACGATCCCGAAGCTTCAGCCGCCACCGCCTCGAATCGCCCAAAACAAATCTTCCCCCATGGATTTTCTGTCAAGAACCCTTCCGTTTACGTCGATAAATTTAGCATCTATTACATTATCACCGGCGGTTCCGTATTTTCTGAACAGTAACCCGAAACCCCCGCCGCTAATATGTCCACCAACACCGATTGTATGAAAAACGCCACCCGCAAAGGCGAGAGTTTTACTTTTTTCTGCAATTCTGTAGTAAAGCTCACCAAGAATCGCACCGGCTTGAACCCATGCCACTCTGTTTTCAACGTCAACATCCACCGATCGGAAATTAACCAAATCGATGACGACAAACGGGACTTTAGCGACAAACGAAAGACCATCGTAATCATGGCCGCCGCTTCTGGTTCTGGTTTGCAGCCCGTGTTTTCTGGCACAATAAATTGTTGCTTGAAAATGGGAAATTTGCGCCGGCGTTACAATGACCAAAGGTTTCGGCGTATCCGTTGAGTTGAACCTGAGATTTCTGATCGTAGAATCCAAAACAGATTCATATGAAGGATTAGTCGGCGTGAAAATCAGTTTGGAAAAGGAAGAAGAATCAATAGAACGAAGGGAAAGGCAGTGGAGAAAATTTTGATGGGGGCGAAGTTGGCCACGAAAAAGAAAAGAGAGCAGCCAGTACAAGAGGGATTAACGTTGAACACTGTGGGAACTTCATTTCTTAAGCCTATTTCTGCTTTATGGGTTTCCAAATCAAATGACAAAGCTCCATTTTTATAATATCGTTCTGCAGTGAACAATGATAATAAAATTCTTGGTGTTTATCAATATATATTAATTATATATGATTTTGAATCATTCATACATGGTGATTCATTAAGTTCATCCCTTGACAGTGAAGCTTTCAGATTTATTCAGGGAAAATTGTTCTGTTTGTTTCTTTTCCAAGTATCTGTAGATTAAGATGTTGAAATTAACAACATTATTGCTTTCCGTCAAATTCTATCGTTGGTGTAAATTGTAGATTTAATATTTATGGTTTTATACTCTACTTTGATTAGTTTTAGTTTTAAATTTTTTCAGAATTTAAAATTTAGTTCCTAAAAAAAGTAAATTAGAAAACAAACAACTAAATATACAGCTTACATGTAGTGCATGAATTAATAACCCATAGTTACAAATTATCGGAATTTAAATCTAATAATAACTTCTTTTCCATTCAGAGTATTCATTTAATTTTGTTTTTTTAAACAAAAATGTCAAACGAATACCAACTAGATAAACTAATAACAAGATTGTATATGGCATCCACATCAACATGTCAATTATTAGATGGCCAGTGGCTACATATGGTTGACTTTAAATGGTCTACGTCTAGTAGAAGTTTCCAAATTTTACACAAATTTTGGCGTTTTACCTTTTTCTTCAAATTGGTAATTTTTTTTTACTAAACTGATAAAATAAAATTAATAATATTCCCTTAATGAATTCCTTCCAAACTTTTATAGTAGTAAATGTGGACAACGTAATCCACATTACGTGAGACGAAAATTTATGTACGTTGAAATTCAAATTTAACTGTTTGATATATTCGATCATACCATCAATTCGTTGACTTATACCCTTACATCTTAGTTTTATGTAAAACATGTATTTAATAATAAAAATTTCTTAATTAAGCAAATTATATGGGTTGAGATATTGCTTGAACTTCAAAGGAGAGCGATTATGTGAACTCAACAAGTGTTTCAGTGGAAAAGCGGATGATGTTTATCTTAGGAGATACGAGTTTAAATTTATTTTATCTACAAAGTATATGTGCATTGTCAAAAGGTTAAAAATATATATAAACAAACACTACTTTTAGACTATTAAAAAAAGTGATTATGCGTAAAACAAAAAGTGATTGGCCGGCTCTTAACCTATTTATATGTATATATTTGCCATTTGTAAAGACGGGAAGGAAGATTTTAATAAATTTGGTTGACTTTGAATTAGCTCTGGTGGACATTTTTTTAAGTGTTATTCAATTTTTAGCCGTTTGATATAATAATTTGTTTTTTTAAATAAATGATTAATTTATAGAAATTAATTAAAAATAATAATTATAATTATAAATTTAATAACGTAGAGATTTATTATGTGAGCACCTTCCTAATCTAATTTGCCTCGTAATTTTAAAAAAACTAACTAATTATTAGTCATTTTCTCAGGGAAATTATACATCTTTAAAGCATATGTGTATATTGATTTCTCGACATGATATGTTAAGATTTTTTGCATGCTTATGATTTTTTTAAAGACATGTTTATAAAAACAATATCTTAATCAATTATGTGAGCGACCTTCTTCTGACCCTTCCCTTTGGAGATCTATTTGGGGACTAAACATCCCGTCAAAGCTTAGGAACTTGATTTGGAGAGCCTGCCATAATATTCTTGCTACAAATTCAAACATCAAACGGAGATTTCATGGCAAAGGACCCCAATGCGTTAGTTGTCCAAAATGTGGGAATGAATCGGAATTAAACACACTCAAGCAGTATGGAGAGCCTCGAAATTCAGTTACTCCCCTAATAAAATTGGATTCCCCGGTTTCTTCTCATGGTGGAAAAAATTGCAGCTCTTTAATGCTAATAAGGATTTCTCTGAAGGCCTGCAACTCATCGGCTTCCTCTGTTGGCATCTGTGGAAAGCACGTAACAGTTTTATCTTCTCTTCCTCAACAGATTTCCCGTTGGACATATGGCTTAAAACCCAAAATACTTTCTATGAATTCATGAATGTTTGCTCTAAGAAAATTTCACAGGTTGGTCCCCCTATTCCTTCAGAGTCTTACTGTCTCCCCCTCAACATGGTTTTATTAAAGCCAATGTTGATGCTTCCTTCGAAGCTTCTTCTGGATGCTTTTGCTATCCGCCTGGGGACACTATCTGCAATTGAAGTTGGATTGGAACGAGCCATCATTGAATCTGAAAACTCCGGCATCATTAATCGAATTAACTCCAAATCGCTCACAGAGTGAGAGTCAGCCGCCATTGAAGGTGATATTATTGGACTGTCTGGTCCTTTTCCTTTTTTTTTTTTTTATTTCAATGCCCTAAAAATTGGCATGTTTGTATCCCTCAAGATTTGAGGAGACTCCTTTAATTTAATTATCAATTCCAGTTTCAATTTTTTTTTTTGAAAAACTCAAATTCTTTATTGTACTGAAGAAACTAATAAGTAATAACAATTCCATTGAACTTTCTTCTCCAACATTAGATGGAAGGGATGCTTTGTTCATGCTTGAAGAAATTTCCAGGATCAACCGACGACTTCACCTTCACTAATTTCTCAAAGTTTTTCTTAAAATACTTAAAACCCCAAATGCTGGCTTGACCGTAACTCGTCTCATCTTTTTCGTTAACTCCGATGTCTAAATCCCTGTAATTAATGTAAGCTTGTCGCGGAGATTTGGAGACATATGGAGTCATATAACGATAGAATCTTCGGATCCAATCTATATACTTTTGGATACCCAGAATTTCTTCTAATTCACCCGAAACGTACATGACGTTGTAAAGGTTGCCGGCTCTATGAGGAAAAGGAGTTTCAGTTTCCGAGATTTCACCCATTCGTCCACCGTAAGGTACCAAGTTGATCGACGCATCTCTTCCTTCTTCTTCCTCGAACCATCGCTCCATTCCCTTGAATACGAATTCCGGGATTGGTTGTTTTACGTAGTCGGATTTCACTTTAAAATACGACTTTGCAGATGCATTTCTGTCGAGCAAAATCTCCTGGGGTTGTCCAGGGAATTGAGCCAAGTAAACAACGGATTGAATCCAACTCATTTCGGTGCAGTCTTGTTTCACTAATCCGAGCTCCGGGAACCTTTCCGCCATCAACGAAACGAGCTTATCAACCCTGCCCAGAAACAAAGCTGTGAAGGTAGCTTGAATTGATCCCTTTCCTTCACCAGGATTAGGATTAGCCCTTGATATGGTGAGGAGAATGAATAAATCTTCGGGAAGATTGGGCGCGACGAATTGCCATTGATGGATAAGTTTGGTTGCATTTTGTTCTGAGGTTTTGGTGAGAGTGAAAACAGTCACGGTTGATGGAACCGGAACTAAGTTTACTTTCCAGTCAAGAACAATCCCGAAGCTACCTCCACCGCCGCCTCTGATCGCCCAAAACAGATCTTCCCCCATCGATCTTCTATCGAGGATTTCCCCGTTAGCATCGATAAGTCGAGCATCGATGATGTTATCGGCGGCGAGACCGTATTTTCGAGACAAAGGCCCATGCCCTCCTCCACTAAAGTAGCCACCAACGCCTACGGTATGGCAAGTAGCAGTCGGGAAGCCGAGGGTTCTACTTTTTTCAGAAATCCTATACTGGAGTTCACCTATCGTTGCACCGGCTTCCACCCATGCACTTCCATTCTCGACGTCGACATCGACCGATCGAAGATTAACCAAATCGACGACCACAAACGGGACTTCGGAAACGTAAGAAAGTCCCTCCATGTCGTGACCGCCGCTCCGAGTTCGGATCTGCAAACCGTGTTGTGTCGAACAACGGATCGTTGCTTGGATATGGGATGCATGCGAAGGTGTGACGATGACTAAAGGCTTCGAGGTATCGTTTGCGGAGAACCTAAGGTTTTGAATGGAAGATTCCAATATGGTTGAATATGAAACATTGTGTTGTGTGTAAATGAGTTTAGAAATGGAAGATGAATCGTTCGAGTGAAGAGAAAGACATTGAAGAAATTTCTCATGCGACTGAGCTTCGATCGCCATTGAAATTGAAATCAAGAGGGTGGCAAAAACAAAGGCGAGCCATGGGAAATAAGGGGATTTCATTTTCTCTTGTTCAGCTTCTTCATACAACTTGTGAAAAATGAAATTGGAGTTACCATATTTATTCTACTCTATAAGAGTACATACAATGTAAAGATTGACCTACCTAACACGTTCAATTAGTTCTAGATTATGTGGACTAAGGTTACTTTGAATTGTATTAGGAAAAATAATTTTCTTTTACCTTTCAGTGTTCCTATCGATGTTCCAACACACAAAAAGTAAGGTCTAGAGTTAAATTTTAAGGTTAAAATTTAAGATTTAATTTTAATAGTTTAGTATTAGGATTTAAAAATTATGGTTAGAGTATAGGTCTAATATCTTATTGTTCTGCATAAAAAATGACACAAAAAAATAACATAAGATCTTTGTTCTTATTTTGAATCAAGATCAAATTTGTCTTCCTCAATCTCGTTGAATACTTGTCCTTTTTCTTTCTGTTTTGTTGCTTTCCAACATAAAATATGAAATTCAAACGAAAAACTAGCCATTAATAATTTGATAGTATTATTTTAATTTAATACGTTTGTGCAAAAATCACAGGTAAAATATGTCGGGCGTATAACAAAACACACCAAGAAAAGTTTTAGATTTGAATTTTAAAGATTACCTTGTTAAGAGTAATAAATACGAACTTTTTTTTAAAGGCAACAACCACAAATTTTTAACATGAATAATACAATACATATGTATAATATAAAAAATAAAAATAATTTAGCTTTTTCGATTAAGGTTTATTAAAATGTTCAAAGAAGATATATAGGGAAATATTAATTTTTTAAAGTTAAAATATAAATTAATATTCATTTCAAAGAGAATTAATGTTGCATAGACCAAATTCCTAACCACCTTACTAAGTTTTGATGTTTCCAAAAAGGAATATTGGTTTAATAAGATTCAATTTGTTGACCAAACATATCTAGTTAGTTGACTAAGCTGTTTATTTTTATTTTTTTAATTTATTTTTAGGTCATAAATTTTAGACTCACTAAGAGCACCCATTTCTTCT
The DNA here is from genome assembly GCA_019671005.1 of Hibiscus mutabilis. Taxonomy (NCBI): domain Eukaryota; kingdom Viridiplantae; phylum Streptophyta; class Magnoliopsida; order Malvales; family Malvaceae; genus Hibiscus; species Hibiscus mutabilis. Next base: position 491,009 of record CM033717.1, on the reverse strand, counting down.
CTGGAGTCTCTTCTTTCCCTCCACTTTAGATAAAATTATTATTAAAATTAGGATTTGTAAAAAAATATTATTTTGTTGTCATAATATCTTAAAAATTGAGGGTTTGAATGTTAAAAATAATTAATGAACTAATTAATTATGTATAAGTTAGCATTATTAGTAATCTATATAAATTTAAGATGAGTCTACCACACTCGACGAGCACGGCTGAATACTACTAACGATGAACACCGTTGAACACAATTAAATTAATTAATAAAGATTAAAAATCTAAATGACTTAACATATAATTATAAATTATATAAAAATAAAATATTAATTAAATTATTTTCAATAATATTTTTATTTTTTAAAAAAACTAATTGGGTCAAATACTAACCTTAGTCAATTTAAAAAATAAAAAACCCTAAACCCTGAAACCCCAAGCCATAAACCCTAAACCAAAACATTGAATCATAAATCATAAACCAAAACCTTAAACCATAAACCCTAAATTACAACTCATAAACCCTAAATCCTAAATTCAAACATTATGTTGATGATTTAGGGTTTAGAGTTTAGAGTTTGTTGTTTACAGTTTATGGTTTATGGTTTAGGGTTTATGATTTAGGGTTTTGGGTTTATGGTTTTTTATTTTTTAAATTAACTAAGGTTGATATTTGATCCAATTATTTTTTAAAAAATTACAAATATTATATATAGAAAATAATTTAATTAATATTTTATTTTAAATAATTTATAATTATATGTTTAAATAATTTATAATTATACGTTAAATCGTTTAGATTTTTAATCTTTATTAATTGATTTAATGATGTTTATCGTTACTGGTGTTCAACGGTACTCGTGAAGAGTAATAGAATTTTCCATAGATTTATACACTAATATATAATTTATAACAATATATAAAAGCAATTCCTAAATCATAGTATTGCTTAATGCTAATTGGAGTTTCATAGTTTGCTGACAAAGCTTAGGATTTAATTAACATTTGAAAGATATTTAAGGTATTGTCTATCATTTTTTTGTGGTTAAGAAACAAATAGATATTTAAAGTATTACCTTAAAACCTAAATTTTAACTTCTAAACCTTATATCTTAACATTAAATCTTAAATTTTAATTACAGATTCTAAATTTTAAACTCCTAAACTCTTTAATTATAAACCTTAAACTGGATCCCAAAATCCAAAAACATTTAAAGTATTGTGATATAATACAAATCACTACTATTTAGTATGATAGAGTCCCTCATCCGCTGTGAACTTAAAATGAGTGTGAACTGGTACTTTCAGTTCATCAACAGCCGAAGAAGCATAACTTTTTCTTTTAGGTAAAAGGCCACGTCAAAGATCAAGACCACCTATAACATATATCATGATTTTCATTTAGCAAGAGAGGCTGGAAAAAATTCCTCTTGCTAGTAGTACCCTGTCTATCTGTCTGTGCTTGTTTACTTTTCTTGTCTTATCCGAACACTGTCGGTTCCTCTCCCCAAACCCAAGGCAGTGTGGACTAAATCTAACAATTTCGACATGTGTGGGCTAATCTCAACATTTCTATTAGACTTGGACAAAGTCCCTAAAAGTGCTTACTCATTTTTAACACCTAAGAGAATGGAAGGAACGGAAGGCTAAATAAGGCAAAGACAAGTAAGACTGCCAAAAAAATTAATTTTTTATCTCTTTAGTTTAATTGAAGAATTCAATAGATCGAACTTCGTGTGACTCAACAGCGTAACTTCGATCGGCGTAAAAAAAAATTTTAAACCATGTATGATTAGAAAAAAGTCTTAGTTCCTCCGTTCTCTTTCTACAGTTTAGACATTTCTCTTTCTATAATTGCTCTTTCTTTGGGTCTTTCTTTGTCCTCTGCTTATAGCTTACTCCTCGGACTCAACTTTTGTTTTCGTTCCCTTGCGCAAACGATTTAACTCATTTTTTTTTTAAAATGTCTTCATAGCCTGCCCTGAATAAAACGATTGTTAGGCCATCGTTTTTAGATTTGATGGCTACTTTTGATGCCTTGGCAGACGATGGTAGTATCCTTTGCATCTACATGTTTCAGGGTGTTGATTAGGTAGTCTATTTTGATGAGGGCGTTAGGTGCCGTCTTGGATAAGGGCTAGTCTATGATTGTTTAAGTTATTTCCAGTCTCCTCTCTCTTAATTAAGGCGCTCATAGAAATAAAATGTTTCTGCTCTCAATGTATCGTGTATATATATACTTTAAATTATTATATTTTACATGGATTCATGTTTGAAAATCGAATCAGGCTTCTTCTATATTGGGTCATCGTTTTGTTTCATATTCACTCAAATTAAAATTAATATATTACGTCTAATTTTATCCAAAAAAATTATAAATATATATATTCGTCAATTCATTATTCATCATATTCTTCATACATTAAGTGATAAATGTAGGGGTGCTTATCGAGCGAGTCGATCGCGAGTTAGACAATGATCGACTCGTGCTCGTTAAAAAATTTTGCTGCTCGACTCGACTCGTTGCTCGTTAAAATTGTGCTCAATTCGTGCTCGTTAAAAAAATTTGTTGCTCAACTCGACTCGTTAAGCTTGACTCGTTGCTCGTAAAGCTCGCTAAAAAATTTACCTCATTTTTTTAACTAAAAGTAACATTTAATAATACTATATGAGGCTTAATATAAACATAAATTAACAAATTTAACCAAAAAATATCAAAAGAGTATATAAAGTATTTTCAAAATCTAAATTCCAAACTAACAATCTACAAATACACCAAATTAGCATATTAAAAATAAAGTAACAATCCACAAGTTCACCAAACTAACATATTAAAACTAAAGTAACAATCCACAAATACATCAAACTAACATATTAAAAGCATTCTTGAAAAAAAGTGCAATAATACATAACCAATCTTGAAAATAAGGAAATCAACATCTCTTCACTCCATTCATTGTTGCTTGCAATTACTAAAAAAATATTTTAAAAAATGAACGAGTTGCTCGTGAACTTATCGAGTCGAATTAGACTTTGCTCGACTCAACTCGTTAAGGTCTCGATTCAAGTTCGAGTCGAGCTAACTTAAGTTGAGCGTTTACCAAGTTTTAACCGAGTCGAGTTCGAGCAGCTGCTCAACTCGTTAAGCACCCTAGATAAATATATGTTCCATTGAAAGAGTAGTCCAAACTTTTATAAAATTATTTAAAATTATCTATTGTTAGTATTTTTTAATTCGAAACTTGGACTCCAGACATCCATAATATTTGTAAAATATTACCTTCAAAATTTTATTCAAACTGTGTGCAAAGAAATGATTTTTTACGAAATTATCAAAAAGAAATATAATCGATTTTTAATAAATAATATTTATAAATAAATTTAAATTGATAATCATGCCATGCCAAATAAAATAAGGGTAAACTACATCCAAGACCACTAAACTATTGGTTTAGTACTATTTTGACCACCGAACTATGAATTTTATCAATCAAGCCAATATACTTTTAAAATGTTGTTAATTAATCCACTGACCGTTATCTTTTGATGAAAATGATAATTTGACAATTAAATAAATTTATAGAATCACATATTTAATATTTTTTATCTATACATTCTATTAATTTAGTCTTAATTTTAATTTAATTCAATAAATAATGCACTACAGGCTCGTCACTTGCAGCGAACAGTGGGGGATTGAAGTTGGGAGCTTGTCTGGGATGTTAATCTACTTAAGGGCAGGTCCCTTCTTGCGATTGTCATAGAAACTTGTTGACAGGGTAGCTGAACGGCGCTGTAGGACGGAGGAGAATTTTTGACAGTGGAGATCAGGAGATGGTCTGGTGTGGTTTTTAAAGGTCATTATGAGGGCTTGTAGGAGGTGCGGACACGTGTCAATAGAAAAGACAAATATTTATAGAGCGTTGTCGTAGCTTGGTTATCGATATGCACTACATGCGTCACCATAAAATTTGAGATAATGTCTGCATATTGAATTCACGGAAGGTTGTAATTAGGTATTTACACGTCTGAAGGTTTCCTCTTGGGAGTTTTGCGTAGTGGAGGTCTGTAAGGACCTACAAAACGGTATGGAATACTTTTATTTGTCATGTGTGGAGGAAGAAAAAATCTACGAATACTTCAACGAAAATCCTTGCATGAAGTTGCTATTGTTCAATGTGCCAAAGAGACTACAAGATGCAGATTGCGAAGATTGCCAATAAGTAGAATTACTTATGTCAATAAAAATACACATTTATCCAAATTATTTTTATATTTATCTTAAAAAATTTTAACATAATTTTATGTTTAAATAATAATATTAATATGTTCAAATATTATTTGATATATTTATTCAATAAATTATGATGTAATTTTTGTTTGATAAATGTTAAATCTAACCCTACCCAGAGGAGAGGAAAAAAAACTCTAAGATTAAAATGTGAAGTTCTCCTAGTGGGTCTAAAATCTATAACACTTTAAAAATATAAAAAAATAAAAATAAACAATTTATTTAACCGACATATAATTTAAATTATATAATATTAAACATCCAACAATTTTTATTAAATAATTTTAGAGACTATTTAAATAGTGAATATTAAGTAACCCGGTCTGGTCCATAGATTGAAACAATGATATTTTCAAGATAACAATAATGAAAAGAGTGGTACCCACTCATGCGGTGCCACGTATAAAAAATAACATCGACAAGGAAGCTTCTCGACGAGACGTAGCATAGCTTCTCGTTCTTTCCGCTCTTCTTCTTCTCTTCCATTCACTTTTCCTTTTTGTTTTTCTTCCTTCGCCGTTCCTTTTTTATTTTATTTTATTTTATTTTATTTTATTATAATTCAATTTCCCTTAACCAGATCCCTCATAAAATCTGAACATTCTAGAAATTGACAATCAGATTTCTCACCTCCGGGAAAAAAATCAGTCGACGCCAGAAATCTTCTTCCAGGATTTATTATTAGTATTACGGTTTCGTTGATGGCTCCGTCAACGGTGGAGCAGAACGGAGACGCTGTGATGGAATCGCAAAGGTCTATCCCCACACCGTTCTTGACTAAAACTTATCAATTGGTCGATGATCATACGATCGACGATGTGATTTCGTGGAACGACGACGGATCTACGTTCATCGTTTGGAACCCCACGGTTTTCGCTCGCGATTTGCTTCCTAAATATTTCAAGCATAACAATTTCTCTAGTTTCGTTCGTCAGCTCAATACTTACGTGAGCCAAACAAAGAATCTCTCGTATTTAATTCTAAGCGCGCAATTTCTTTTTTGGAAATTTTTTGTTGATTTTTGTTGTTGTTTGCTATTTGTTTTAGGGATTTAGAAAAGTGGTACCGGATCGATGGGAATTCTCCAACGATTATTTCCGACGAGGTGAAAAGCGACTTTTGTGCGAAATCCAACGTCGGAAGATCTCGTCGCCAACTGCAGCGGCCAGTACGGTGGCGCTGGTGACGGTTGCGGCGATTCAATTGGCAAGACCTGTTATATCTCCGTCGAATTCCGGAGACGAGCAATCTCCGGTTATTTCGTCTAGCTCATCGCCTTCCAGACTGAGCCAAGCCGGGACTGTTATGGCCGAGCTCATGAAAGAAAACGAAAAATTGAGGAAAGAGAACGTGCAGCTCAGCAAACAATTAGCAGAGATGAAGAGCTTGTGCAATAATATATTAAGTTTGACGTCAAATTATGCTTCTCAGTCGGAGAGTAGTTCTCCGGCAACGAAACCGTTGGGCTTGTTGCCGTCAAAGAGGTTATCGTGCGAAGGAGAAGGATCGGTAGATGAAGAAACGAGCCCGAGGTTGTTCGGCGTTCCAATCGGTGGAGCGGCGAAGCGCGCCAGGGAAGAAGGGGAAGGCGTGCAGCCGGCAGCAACGCCGTCGAAGAGGGTGGACGAGACGCATTTACAGCTGCAGCAGCCCGGTGGGAGTGAGATGATCAAATTGGAGCCGTTGGATTGCGAGAACCCGGGGCGTAACGATGATCGTGGGATACAAGACGCGCCGTGGTTTCGGCAGTTACACCGAGCGAACCAGAGGGTCTGTAATTGAAAATTGGTTCGGGTTTTTAGGTAGTTTCTAGGTCGGGTATCGGGTTGTGGATCCGAACGGTATGTTCCCGTGCGAATGAAACGCGCGTGCTTTCTGAAAACATTTGAGAGCGGGACCCACCCCACTTCAAGAATATCTTTCCTATATATATATTTTCAACTCTAAAGTAAAAAAAATCTATATAATTTACTATTATCTTTTTATAATTAGAAAATGAAAAATAATCATTTTCTAGCTTTGTGTTTGATCCAAGAGAGAGATGTTGGAAAAATCGAAAACGTGTTTGGGTGGAAATTAAAGTGTTAGTTTTTAGTTGTGCATTAGCAAGAAGAATGTCAAAGACGTGAGTTTGTGGAACATTTCAATTGTCGTTAAAGTCTAAGATTGTTTAGTGGTTAAAAGTCATGGATTGGGCTAATCGGATTTGTGATTCTTTCCTTTGGTACAATCAAATTCGGTGAGCGGTTTTATTTTATTATTAAATTTTGGACAACTCTTTTTTCCATGTAACGAAACTGGTACAATATTTAAATAATTAGCAATTTGGTCCGGTGGAGAGATTTCTTTACGAGTTCATAAATTAAATGTATCAACAACAGTATAGGTGTTATGTCGAAGTTTTTTTCTTTCAATTCTCTAGTTCAATACTCCTAGTGATACCAGGGATATATTTGATTAGTGACGATGCCAAAATAAGAAGGCACCCTTATTACTAAATAAGGGACGGACCAAAATAGTTACGGTAAATTTAGACGATTCATTCTTTATAAATTTAGGGCTGAAGTCGCAAGCAACATGATAATCTGAACCATAATGGAGGAAAGGGGTACTGCCCTTAAAATCCAACTTGCCTTTTTATTCACTAATTTTGATATTTACAGTCTCTTGGTCTGTTGACAATTAGATATTATTAAGTTCATTTAAAAATAAGTTGACAAAAGATAAATTTAATTTTAGAATACTTAAACTTTGCATGTTAAGTATGTGGATATCACGTAGACTTGTCAGGCTGAAACTTTTAGGATCATTAGTCCTTAGAGGGTCTTTCTTTATGGAGACAATTATTGTAGATCATCTTTAATGGTTGGTAGACGTGAAGGAGTCTTAAGTTTTTTTTTTTTTAAATTGTTTGGAAACGACAAATTTCGGTATAACAATTAGAACTATGAATTCACGCATCAATTCTTCAATTTTCATGGTTCCAACTTCAAGGCTCACTCGTTCATTGAAAAGGTCATGGTTGAAGAAGGGAGGGGACGTAAAGGGCGTGGAATCCGAGGCGGAACCACATTAGAAAGGTCATGATTTGCTGCTCCAATCCCATGCATTTCAAATACCCTTTTTAGGTAATGCGTTTACCCTTCCTTTGCCGTCTACCATTTTTGTTTCAAAAACCCAAAAGGATCCAAAGATTTCTTTGGTGCTGACTCAAAGAACTAAGAGATAACTCTTTTGACTGTTTGAACTTTGAATGTGCCACCAGCATGCCTCTTTCTTCTCCAACTCCAAACCTACATGTGCCTTTGGTTAAAAGCTCATGATACCCTTAAACTTTTAATTTAAATATGTTTTTAATTTTAACTCGATCCTAACCCAATGTTACATATGTGCATGTACTTTGCATTAAAATATCAACCTACACGTCACCAAGGAAGAAGAAAAACAATACAAAAAGCATTCAATTAAAGTGGGGCCATTGTTTACCTTAGCCTTTCATTTTCTCAACAAGTAAACAACTCATGCATAGGAACAAATAAAATAAATTAAATTGGGAGGTATATTACATCACCATATTCACATGACACGTCTTTGTCAATTATGTCTTTACAGAACTGGTTGGTGCCTTCAAGAATCATATAAGCCTAGAGATTTCGAAATTGAAAGTCGAGGCCCAATAAATTAAAGGCTAAGAATCTGATCCATGGGGAATGTTCTATTTGATCCAGCATGTTCCTATCTTGTCGGTTATATAATATTCTAAATTGGCCAACAGATGCTTATACAAATTCGTACTTGAATTTGACATTCTCTTTAAATTGATACCTAAACTTTTGTGTCTTAAATTGATATTTGAACTTAAAAAAAAAAACTCATATGGATATATTTATTTACTTGGCAGCACAATGGTTGTTAAGATCCACATCAACACAATGTACCAACTTGAGAACCTTTTAGAACAATTGCGCATTTGATCCCTTAAACATAAATAATTTTATTGAAATCATTATAGCTTTTTAGTTACATAGAAAACTTGTATTTTGGAAATTTTTTAATAACTGAATTAAAATATTTTTAACTCAATTTGTATTTTAAGCTCCGAAATTTTATGATTTTTTTTTTATCTTATTCTAACACAAAATTCAAGACTTGGTCCCTGTAAACTTGCATGCTTAAAACTATGTACTAATATGCATAACACTTTTTCTAAGGTAAATATACTATTGAGTTGATTTTGTAATTATTATTTATTATCATGTGTACTCTTTTCTTTTAACTAAGTTTAAGAGGTTTTAAAGCGAGATATATGGTAATAATCACCTTTTTCATCTAAAAATAAGTGTTTGATCAAGTTCGATCTTATTTATTTGCCATGTGATTTGTATTACCGTGATCGACAAACTCTATATAAGTGTTGAGTTTTTACAAGAAGTTGTAATAAAAAGTATTTTAAAAATGACTAAATCTAACGTCCTATTTTCCTCTAAAACGGAAACAACATTTAGAAAAGATAAAATATTAATTTGAAGAAAAAAAATTATATTACAATTATATATCTTTGATTGAATTTTTAGCAGATTTTAAATCATAACTTTCATGTAAACTTTTGTTTAAGACCCTGCTTTTGGGAACAAAAATATATTGTACTTTTTTTATGCATCTATTCATGCTTTATCACTAGAAATTAAACCCTAAATTTTAATCCTAATACTTAAATCTTAAGCTCTAATAGTTAAATCTTGTACACCATACTGTGGGAATAATAAATTCTAATCATACGATGAAAATGATGAAGACATATTATAGTAATAAATTAATGTTACAAAATAATAATGTTAATTGGGAAGAAAATTGGTGCATGTTTGACATAAGATTCATACGGCGATCCGTGGTATGACCCCTCTTAAGGCTTCTGGTGATGACGGTTTCCCAGCGTTGTTTTTCCAGAAATATTGGCACATTGTTGGTGAAGTATCAAACTTTTGCCTTTCTATTTTTAATGATCATATTGACATGAGAAGTATAAATAGAGCAAACATTGAGCTGATTCCTAAAGTGGAATCCCCTTCCTCTATAAGCCAATTTAGGCCAATTAGTCTATGTAATGTCTTATACAAGATAATTGCTACGGCTATCGTCAATAGGCTGTGTGGTTTATTGGAACACTGCATTGATGAAATTTAGGGAGCGTTTGTGCCAGGTGGAAACATTACTAATAAAATTTTGATTGCCAACGAAATGTTGCATTCTTTGAAGGTTAAAAAGTATGGTCGTAAGGGATCTTTCGCCTTAAAACTTGACATGAGTAAGGCTTACGACTGTTTAGAATGGTCCTATATCCGTGATGTGATGATGTCCATGGGATTCTCGCAAAGATGGGTATCCCTTATTTTGCTCTGTGTCTCTACAGTCTCCTACTCTGTTGTGTTTAATGGTGTGTCGGGTGTCCCTTTTCATCTATCCCGTGGAACGACAAAGTGACCCTCTAAGTCCATGCTTATTTTTGTTTTGCGCAGAGAGTCTCTCTTCGTTATTGAATGTGACCAGAAATTTGGGAACTCTAACTGGCTGCAAAGTTGGTCGATATGGTCTACCACTTTCCCACTTGTTCTTTGCTGATGATTGTATCCTCTTCAGTGAAGCATCGTTCTCTAGAGCATTCACTATTAAGGACATTCTGTCTATTTATGAGGCGGCCTCGGGATAACGTGTGAACTTTGAAAAGTCTCTTGTTTATTCTGTCTATTTATGTGGGTCGTCACAAGAAAGAGGCATTTATAGGACTCTGCGACAAAACAAATCAACATGTTGGGGGTTGGAGCACATGTAACCCCCTTAACCGGTTTAGGAGTAAACCGAACTAGAAAGTGTTATTGGCTAAACAAGAAATCGGTTTGCACAACAAGCCTTAGTTCGAATCTTCAAGTGATTCAAGTCAAGAGTATACTAACAATTTACTCTCATTTTTAACTACCATTTTAAAAGCTTAAAACCACGTGGTCATATAACTTAGATAACTAACTTCTTCTTCAACAAACAAATTAAGACTTCCCAATTCATTATCAAATTCCCAAATCCTTTTACCACTACTAACATGCATCCATATAAGCCCATTCGAATACTAACCTTAGTCCCTATCCTTCATTTACTCCATTTATACCATGTTTATATCATGAATAAGAAAAAGGTTCGACTATTAGAACATTTATAAGGTTCGATTATAAAATAAACTTTGGGCTTTAGCAACTCTTGATTTCAAATACAAAGATTAAGTTATTCGCATCCTAGATTAACCAAATCAAATTCATATACCATTTGCAACCCATTACCAATTATGCTAACTATCAAACAATATACTATGATCACCTAAGTAAACAACCAATCACAATCACAAAACATATTAGAGGCCTTATGTACATGACATAAATACCTTTAAGTTTTACACACCATATAGCAAAAAGCACTATGAAGTATGATACTTATAAACAAAATATGTGCCACCATCTAGGAGTTCTTACAAACAAAAGACTTACATAACACACTTTGGTGTACTTGTGATCCAAGCAAGCTCCAATGGTGATTACAAACACAACTCTACCCTAAAATGAAGTGAATGGATTTCATAAGTATACTCTTAGTGAGGCAGTTTAAGTGACTAATAACATCAAGTAAATATTCTATTCTTTCACCACAGTTAAATAAACATGTAGTTCTAATTTAATCAAGTCATTAGCTATTCAAATTAGAAGCCATTTGAACAAAGCATGTGTATACATATTTTCATGGTAACCGAACAAGCAATTGAATAAGAGAATCCAACTAGATACATATACACATAGCATACTTCCAAAACATGTATCTTTGTCCACAAGAATGGTCAAGAATCAATAGGTAAATGTTGCTTATGATGCAAGTTATTACAAAGTTCATTAATTTAGTATATAATCTTTCATGATTTCTTTTTAACATAGCCTTGAGAATCATGCAACCTAGGTACACGAATCCTCAACCAACTGTCTCCAAACAAAATGGTACTCGAAGTACCGGTCAATCCCTCCTACTGTCGCCAAGTGACCAAAAACATCACTCCTACTGTCGCCTCGTAAGGACCGTAATCCACCCTAAACACGAGCTCTATGAACTCTATGACATGCAAACTATACCTAAGACGGTCTAGAAACCAAGGCTTTACAATTAAGTCCTATCTTAACAGAGATGAGCATAGCTCCAATTCGTATGATCACATAAACAAGCTTAAAACTTATTATATCAAACATATACTTAAGCACATGGATAGTTTTCTAACTTAGCATGTATTTAGCCAACTGTTGCATATCACAATGTACTCAATACTTAAGTACTCACCTTGTATCCAAGCTCAAGCATGCGGCATAACTTAATTTAATAAAGTAACAATGTAAAATAAAGCAACTAAGGAAGCTCGGGATGGTTTCAATCCTATCCCAAGGATTAAACTACACTCACAGATTATTCCGAGCTAGTTTTGTTCACAAATCATGATCCCCTTTTGCTTATCTACTGTTTGATCTACTTTTGCCCTTACACCTTCAATTCCTTCTTGTTCTAATGTGACAAAGAGTGCATCCATGTATTAGAACAATTCCTAACAATCATTCACTTGTAAAACTATTCAATTATTCATGAGTACATATAATTTCACACAAAACAATCCACTAGTATTTATATCATATACAAAACAGTCCTTAACATACATATTTTCACATATATACTCACAAAATAGTCCACTAACTTTCACATCAATGCAAGACAGTCTTTAACATACATATTTTCACATATATACTCATAAAACAGTCCATCAACTTTCACATCAATGCAAGACAGTCCTTAACATACATATTTTCACATATATACTCACAAAACAGTCTACTAACTTTCATATCAATGCAAGACAGTCCACACATTTGCATTCATGCTTAAATACTTCAAAACAGTCCCTAAACTTATAAAACAGTCCCTATATACATTCTTAAAGCATTTCCCTTGTTTTAACTACTCAAAATAGTCAACGATATGATCATCATAGTATAAAATAGTCCCAAATACATTAGTATACATATACATATATAAAACAGTCCTTGATATGATTATATTGGTATAAAACAGTCCCATTTGTTAATAAAACAGTCTCCCATATTTTTAAATTACCAAAACCAGCCCTTAAATTTGTAAAATAGTCTCCTTTGTTATTAAATACTCAAAACGGTCCTCATTCTTTTTATAAATCAATCTCCTATTTTAGTAGATAAAAACTGCCCATTTTCTCTTGTCAAAACAATCCATTTTACCACTTTAATTCATAAAATAGTCTAATAATGATGCTACTAAGCAATGGAACTAAATTCAAGCTTCAAACTCAAATACACAATCAAGTAATGATCTATTCAAACATTTGAATTACCTCAACAACCTAGAGCTCATTATTAGACAATCTAACATCTCAACTATGTTGCACATTTACAATAAACATGAACATTCATCACATATACCATTCGAATCCTTCAAGAAATGCATAGCACAAATTGATTCCTTTCTAGCAAATCTAATATCAACATAACATACATGGAATCCATAATTTAAGTCTTAGTTCAAGGAATGGAAGAGAATCTTCTTACCCTCTCCCTTAGCTATTTGAATAAGAGCTTAAATTGACCAAGATGGAGCTTTCACCAATGATTTATCCTTGCAAGCTTTCCACTCTCTCACATCAATGGTGTTCGGTCATTGAGGGAAAGGAAGAAGAAGAGGATGAAAGTTTGATTCTTCTTTCTTTAGCCAAATGCCAAAATTTTCATCCCCCTAAATACTTTCCTTGATTAAGGCATGACAAGTGTGCAAGCCCCTCCACTAACTTTCATTAAGCATGCAACCTTGTAAGATTTCAAGGATTTCGTTTTAGTCCTTACTAATTGGCTATTCATGTTTCTTTTATTTCAAATTTGACCCTTATTCACTTAATAAGTCTAAGAGGTTACAATTCTATTACAATTTAACTTATGGTCCAATGAGACATACTCCTAGGCCAATGTTTAGGATATTACAACACACGTTTCCTATCCATGGGTGGTAAGGATATGTTTATTAAATCAATTTTCCAGGCCATACCTGTATATGCTATGCAATGTTTTTTGTTCCCTAAAGTTTTATGCCGTGACTTAAAAGTAATTTATGCCAAGTTTGGGTGGCGTAACAATAATACAAGGAAGGGGATTCATTGGGCCCGATGGCAAGAGTTATGCTTACCCAAATCTATGGGAGGGATGAGCTTTAGAGATCTTGCCAAATTCAACATTGCCATCTTGGCTAAACAAGGATGGCATCTCCTTACTAAACCAAACTGCCTTCTCGGTAAAGTTCTAAAAGGAAAATACTATCCACACTCTACTTTCATGAAAGCAAACTTGGGTTCTTACCCTTCTTATACCTGGAGAAGTATTTGGTGCACGTATGGTCTGTTGGAACATGGGATAGGTTAGAGAGTAGATGATGGGTCTTCAATCAACGTCTGGAATGATCCGTGGATCCCTTCCTCTACATATGGGAGAGTTCATGTGGACAACATTAATATAAATTATACTCAAGTTTCAGATCTTATTAATGTTCACTCAAATACCTGGAAGGAGGACGTTATTATGCCTACTTTCCTAGTTGACCAAGCTGAGGAAATCCTTTGCATACCATTGCTTGACATTGTTCAACCTGATTCATTATTTTGGAGGCATGATTCTTCTGGGTTGTATTCTGTAAAAAGTGGATATAGACGCCTTATTAGTGGTTCTACCTCTCAGACTGGGACTCTTGCTGTGAATCAACCTTCTGTGCCAAGTGTTTTTTCTTCCATTTGGACTTTGTCACTGTCGTTTAAGATCAAAATCTCTTTTTGGCATTTCTGCAAGAATTATGTGCCAACGGCAACAAATCTTATTACTCGTGTGATATATATTTCACCCATGTGCAAATTATGTAATGCTGAATTAGAGACAATTGCTCACCTTGTTCAAGATTGTGTGTTCACAAAGCAGGTACTCCCGAGCCTCCAGCTTGACATCTCCTTCGTACCTGTAGAGCAGAGTTGGATACAATGGTTATTTAATTTATTCGGTCTATTCTCAAAGGCTCAATGCAAAGTTTTTGTTGTAGCAATATGGGCTATATGGTACTGCCGAAATAAGAAGTTTCATGAGAATCTCTCCTAATCCCCTATTGAGCTCGTGAGATTTATTCATGATTATATTTTAGAAATTGAAGCCACTAACTCTAATCCACTTATGCCACAGCAGGAATCTATAAGTCACTGTTGCCCACCTCTGCTAATATAGCCAAGATAAATTTCGATGCGGGCTTTGATTCCACCACTAGAAACTTCAATATCAGGTATAGTCATCAGGGACTCTAATGGTCTAGTTATGGCTACGAGTACTTACCCACATGCCTTTGTCCTCGATCCTAAGGTTGTTGAGGCGAGGGCTTGTGAACAAGCAGTAACCCTAACAAAAGAACTTGGCTTCGGGCGAGCCATCTTCGAAGGTGATGCTCAAGTGGTCATCTCCAAAATGTGCAATTCAAAACCTGACAAATCTAGTATCAGCCTTATTGTGCAAAATGTTAGAAGAATGGTTATGAATTTTGAGTACTTATCTTTTAATTTTGTTCCACGTTCCTTGAATTCGATGGCCCACTCTCTAGCTCGGTTTGGTCACTCGTTTCCGTTGCGAATGATGTGGATTGAGGATGCGCCCCTTAAAGTTGAAGGGTTTGTCACATCCCGAAAATCGGCCTAGTCAAAAATAGGTTCCGGTGATCAGAAAGTCTGGATCCGATATGTTAAATATTTGTAACTGTTGACCTTTGCACCCCTCTTGTATAATGAAGTTACATTTTGGCCCTATTTGAATACCTAAGTCTCATTTGTATGAAATTCAAAGCCAAATTGCAAATTCTAGGCAAGACGTATCGATACAGTCAAGCCAGTGTCGATACAGCCCAACTGCCAATAACTAACTTACCTATTTTAGCGAGGGCGTATCGATACGGTCATGAGTGTATCGATACAGATCCCTTGTTCTGAATCTGTTCGAAGCTAATTGAGAGGGAATTAAGCAAGGTGCTTACCCACCTCTTTGCTTGTCAATTCCCCACGTGATTTTCTCAAAAAAGAAAGCGAGTACCCATCAAATTACTTCATATTATAAAGAAATATGGTATGAAAGATCTTGGGTTAAGAAAACCCTTTAGGATAGGAAATCCTCTTATTGGTTCTTGGAAAGGTAAGCAATGATGGAATTAGAAATTCCTTAAATGAGTAGGGAAAGGAGAAACTTTCATTCTCAAGCTTTTGAACTCCCTGTAACCAAAGCTCAACCCTTACTTCTCACTAAGCACACACCTTCATTTCCATCTTCAACCTCAAGCTAAGCTAGCACCTCGGTGCAATCTCCAACCTTCGTTCAAGTTGGATACACCGTTTGAAAGCCCACGCTTCGGTAAGTAGAACCCCTATACTAATTTGATGATTCTAATCTCCGTTGAGGTTTAATTTCAAAACTAGGTTTTCTATGTTTAAAGGAAAGCCCATGAACTAGGAAGTTAATTTCGATATTCTGAAATTGCCTACAAGTTTTGGTAAGCTTGAAATATGTTTCTGAATCCTTAGATCGAATTCTAATGCAACTCCTAATTTTTGTGCTAGTTCAAATAGTGAAGAATGATCCCTTGTCACCTCCAAAGAAAGCTAGACACAACGGAATTGTAATCCGAGAACCTCGTAGTCAAGGTGAGTGTAGTCGTGTCAAGGGATAGGCTAGGTGCCATCCCGTTGCATTAGTTTACGATTTTGATGCATATGCGTTAAAGGCTCAAGTAGAGCAAGCTAGTGTGGATGCTTACGGCAAGCATAGTAAGTTCGAAATTGATATTTGAATGGTATGATTTGTCATGGATAACTTGTGAATATGTTATGGTATAATACGGTCAAGCTATAATATGCTATATGAAATTTAATACGAGAAAATTATGATTTGTTATATGCGAGCTAAGGCTCAAATCCGATTTCGATATGTTATGGCCCACGGACATAAAGGTGAGTAAAATGATGAATTGTGTGTAACCTTGGACATTTGTGAGTTTTAGATACAATTGGCATGTCATAGGGTTATTTGAGCTCGTATAAGTAAGGGATTGGACTACGGTCCGGGGCTACGACCTATATGTGGGAGAGATAAGGATGGAATGTGTAAGGGACTATCCAGAGCTACGGCTCAAGGCTACGACCTATTTTCCATTATGTATGTGGTGTAAATGGGAATTCGTGCATCCATTTGTTACATTGTCCAAGGGAATTTAAATGTATATAAGCTTCATTATGATTATGTATAATTATGATAAATGGCCTAAAAATGAGACCTTGTGATTAAAAGAATGCGATTATGATGATTAAGTATGCTAATATGCCATTCATGTTCATAGCATGCTATTTATGTATTGTTATTGCTTATGTTTTTATGACTACCTCACTAGGATATGTAAGCCTAACATATGTGTGTCTCATGCATTTCAGGGTCCTAAAGCTTTTCGGACATCGATCGTGTAATTTACGATTGCAAGTCACTCCCACTACCATATATATGTCTACTTGTTTCTGAACTCCTAGTAAGGTGACATAAGGTTTAAACGCGTTGTAATAGCTTATTCTGATGTGGTTGTGCAAGCATAATAGTACCTAGGCGTTGTGTGTTATAATGGTATGTTTTGAACTTGGTAGACTAGCTAAAATGAGCCTAGACGCACTAATTGGTAAAACCTTGGTAAATAAATTCGAAATGCCTTGAAATTTGACACACGATTAGAAATACTGTTTTTAAGATTTTTGGTAAAATTTGGTAAACTTTGGATAATGTTTGATAGGCCAAATCGAATAAAAACCAACAAAAATATGTTATTACAAGTCATGGCGTATTGATACGGGTGATGGCGTATCGGTACGGTCCTTGCATTTTAGGCATGGTCAACGTTGGTCAAACAAGACGTATCAATACATAAGTTGGTCATTGGAATCTGGTTTGAAAAATTGTATCGATACGGTCTTAGAGCGTATCGATACAGAGTCAATGCGGTTAACACGTATCGATACGAGCTTAGCTGTATCGGTACGAGATTGACATCCCTTGAATCTGAAAATCTGGAAATAAGCATGGTGTATCGATACGGCCCTTAGGGTATCGATACGGTGTTAGTTAAATCTGTTATAAGGCATAAAAACAAAATTTGGACAGTTTACAAATTGGTCACTAGTAACTATACGGTCTAATTAATTAGGTTAACAATATCCGATAGTAACGAAACTTCACAAATTAATAATTGGTAAGTTTAATTACAAGTTGGTGATAAAGAATTTGGATTAGGATTGCTAATTTATGAAATTTTCAATTTAGTCCCTAAATTTGTAAAAGTTTAAAATTGACCCCATATTGAGTCAGTAATTGATAATTAGGTTCACTAAGCCTTAAATAAGAATATTATAACTTCTGAATAAATTTCCAACTCCGATTAAGCTTCCAATTTCCGAATATATTTTTTGATAACGCTTTCTGACCCGGTCCTCTACCAGACCAGCAAGGGAGTGTTACAGGGTTGCTCTCCTTGGATACACGGTGGTCCATTCCACTAGTTTAGCTTCCCCGTAAAGCTTATTCGGAGAATTCATGCTATTTTCTTCTCCGATTGTTTTTGAAAGTCATCTGCTTGTTGAAGGTTTTATCTTGGCTCTATTCCCCTCGGAACTGGCCCTCAGATGATGAAGGCTGATCATTCTTTTATTTTTGGCTCGTGTTTTTCCCTTTTCACATTCATGCTTTGTTTCCCCTGCTTATTTATTTGTTTTTTTGGCCTTTTGTTTTTGTGGGTAACCGGTTAGTCCTGTTTCCGGTCTCTTTGAACTTACTAGTTCCTTTATTAATGATCAGATATCCCATTTTCAAAAATTTTGAGGAAACCATATTAATTTTTCATAAATTTTAGGGATAAATTTTGAGTTTCCACCGGTCCTTAAACCATCCGCCCTCGGATAGATTTTAGGTTTATTATACATTTATTTACTTGGCAGCACAATGGTTGTTAAAATCCTCATCAACACAATGTACCAACTTGACAACCTTTTAGAACAATTGCGCATTTGATCCCTTGAAAATAAATAATTGAATTAAAATCCTTATAGCTTTTTAGTTACATAGAAAACTTGTATTTTGGGATTTTTTTAATAACTGAGTTTAAATATTTTTAACTCAATTTGTATTTTAATCTCCGACATTTTTATGATTTTATATCTTAGTCTAACACAAAATTCAAGACTTGGTCCCTGTAAACTTGCATGTTTAAAACTAAGTACTAATATGCAGAAAACTTTTTCTAAGGTAAGTATACTATTGGGTTTAAATAAATAGGTGTTTGATCCAAACTTATATCCTCGTTATTTTGTGAGTTGATTTTGTAATTATTATCATGTCTATTTTTTTTCTTTAAATTAAGTTTAAGAATTTTAACAAAGTACATGGTAATAATTTTTTTTATCTAAAAAATAGGTTTGTATTACTTTATCGACAAACAAACTCTCAAGAAGTGCTGAACTTTTACAAGAAGTTGTAATAAAAATAATTTAAAAATAGGCAAGTTTAGAGCGGGTGACGTATACCGTTGAACACCATTAACGCAATGCACCGCTTAACACTATTAATTTTTTAATAACTCTGAAATAAAGATTAAAAATTTGAAGGACTCGACATGTAATTAAAATTATTTTTTTAAAAAATAAAATTTGGATTTTATAAACATTTCATTTTTTATTGTATAGTGTGTTAGGATTAAAATATTAATAACAAATCTTCATCAACTACAAATCCTACCATCAACCTTAAACTATTTTTTTTCTACCGCCGCCACCTTAACTCCAATTATCAGCCGGAGGCGATGCCACCGTAGTCGCAACCGTTTAGTGTCGCCGTCATTCGCAACACAGATCAGTTTAGCGTGAAGTCTCTGCTGCAGCAGTAACCTTTATTCTTGATTAACCTGCCGCCGTCCCGTGAAGCCTTTGTCGCAGTCATTTGTCGAGCCGTTGCTGCAGCCTCGTTGCCGTCCGAGCCTAGACAGACAAAAAAGGTGGACAGAGTCGACGACAGCTGCAAAATTGGTTTAAGATGTTTAAGGTTTCTGATATTAAAAATAATTTGAAATATTCGATTCTAATAGTTCAATTAAAAATATGTGAATGTTTTATTAAGTCTTTTATAAAAAAAAATTAATTTTTATTTTTATTTTTAAAAAATAATTTTAATTGGAAGTTGAATCTTTGAGACTTTTAATAATGATATAAAAATTACTAAAAAAATAATGGTGTTTTGGGGTGTATTACGTTGGTGGTGTTTAACGGTGTTCGTTGCATGTTGTAGCATTTTTCCTTAAAATTTACTAAATCTAACATACTATTTCCTTTAAAACAAAAACATTTAGAAAAGGTAAAATATAAATTTGAAGAAAAAAAATCTTATTACAATTATATATCTTTGATTGACTTTTTAGCAGATTTTAAATCATAACTTTCATGTAAACTGTTGTTTAAGACCCTGTTTTGCGAACAAAAATTCATTGTACTTTTTTTATGCATCTATTAACGTCTCAACACTAGAAATTAAACTTTAGTTTTTACGCTTTAAACTTTAAAAACAAAATCTTGTACACTAATTTAATCCTAAATTCTAACTTTAATTTTTATTGTAAACTTTAAACTTAATTTTTAGTACGAAAACATAATAAAACACCGAAAAAATATAGAGGATTTTTGTTATGCTTTTGCACATAAGGGTACGGTGAAGCTTAACTCAGGTGGCCACTGACCAGTTTCAGATAAAATTTGTTCCACACTGCTTCGAATCAAAAAGGTGTCAAACCAATAGTGATCAACAATAAATCAGTCACGTAAAAAGCGGTAATAAGACAGCAAACTTGATTGAAACTGAAGCTTAAAGATAGACAAAGAGAACACTAGGAAATATCAGTTACTCCTTATTACAACGAGCATAGTCCCTAGACATGATGGTAATCGTCGTTTCCAGGACAAAACAGGCTTTTTTTTCAGGTTTTATTTATGAGTTTTAACAGTGATATCGGGTTCAGGATAAATAATAAACGACATGTTGAAAGCATGCATTTTTACATGTATCCATGCTGATCGTCCTGGAAGCGGCTGGAAAAAAGTAAAATGTCTTGTCGTCGACAGAATCTGGGGTGCCGGAAACTTACAAGTACTGATTGAATTCTCTGTCAGACCAAAAAGAAAAATATTCTGGAAAAAATCAAAACGTGTCGAATTTTGAGGGGTTTAATCTCGTGGAACAGCATCAGATAAATCCTCTTGCTCTTTTTTATATTTTTTTATATCTCAACACTAAAATTTAGATTTAGAATTTAGTGTTTAAGATTAAGATTTAAAAAATTTAGAATAAAGTGTATATTTTAAAGTATAAGGTGTAAAGTTTAGAATTTAAAATTTATAATTAGACCTTAAAATATAATTTTTTAGTGTTAGAATATAAAAAAGAATATCGAAAAGGGGTAAGATTTTTATCCATAAGTGGATGTTCCTCCCCTGCTCTTGTTGCATGTCCATGTTCTTCCGTGGTGATTTTTAAATATTTCCAGAGTTTTATATGCTAGTGTTTTGTTCTTGTTCGTATTTATGATCATATGTTTCTTTTAAGTAAAACCCATAGTTTCTGAATGTTTTAAACAAATATCATACAATATGTATATAAATATGTGAGATAAGATCTACTTACACAATGTAAAACTCTTTAAATTGCACATACAAACAAAAGAAGTGTATGTGGTTGGCTGCCATGATTCCCTCACGTACAGCTGGACATCTTACTTTTCCCTTATTCTCTGAATCTCATTCGTTAGTTTGGAAAGGAATAAAGCTACAAACCTTTTACATTGGATGTTGCTGTTAAAAAGTCAGAGTTTACAAGTGTGTTGCAGTATTAGTATAATTACTGTGGGCATAATAAATTCTAATCATAGGATGAAAATGATGAAGACATATTATAGTAATAAATTAATGTTACAAAAATAATAATGTCAATTGGGAAGAAAATTGGTGCATGTTTGATGTTTTAAGTATATTTGATACTAAAAAAATAAAATTGTTGTTTGAACTTTTTCAGTGAAAAGTGTTGAAAAAAATTTGTAGATAATAACTTACTAATAAATATTAAATAATAATGATGAGGAGAGAGAAAGCTTACCTCCTTGGAAGTCGGACCGTCGAGGGATTTAAAGATTCGTTGGAGAAGCACATTCGTCGCCAAAAAGTTCAGTCGTCGCCGTAATTACACCGCCGTGAAGGTAATTCTCTCCGCTTTTCATTTTTCATGCGAAACAAACATAAAAAAGTATTAGATAGAAAATATAAAAAATAGTAAACAAAAGAAAAAAAAGGGAGAGAGGTTTTAATCTTATTCACGACGGTCAGAGTTTGTTGAGGTTGAAAATGAGAGGAGAGCGGTAGTCGAAGTTGTTTCTTTAAGGGAAACAGTGGAATTGAAGAGGGTTTTAGGTTGCGAGTAGAGTAGAGTAGAGTAGATTTAGGCCGAGGAAGTTGGGAATCTTGTCGGATTAGGGTTAGATTAGGTTTTAAAGTTGAAATTGGGAAGATTTTGAGAGTTTTAGGGTTCTAGTGCGGCAGAGCACGGCGATAAAAAATTGCTTCACGACCGTCGAAACGAGGTTAGGGATGATCAGTGTTGGCCTGTGGCGGCGCGAACAAATAATGGTGGTCGGAGTTCGGTGGATGAAGATCTGACGGTGGCGTAGATGGTGAAGTTTGGCCGATGTTCATAGTGTTCATCCGGTTCTTGAAGAACTCGGATGAACACCATGCTAAATAGAGGTTGTTTGATCCGTTTTACTAGGTTTATCTGGGCATGAGGAGTTTTTATAGAGAGAGGAAAGAGCATTTATCAGAGGAGACAGGGTGGGATTTTAAAAAAATGAAAAAAAAGGAAATAAGAGAGTTGATTTTACCTTTATATAGGCGTCACCCTTGGGCTTAGGAGCCTGCGCATCCCGCACCTAACTTCCTCGGGCTTTAGATCGTAGCTCTTTTAGTTGTAATTCTCACATTTTAGTCGAAATTCTCACATTTTTGTCCTTTTTCCTTTGTAAATTGGCTCTTCAATTTCGATAATAATTCAATTTGACCCTAATTTCCTTTGTTAATCACCTTGATTAATGTATGACTTTAAATATGGCATATAGTATATTGTTAGATAATTAAATTCATTTAGGTATAATTGATAGAGCCTTGGATACTAAGTCCATTAATTAAGAATTAAAATAGGTGAGATCATTGTAGTAAATAAATGAGTATTGAATGGGAAACTTTTAAGTACGAATTTGATACTCGTTTTAATTTAGAACATGAAATTAACTTAGTTAATTAAACTTGAGCATTAATTAGGGTTAGAACTAAAATAATTAGATTCGCCATTTAAAATATGAACATTGTTTAATTTAGAGTGTTAATATGGGTAGTGCTCAAGCAATTGAGTGTTATTTCATAGATGCCCTAAATTTAATAATATTCGCAGTTTAAACAATAAATTATTCAAATTAGAGCCTTTTAAGTTAGAACTTAAAATCGTCAAGACTATAATCGGACATGCATTCAAACCTTTTATGTTGGGATATATTTTTTAATATGAATCGAGGTGCCCTAAAGTAATTGGGTCCTTCTAATTTCATATTCGTTCCAAAAATATATTTCCTTATAAAAAGATATCTTCATTTAGAATTAAAATCCATTTAATGATTATGGTTAAACTAAATTCAAATTATTATCCGAAATGCCAAAATGCCACATAAAATTAAAAAGGTACCGATAACGGGCGTTTGTGGGGGTGCTAATCCTTTCCCACACATAACCGACTCCCGAACCCAAATTTTAAGGAAACGAATCTCTGATTATTTTATGGTTTACGGTCTACCAAAGTGACCGGTGGCGACTCCAAACATTTTTAAGATTAAATGAAAGGAAAAATCAAATTTTCATGGTTAATTAAATGAAAAACCTAATTTAATAAGAAAACTAAATTTTCAAGATAAAATAAATTAAAAAGGGTCTAACACCCTAATTTTCCAAAATAAATTGTCATGCTATTTTCACACATCGGTTAAAAATGGTTGCGACAAGGAGAAATAAAGATATGGAGTGCAAGAAATTATCTTTTCTAGTGTCTGCAATAGCGTTGATGCTATTTCTAGCGACGCTGCCTCCGGTTTCTGTAGCTCAACATGCGCTCCGATCGGTTACCATTGCGACACAACAACGCCTTGTTGCTATGGCACCACCTACCATCGTAACTCTTGCTGCAGACCTCCTGGTGATCCAAGCCGTACTGGTGGTCCGTATTATCAATGTTGCTATTGGCATACCTACGCCTGCATTGGTGGGTATTGCAGACGCGCTTATTCTTCTAGTTCCGATTAGGAGATGCTGACTACATTCAACCATCTTTCTCTTATTTCGTCGTTGAATCAAATAAATGTAGCTAATACCTCTACAGTCGGTGTTAGTTGCTTTCGTCGCTTTTTGTTCCAATAAATCGCAGTTGTTTTTGTTCTTTGTAATGCAGTACAAGACTTTTTTTTTATTAAATAGAAAGGTAGTATGCCCATACTGAGATTGAAAAATAACCGTATAATTCAATTAAGTATAATTATACAATTATAATGTGTTTGAACCACCATTATTAATGGAAGGTTTTGTTGAATTAGATGTAATCGGTAAGATTTAATTATTATCGTCAACAATCTCTAATGCAAGTGGTTAAAACTTTCAGTTGATTCCCTCCTCTTCTCCTTAAGTTGTGGGTTCCAAACTCATTAGGAGCAAACTCTCCCTTCCCCTTCGCTAAGTAAAAGTTGTTCAAAAGAAATTATTCTCTTTAATTCTTAGAGGGAAAAATGAGAAGTGATGTAGTTACCTATAATTAAATTTTTTAAATTTATAATCAATATTATTTTAATGGGACGTTCGAAAATCATTCTCTTTAATTGTTAGAGGGAAGAATGAGAAGTGATGCAATTACCTTTATAATTAAATTTTTTAAATTTATAATCAATACTATTATTTTAATAGGACGTTCGAAAAGCAACCTGCATCTCTTTAGCACATTAGGGGTGATAACGAGTCTGACTGGCTCGCAAGCTATTCGGGTTCAACTCGGTCAAAGTGAGTTCAATTTGAGCTCAGATTCAACTTGAGACCTTAACTAACCGAGTTGAACCGACTCAAGCTCGACTTGAAAAGTTCGTGAACGGCATCGGAATAATTATATATATATATTATATATCTACATATGCACTAAAAGTAATATATTTAGCAAAAGAAGAGAAATAAAATAAATTAAGGGAAAATACACTTATGCATGTTTGTGATTCCATTTTCCTTAGTTTGTTGTTGGTTGATGTTGTATTTTCTTTGATTATGTGTTTGTATTATAAGAAAATTTGATTAATCTAATTTTTGGGCACTTTTTCCCCTTTTCTGACATTATATTTTGTTTCAGTATTAGTTATAAAAGAAGTTTTTAACGAGGTCTTATATTTTATAAAAAAAAATTATAGTAAAATTATTAATTTCGAGCCGACCGATCCCGACGAGCTTCAAGCCCGAGGACAAGTCCGAGCCTGAGTATCACCCCTAAGCACATCCAATACCTACTTTATTCATCCTCGGAGCTTACTTCCTGATGCTGCTGCTACTCCTACTCCTACTCCGTACAACCCGAACATCAATCTCTGATGTTGCTCCTTCGCATAACAGGAACCCTTGAGGCATTCATCTTCCACACTTTCGGAACCTTCACAATTCTCAGACAAGCAATGACAAATAAGCTAGTACATATATACATATACATGGGCACGAGACGAATGGACTGGTGTGTCATGTGAATTTATTTTTGTAACTGAAAAATGGACTGGTGAAATGCGCATCACAATTAAAGGGTTAAGATCTAATTTGTCTAATTTTAAAATTGACAAAAAATTTATTAGTATTTAAATTATAGTAAAAACAAATGTTAGGTTTAATTTATCTAATTTCAAAATAAATAAAGATCTAAATCGTATTTAAACCGGAAAATGTGGGTCAAGTCCTATTTTTTCTCTAAATTCAAATTAAGAGAGATTTTAAAAGTAATTGGACCCAAACATTTCGGTAACAAAATTTAATTTCATAGTTTCAATAATATGACAGACCTAAAAGATAATTTGACCCAAAAATTTTGGAGACAGTCCCTCCCACTAATAAAATAGATCCATCTTTGTGTTGTTATCTTTTTAACAAGAATATGTTTTCTAATGAAAGTGAGAACATCCTTGTTCTAGTTTGTCTAGCGGGATGAAGTCTTAGGTCTCTTGAGCAAGGTCAAGAATTCAAATCACAACGAGGTTCTCACTGCTAATAAATCAAGGGACTTTCAGTTTCGGCAATACATCAACCAATTGCAATTGCTTGGGGAAAAATAAATATATGGAGTGCAAGAAATTTTTCTTTTCCAGTGGCCTCAACTGCGTTGATGCTATTTCTAGGGACGCTGCCTCCAGTTGCTGTAGCTCAAACATGCGCTCCGATCGGTGAGTTTTGCAATAGTAGTACTAACCGTTGCTGCAATGGCATCTGCTATCGTAGCGCTTGCCGCATACCTCCTAGTGACCAATGCAGTTATGGTGGTCCTTATCATGAATGTTGCCAGTGGGAGAATTTCGCCTGCATTGATGAGATTTCCCAACGCAGATGGTCGTCTAGTTCAGATTAGGAGACGGTGACTACATTCAACCATCCTCTCTTTTTTCGTCGTAAAATCAAATAACTGTAGCTAATGTTGCTTGCAGCTGTCGGTGTTAGTTGCTTTTGTCGCTAATTGTACTGTGGCTGTCGCTTTTGTTGCCAATAAATTGCAGCTATTGCGATTGTTGTTTTTGTTCTTTGTAATGCAGTATGAAAAACTTGTTGCTGACAACAAACCACCATCACCATGTTCATTCAAGCTAAAAATACACCAACAGTATTGAGCACTTAACAAGTTCACCATTTGAGAGTATAAATGAGACAAATATTAAATCGATGTTTTAATTATAGTTTAGGATCAAATTAAATATATCAATTGTTTGTCAAAATTAGATGTTTGGATTTTTTATTTTTTAAAGAAAAGAGGTCTCATTGAAAATCTCTTCATAACTTGATTCGATCGAAGTCAATTCAAGACATCCAACATTTTATTCATACCATTGTTTCAATTACACAACAAAAAATCACGAAAGATCAAAAGGAACATCAGTACAAAAGCAAACCACAAGAACCAAAGGGCCGGACCCAACACTACAAACTCTGCTCTGACACCCCAAAGAACCACAGGGCAGACCAGGAGCCAACAGAAGGTCTTTGATGAGTGTTCAAAAACACTATTTTTATTATCTTTTTTACTCATATTCTTGTTAAACTTAGGCACATTTTAGTTGTATTATTAGACATTCATGCATATTTTCATAATTTCCCTCACCGGCATGCTTGATTTTATAATTTAGTTAAATTTGTGGAAAAAGATGCTGCGTATGTGTGTTTTTGTGTGTGTGTGCAGGATTTAATTCTCGAAGTAATTAAATTACAAGAAGAAAGGAGAAGTTGCCGATTTGGATAAGATCAATCCATTTAATTCGAGATAAATACTAGAAGGAATGATAAATCCTAGAAGAATTAGAGATTTAAAGGAGATTAAATTTCAAGAGATTTAGATGGAGTTTTAAGAGGAATAAAATAATAAAATAAAAGAGATCTATTTCTTTTATTATATTGTATTTAATTCCAACTTAACTTCTTCCTTAAGAAAGACTTTGACCTAGCCATCTCCTATAAATACAAGGCTTAGCCGCAAGCCTCCAGGTATTGGAATTGGGAGAGAAAACGCAAGGGGTTGTTTGAAGTCTTCTTCTTCTTCTTTGTTTTGGTTAGATTCATGTTTGGGGGTTATTCTTTGTATATCTTTTGAACCCATCCATGAACTAACTTGATTGACTTGGGTTATTGTGTTTTTGTGGTTGTGAGATCGATTGGATTTTGTTTAGGTTTTTGAGTTTGCAATTTTAATTTAAAGTTTGTTCATTCTTGGTTCTTAATTTTGATTGTGAGTGAATTGGGACATGATCTCGTGAATTCATCCATTTATCTAATATCGGGAGAGTTAGATTCAAGAAATGAATGAGCATGATTTTCATACAATCGATCGATGGTGCAGACTAATTCGGCTTAGGAATAAGTTACGAATTTTAACAGCTAAAAGGAGCGCAAGATAGGTTATTTGTCCACCCTTGGTTCACGCAAGGATGTATTATCAAAGCATGCACAATTAACAGAGTTTCGAGTTAGGGATAATGTGAAACCATTGAAGAACGCTTCGCCGAACTTTGAAGTTGTCGCCCAATTGCCCAGGCAATCGCATAATTGCCCAGGCAATCCGTCTGGATCCAATTTCCCGACGATTGAGCTTCGCTTGCACTCAATTACCACGACGGTCCATTCAATTATCACTCCACGACTCACGATAACCCGCCTACTCTCTCTTATTCAATTACTCTTATCTTTTATTGCTCTTTTATTTTACTTGTTAAATTAGAACTCCTACAATCACTTACTTGTGTTTTTTCTTTTCCAACGCAGTAACTTAAGCAAAGTAGCCCAAACCAATCTCTGAGGAAACGATACTCGATACCTATCACTTTATTACTTGCGACATGTACACTTACACCATTTGCGTTGCACTCAAAACACGCAATAGTCTTCCAGTTCCGAAGCCATCGGTCAATCCAAAATTCAATATTTCTACCATCTTTCAAGCACACGCCGCAAGTTTCTAATAAAAAATTCTTCAGAGATAGACAAAAAGCTCATTATTTTTTTCATTTTTCATGAAGTATCCGTGTCTAACACAAATAAGAGAATATAATCTCCAAAAATCCTTCAAATGCATAGAAAATTTAAGTATATTTATCTTTAATACATATCCGTAGCTAACATTTAACCTGAATTTGAGTAATATAAAAAATGTGTGAAATTTTTTAACACCTATACATGATTGATGCATACGAGGGATATCATGGAAGGCAATTAAATAAGGCAAAATATATGATGCACCAGCGGTGAAAATATTTTGTTTCTATAAGTGCCTTAATTTTAAGGGTTATGAATTTAGTTTAGGGGTTTAGAATTTAGAGTCGATGGTTAGAATTTAGGGTTTATCGTTAGGATTTAGGGTTTAGAGGTTAGAGTTTAGGTTTTAGGGTAATATGGTATGGATTTAGGTTTTACCTATAACCCTTAAATTCTAACCCCTAAACTATAAATTCAAACTACAATCTCTAAATTCTAAGCACATAAACCTAAACTCATAAACTATGAACCTTAAACTAAATCTCTAACCCTTAGAATTAAGGTGTTTGTGAAAACAAAATATTTTTTCCCCAAGTACATGGTATAATCATAATTACCCATTAAATAATAATAAATGAAAATATCACATTATAATCAGGATTTATCAATATTGGCTGAATATTATAAACTGTTAGGTCACATTGGTGTAGATGTCGATACATCCATTATATCTATTTCATTTGATTAATTAGTGGTTAGATATTCATTTTTAAAATTAATATATTTAAGTTACAATATAAAGACTTCTACCAACCCCCAAGGTTTGTTTGATTCTTTGAAACGTAATCAAAGTAACGAAAAATATGATAATTAAACATGTCAAAATTGGGTGTTTGCTTTAAAAAAAATGAACTTCTAGAGGATAAAGTAACGATAACAGTTAAGGCCGGTCCTGGGTTTTTAGTGCCTCTAAACGAACCTAAAGTTTTGGGCCTAGATCAGGGGATTAAATTGTAGTTGTAGACGTATTTTCGGTCATATTGCATTTATTGCGATTGCAAACATAATATATACTATTTCGATCACTACGAGTATCACTGTTGTTAAACTTTTTAATAACATACGTTATCGTGAGCATAACGATTACAAATATCGCAGTTTCAAATAGTTTCACTACTGTCATATAATGGTTGTTGTTGTAGTTGCATACCACTATTTAAATCTCTGTCATTAATAGCAAGTAATGAAAAAAATAAATTTTAATAGTAGATCTATAGTAACAAATATTAAAAAATAAGCTTCTAATAACAAGTATTGAAAAAATTAAAATTTAAGACTATGCACGTAATAACAACTATTGAAAAAACCAGGGCTCTAATAATAAACATTAGAAAAAAAATGAATATTAAGAGTAAACATCTAATAATAAATATTAAAAACAATTACTCGTATTAACAAGTATTAAAAAATAAAACACTAATAATAAGTATTAAAAATAAATTTTTAATAATAAATATAATTAAAAATACAACTATTTAATTTACTCGAGCGGTGGCCCTTTATACAAAATCGATGATACAAAAATATAAAAATGTAATATTTAGATAAGTTTAATGGCAAAAGGGAAGATAAATTTTACGTTAACTGTTTAATTGATCCTTTTTATAATTACCGAATGATATAATTTTTGCGTAAACTACTCAATAACCACTTAGTTATATGGTTGATCTCGATTTGACCACTATATTTTTAATTGTGACAATATGTCCACTCAATTATAGAGTTGGTCTCAATGTAACTACCTGCCGTTAAAACCTAACGGATGGAGTGACGTGACAGTTAGTAAAATTTTGTATAATTACACATTTAATTCTCATTATTTATACATTCTATTAATTTGGTCATAATTTTAATTTAATAAAATAAATCAATCATTCAATTAGGTGGTGGCATGTATCACTACCTAATTGGAGGCCATTAACTATATATATTTGATTTAATAATTTTATTTTTCTCCTCTAATTAGGTCATGACACGTGTTAGTAGGGATAATCATTTTCAATATTTATTATTAGGGCCCTAATAGTAAGTAATGAAAAAAATTAAATTTTAAGAGTAGATCCATAGTAACAAGTATTAAAAAATAAATTGGGCCCCTAATAACAAGTATTAAAAAATTGAATTTTAAGACTATGTTCATAATAACAATTATTGATAAAAAACATAACTCTAATAATAAATATTAAAAATGAATATTAAAAGTAGACTTCTAATAATAAATATTGAAAATAAGTATCCTATTAACAAGTATTTAAAAATAAATCATTAATAATAAGTATTAAAAAATTAAATCTTTAATAATAAATATACTGTCTGATAACAATTTAAAATGAAAGTTCCATTTAATTGGCTTGTATAATGATTTTAAAAAACAACATTTAGTATATATGAAGTTTAAAATTTTCACATTTATTTTTTCTTTTTATATTATCAAAATTAACTAAACGTGTATACCAAAATATTATTGAAAGAAGTATATATTTTCCCATATAATTTCTTTGACAAGTCCTAAATCTAATCTTAATCCTACTTAGAAAGAAAGAAAACTCTAGGAAAGGAATGAAACTGTTTTTAGTCGATTTTAAACCCATGACCTATGAAAAATATGAAGGAACAAAGATAAACAATTTGACCAACCAGCAAAATGTACTTACTCATATTTTCCCATATATTTAATTTAATATTGCTTCGTAGACATGTATATACACACGTGTATATATATATATATATTACTTACGTTAAAAACCTTTTCTTTAAAAATTGTAAGAATTTCCATACCAAAACATAAAAATACAAAAAATCGAATTAAATTTCAATCTACGAGACATGCCATGTCGAGTGTTGGATCACATTACCTTGCTTTGTTAGAAGCCTGTAGTGGGGACCATTTCTAAAGATCAACGGCTGCGATGCCCTTAGAAATCTATAGTTTGGTGATTGTACAAAGGACACCACACAACCGCCACCCATTCTCACCAGAAATCCTCTTAAAATGGGTGTAGACTTATAACTTTATTTTTAATAGCTCAAATCGTTGTAAAGTAATATTTGTTCATATATATTTTTAAGTTTTTGATAATAAATATATATTTTATAGATAAAGAGATTTAAATTCGTGTTTCTTAAGATGAACATCATCTGATTTTTTACTGAGATACTTATTGGATACAAATTTAAATATTTAACCTTTTTAAAACAACTAAATAAATATTTAATGTATTTAAATAAGTTCAATTCAAAATTTAAAGTGTGATTTTAGTAATATAAGGTTGATTATTTTTTCTTAGCAATTTGAGTTCAAATAATATTATTTATAAGACAAAAAAATATATATAGATAGAACAGAAAGTTCAAAGGTTCGATTTGAGATATAATGTCTGAGATGTTGATTTAATAATAAATAAAAATGCTTTGACATTAGTGGATAATTTGGTTAGTTAATTTTACTAAGTTGTGATAAATTAAAATTTGTATAATCACCCGTATTTGTTCTATATATAAATTTTGCTCGAGTGTTTCCTAGGTTTTTTACGATGATGATCTTCTAATCTAGTTTACTTTATCCACAAGACCACAACATATACAAACTTACGACATTTAATAGAAATAAAAAGGTAATTATTTCATACATTGGCGGTGAAATTAAAAATTTTTATAAACGCTTTAGTTTTAGGGTTTATAGACTTATTTTAGGGTATACGATTTAAGAGTTTAGAATTTATGGATAGTGGTTACAATTTAGGGTTTAGGGTTATAATTTAGAATTTATATGTTATAACTTAAATCCTTGCCATATTACCCTAAAACTAAACCTTAAATTCCAACCCTAAACCCTAGATTTAAATCATTAACCCTAGATTTTGAAACACCTACACTTAAACCCCTAAGTCCTACCCTAAACTAAGCCGTTAAACCCTAAAATTAAGACGTTTGGGAAAACTTTTAGTTTCTAATAGTGTATTGAATATAAATTCATACAAAATTAATAGTTTTGAATAATTTGATTAACTCCATTATATTTCAATTTAGAACCATTTATCTTATATTCGATAAAAAAAATAACTAATTGATTGATCATGTGTGAGTTCTTAAATTTTATTTTTAACCGTATTTATTTTCATAAAAGATTACATACATTTCAATTATTATATTTGATTAGGTTGTTTAATAATTGATTTGTTTAAATTAAAAAAAGATGTATTTCTTTAAATCTCACGGTCTCTCTCGCCCCCACATACCAAAATGTCTCACATAAAAGTTAGGAACAAATGCTTTTGGTCATTTCCATTACCCCAAATTTTATATACCATTTGGTCGGTATCTTGTCCCCTATTAAATATGCCCCAATACCCTATTTATATTACCAACAAATTTATAAATAGTGGAAGTTTTTAAGTTTTACGAGATTTTATACGTCATTTGGTCGGTATGTTGTTCCAAATACCCTATGGATTTAAATACATTTAAGGATACTTATGGTTATGTTAATTTTTTTCTATTTAAAAAAAATTAGTTAGTGCAGAAATGAAAATGATTGAATATTTACAGAAACAAATAATTATCGGGTAAAAAATTAGTAAACAATTGAACGGTTGAACAAATAAATACAACAAAAACAATAAGCAGTCATCAATAACGGCTCGGATTTGGTAAGAGTTTTTCACTTGCAGATGAAGCCACATTTGGTATGTCTGACATATTATTTACTTGAGCAGATGATACATCTATGAATTGCAAGATCTGCTCACGACCAACCTACTTTGCATTTGGTACGAGTTTTTCACTTGCAGATGAAGCCAATGAATTTTGGTGAAACTTTTGTTGTTTGTTGTTGTAAATGACAAGCCAAACCTCCCAATAATCCTCACTTCCAAATCTCTGTTTTGTCCTAAAAAGTAACCTTCTCATTTTAGTTTTCTATATATAATTTTTTTAACAAATAAATAATTGTCGCCTCTCAATTTCCACAAAACGATCATTTTTATTTCATATCTATTTTACTATATACATAATATAATCGACGTCCGTCTCTTTCCGATGTTTAAGCTTCAGACTTGAATTGTTTTATAAGAAGTACAATACTATATTTTATCAGTATACTCAAAATAATATATATTTAAACAGGGGCGGAACATGGGAGAGCCTATGAAGATTTAGCCCACCCTAATTTTTTATAGGATAATTACATTTTTAACCTCTGAACATTTTAAAATTATTAAAATTATGTCTTAGTTTTTCTTAAAAAAAAATTGGTTTAATTTTTTAAGACTGTCAGTTTTGAAGTTAATCAAATTATGTTTTACTAAATTTTCTGGTCTAATTATTTTTAAGATATGCCAATTTTAAAATTAGTGAGATTAAATCTCAACCCTCTATTTTAAAGTTATTTTTTGTGGATTGTTAATTTTAACGATAAGTAATTTGACCGTCCTATAACTTCATTCTCTTTTCGACCCCTCCTATAATTTCATCGTAGTTCCGCCCCTGTATTTAAATATAAAAAAATAATTTAATACACAAGTTTTTTAATTTTAGAGTTTAGGGTTTTAAGTTAGAGTTTATAGGTTTAGTAGGTAGGGTATAACATTTATGATTTATGGTTAGAATTTAAAGTGTTATAATTTAAGATTTAGATTTCAAATTTTATAAAAAGATTATATAATTTTATTTTATACAACTTATGTATCAAAATATAAGTGTATATCGTTTGACGTTTCAGACGTGGCAGTAAATTAGTAAATATTACTCACAGTAAATCAAGGGATCTGCCACACGTGTAAGAAGTTACCTGAAACAAAAGGCAAGCGTGTGGTTTGCTTTATCTGTGAACAGTAACACAATTGCCAAGCGTGTGGTTTGTTTTTTTAGTACGTCTAATTTTATTTCAGAATTATATTTTGTATTGTCTCTTTAGTTGATGTTATTTGATTGTTTATTTTCTTAATTTATCTCTGTTCTTAGATCTTTATATTATATTTTTTATATTGATAGATATTTATAATAATTAAAAATAGATTGCACTTAAATTTATCAGCATCTCTTTTTTGTTATATGCATTTTATGCACATAGTTGTTTATCTTTTATTTATCAACTTTTTTAGTTGTCTAGTTGAATTCTCAACATTTCCTTTCTATTAATATATTTTATTTTTTAGTGAATAGTTTCTACACTTTTATAATTTTAGGACAAATGAGTAGTTAATATAATTAGCCTACTTTAAATTTTATATATAGTTTTTCTTATAATTTTGATGTATTTTTTGTATTCGATAAAATCAATGGTTATTATTAACAAATAAATAAGTAAAATTAACAATAACATTTTATAATTTCTTTTAATAATGACATTTGAATTTTATTAATCACCATAAAAGATAATACAATACAATATATCAAAAAGAAAAAAAAGGAGATAAGTCAACTAAAAGTCTCTTATAATAAAACAAAGAAAAACATTACTTTCATTTAGATTAACATATTACAATTTATTTTTAAATTTTTTTTATCTCTATTCAAACGAAATGTTTTAAAGGGTAAAAAAGGAACGATAAGTGAACAAATATTTTATTTTAAATTGTGTATTCAACTGATTAATGAAACATTTATATATAAAAAAATATCGATCGGTAATTATAAAGAGGATAAGTTAAACAATTAACGTTAAATTTATCTTCACTTTTGCCGTTAAACTTATCTAAATATTACATTTTTATATTTTTGTATGATCTATTATTGTTTGATTTAATTACATTAATTTGTATATATAAGCAATATCTTGAATAAATAAAATAATGCATTTCTTATATAATATAAAAACACTAATTTCAACCCTAGTTTTTTTATTTTTTCTATGCAGCCGTAAAGTTTTTTTTTCTACTTTGCCAGGGCGATATTAGTTTAAGTGTCGGTCGTTCACAGTCAATATTCATTTTTATTATTTTTTCTCATTTTTTATTTTAGTTTTTTATTTTTATTTATTTATTTTTAATTTATTTTGTTTGATTTTTCTTTTTGTATTTTTACGCATGTTCGTATGCCTTGTCGCAGGTTTTAATATGCTCTTGTAGCACGCTTTACTTTGTTGTTTTGTCATGTTTTCTTTTTGCCTTATAACACATTATTCGTCTACCTATGCAGTAAATCTGTGATCGTGTATAGATTCTCATATCGCTCATATATGATTTGTGATTGTCGGTGGTTTTTAGTTGTTAAATTTTCTTTTGTGGTTGTTTGCCAAATGTATTCAGATCTATTTTGCGAAACAACCTGTAAATTTGTTTTGGTTCGCTCGCTACTCTATTATAAGTGTTTAATTGGGGTTTGCTCGCCACTCCTTTATTATAAGTGTCTAATTGGATAAAGACATTAGAGTAATATTGACGATTATTGAATTATTATGGATGATATTTAAAAGAAAGCTTCAACTATTATTGCGCATTTAAATTTTATTTTATTTTATTTTATATTTAAATTTTTGATGGATATAATCATTAAAATTTTCTTAAACGTTATTTCGATTGTAATTTTTTTTGTTTCAATAAAATTTAATATCATTTTAAAATTAAAAAATAACATGATTTTCGTGTAGCTTAAAATTACATGTGAAATAATAGAAATACGTAAATCCGGTTTCTCAGTTCAGAACACAACAGCTTAGTTAGCTGCCCGCTGGTTTTATATTCATTTCCCTCTTCCATTCTTTATTGACCCAGAGATTTTCTTTTTCTCCCACTGCTTCACATTTGAATTTTCCCTCTAATTTTATCCCAGATTCTCAAACCATAAATCCAGTCCCCGCAGTAAATTCCGAGCTCTTTCGGAAGAGGTCTGAGGTTAAGGTTTTGTTATGTTATAATCAGCGATCTGGGTGTTTGGTCGGGTTTTCTTTTGCAGCGAAAGAATCGAAGGTGTCGTTCTGTTCTTTTCCCTTGCCTTTGTTAAGACGCCGTTGGACAGAAAGAAAGAAAAGTAGAGAAAGGAAACAAACAAGGCGAAGAAGACCAAGAGTCTTTCCAGTTCAGTTTCTTCTGTATTAGTAATTGTAAACACGCGTGGCCGTAGGAATTGGACTCGTGTATTAATGCTGGCAGAACAGAGTCCGAGTGTCTTCTCCTAATATGTCGTCCTTTAACTACCTTTTTTTTCTTCTGAAAACATGTTTCTTTTTCTCCATGATTTCTGCTGCAGAGATCGCTCACTCTCGGTCTTCGTAGAGATCTAAAACGAATCTCCCTCTCCCTTGCCTTCTTAAATATTCTTCCTTTATTATTAAAACAAAATGATGCGAATGAAGACTAAAGCGACTGCGCTGCCAACACACGGCCGCTCAGCCTCTGGCGGTGGAGGTGAACCGGCAGCCCGTGAATGGGAGCTTAGACCCGGAGGCATGTTGGTTCAGAAGCGAAACCCGGATTCCGATCGAATCTCAATCCCACCGCCGACTATTAGAGTTAGAGTCAAATACGGTTCCGTCTACCACGAAATCCACATCAATTCTCAAGCTACATTCGGTAAAAATTCTCTCTTTTTCCCCAGAAGAAAATGGGTTTACTTTACTTCCAGTTAAGTAATCAAATCAATTTGGGTTTCCTACAGGGGAATTGAAGAAGATGTTGACCGGACCAACCGGATTACACCATCAAGATCAAAACCTGTTGTACAAAGACAAAGAGAGGGATTCCAAGGCGTTTCTGGATACGGCGGGTGTGAAGGACAAATCCAAGATTGTTCTAATCGAAGACCCGATTAGTCAAGAAAAAAGACTATTGGAGATGAGAAAGAATGCTAAGATGGAAAAGGCTTCAAAATCCATCTCCGAAATCAGCTTCGAAATCGATAGGCTCGCCGGCCGGGTAACAATACGTTCGAATTTTCGTATGATTATGCAGAGTCTTTTTTCTGGGTTTTTACTAAGGTTTCAATTACATTTTTTTGTTTGGTTGTCGCAGGTTTCAGCATTTGAATCAATCATTTCAAAGGGTGGGAGAATAGGTGAGAAAGATTTGGTCAATTTGATTGAGCTGTTGATGAACCAGTTGCTTAAATTAGATGGGATTATGGCTGATGGAGATGTCAAATTGCAAAGAAAAATGCAGGTAAATTGGAAAAAGGGTTAATATTCGATGCATTCACCGACGGTATATGTCACTTAGTTTATGTGATTTAGAGGCTTAACTATTTGCCATTGTTGATGTTAGGTTAAAAGAGTTCAAAAATATGTTGAAACATTGGATATGTTGAAGATTAAAAACTCCATGCCAAGCAACAATGGAGTTGAAATGGAAATGCAGACTCAACATAGCCACACCAATGGGCAAAAGCTAGCCCCAATTCAAGAGCAGCAATCGAAACGTTCAGATTCAGACGGAGTCGTGGTTATGACGAAATGGGAGATGTTTGATTCTTTGCCGGCATTGCAGCCGGTCCCCTCGACATCAAAAGCCAATAATTCAGTCCAGCCAAAGTTCCCATGGGAATTCTTTGACTAAGCAAATATGCCATTGTGTGTGTTACTTTATTGTGTGCTTTGCGTTTGCTTTGCAGTTGGGTTTGCTATCTCTTACTTCTTTTGGTATGCTTCATTCTTTATGTACTTAGATTTTCATTGGGCAAATCCCTCTTTCGTTTTAAACCAGAAAAATAAATGGGGATTTCCACCATGGCTATGGTTATAGTTAATTCTCTCCATTGTTATTCATATCCCAATTTGTACTTTCCAACATATGATAGTGACAAACACATGTTTGGTTTATATGTTTGTGCTTTTTCATTTTTGAATACGAGTATAGAAGTACAATCTTTCAAATTGTACATAAACTTTGATTTATTATCTAATGTATTATAAAAACTTTGATAGAACTATACGCATGAAAGTTTAATAGAACTTACGTTGATATGAGATTTCAAAGTTCTCTAAATCTCATCGTTTCCATTAAACTCATGTCTCATTCATAAGTTAACTTTAAAATGTGTTAATGCTTCTATATCCAAAGGCAGAACTATATGGGGTGGGGTTACTTTTGTCCCTCTATATAATTTAAAAAATTAATTTATTTATAAATCTGTTTCTTACTTTTAAATATTTATATTTTGTCTCCTAATTTCAAATCCTGACACCGTCTCTGTCTATATCTATTCAATACATATTTATATTCAAAACTATATAAGGGATTAGGTGTTTGAGGTTAGAAAATACAAACTATTTCAATCATTATACCTTACAGTGGGGACAACATGTAACATTAGACTGAAAACAAGTGGAATATGGTAATTGATTAATCTATGAGGTCCAATGATAGGAAGCCAACTATCATAAAAAGGACTCTAGGAAATGATTGGGGTTGCATTGTATGTTAGGATATCATTGTTTTTTTACAAACCTAAGCGATTCCATTTACAGGAGAAAAAGCAAGGTTGAGGAAAACCTTCCATATTTGGTCCTTAAAAATATTTTATTTTTATATAATTATTAGTACTCAATTAGTTGGTTGATTAATTTGAATTGAGTACTTTAGAGGTTTATTATAAGAATGACCCTCTCAATCTAATTTGTTCAATTCATAACGTCAAGATTAGAACCTCTGACATTGCTTAAGGGATTTGGTGCATCATTTTATTAGACCAACTGGTTGTCGGTATCCTTAAAAATTATTTTAATGTTTTGTAATCTTAAAGATTTTGATTATATTCAAAGTTGAGTAGACTTAAATGGGATAAAGTTCTGGCAGTGTTGCTTTACTCATTCACAAAATTTGAATCTAAAATTTTATTCAAAGAATATCGAATTTGTTATCATTTAAGTATACACATATTAAGTTGGGGTTAGGGATTTTTCAGCCTATGGAATACACCTTTTACCTACTGAATATAAAGAAACACAAAGCAATGGACCATAGTGAGGATGAGATTGAGTAAAGAATAAGGTCACTGAGCTTTCATTGCCTGCCTTGCTTTGTGAAAAACATGCTACTATATGATTATTACTACTATACATCCTTTTTCTTTTGTTTATGGTTGTGATTTGGGATGGAACAAGGGTCGAAGGGCGGTCACCTCTCTAAAAATTTAAAAGTTCGTATATAATTTAGATTTTTTTTTAAAAAAAATATGTGTGAAAATCTATTTTTACCCCTTAAAATTTTATAAATTTGCTCATCCTAAGATCTTTATGTTCGCCCCTAACATAAAATCTTATCCGTCCCTACTTCAACCTGCCCAAGATGGTAAAATAATCGAATTGGATCGATGCGTTCGCAGACATATCGTTGTTTCAGATATATATGGTATTTGTAGCCATGGCTCAGAGGATTTAGATCATGCCCTGCGGCACTGCACTATGGCCGCACAGGTTTGGCGTGATGTGATTAAACCGAAAAGACTTGAAGATTTCTCTCGCTTCCTCTCAATCCATGGCTTGAACTCAATTTCCGAGGAGGTATTGATTTTGCTTGTGTGCCAACAAATTGGGAGGTACGTTTTGCAGTTTATTGTTGGTTGATATGGAAGAATAGATGCAACTGCATTCTTGATCCTAATTATATTCAAAGGGAAGGCATTGGAGCTCGTGGCGATCGTCTATCGCTTGAGTTTGTTGAAACTTTTTCTCGCAATACAAATGTGGTATGGGGCAACGTTCTAGTGGCTGCAAATTGGCAACGACCACCTGATGGATGGGTTAAAATTAATTGCGATGGAGCGGTGCGTATATCCGATAATATGGCTGCGGCAGGTGGTGTACTGCGTGATAGTCAAGGCTCTTGGTTGTTTGGTTTCACCCGAAGCTTGGGTTGCTGCTCGGTCCTCATGGTCGAGTTATGGGCGGCGCATGATGCTCTCTTTCATGCTTGGAGACTGGGATATCGACAAATATGATTGAAAACGGATAATTTGGAGGTAGCTAGAATCTTAAACTCTCAATCTAATGCTCTTGCTGGAAGTATACTGGTTGACGCTATCCATGAGTTTTTAGAACGACAATGGTCAACAAAGGTGCGACACATTCGCAGAAAGTTAAATCTTGTTGCTGATAAACTTGCATCAATCAGCCGAAGCTCACCAATGGGAGGGAAGACGTTTAAAGAAGCCCCAATGAAGCTTAATGCTTTAGTGATGAGTAAGGCATCTACTGCCTAGGGCTTATGGCCTCTTTTATCTGTATTAACAAAAAAAAAACCCTACTATTTGTCCAACTCGATGTATATATAATAATAATAATAATAATAATAATAATAATAATAATCAACGAATCCGTGAAAAAGGTAAGAAAATCATTTGTTTTCAATTATTTTGAGTGAAAATATTTTTCCAAGTTATAAATTTGAAATTGATTTTCCATGAATGATAAT
Source organism: Hibiscus mutabilis (assembly GCA_019671005.1). NCBI lineage: Eukaryota > Viridiplantae > Streptophyta > Magnoliopsida > Malvales > Malvaceae > Hibiscus > Hibiscus mutabilis. The sequence goes on along the minus strand of CM033717.1, from coordinate 450,309 downwards.
TAAGAATGAGAAAGTCGGGAGCAGAAGTTGGCATCAGGCAGCTCATTTGCTCTTGAAAGACATAGACATGTCTTAATTTCCATGCTTATATAGGCAATTAAACATGAAAGGTTAGTAGCAAAGAACATCAATAATTGCTTCAAAATATGCATTTATTATTCTATCTAATAAAACGATCGGTTGCCCCTCATAATTCATATAGCATGAGGGAGATATGTCTGTTAGTGCACATAACAATAATTCTTGTTAATAATTGAATTTAAATACTGCAGTCAACAATCTCTAAAGTGAGTAGTTAAAACTCTCACTTGACACTCCCTTCTTTCATAGGTAGAAATTATTCAAAACAAATATTGCAAAGAAATGCCGATTGATATTAATTCGGTCGGTATATCTCTGGTAAAATATATAGGAGAACACATGATTGAGCATACTTAAGTATTCAATATGTTCTGACTTATGTATAAGAAAGAATATGTGTAATATAGACATTGTATCGAATTGTATGTTGAAAAAATCACAAAAGGAATTCTTATTGGTACAAAATTTGTCAATTTCGTTCATATACAGACAAAGAAAGCAGTGTAGGAAAAATTAACATATTCAAGTATATTGCCATAATTAATTGCGACTTAACACTCCTAACAATACTATAAATTTATATGCAAGCCAATGACTAGATTGTACACTTTTCTATTTTGGAGTCACATAGGACAACCTATAGCATTTTAGTTCAGCGAATGCGAACAGATGGGCTACAACAACTAAGCCCACACTCCCATCTTTCTAGTTGATAATGGAAGCCCAAGAGAGTTAAAAGAAATTATTTGTGAATTTTAAAAAATAATTAATACAAATAATCTTATGGTCTAGCAGGACGAGGCACTAGATCTTTAAATATGATTAGAGGTTCGAATATTGACGTCTTGAATAGAGAAAATTAGGCTGAAAGGATTGTCCCTATAATAGTCATCTTCAAAATCCGATGTGGAATAGTCGACCAATGAGTCAGATATCAGTGGTTATAAAAAAAAATTAATTGATAATGTAATTTCTATATGCAATCTAATGATATTTTTGAGCTTCATTTTTATGAAAATTATATCTAGGACTTTATTTAGTATACCGGTGTGAATACATCATTGCAATATCTGTTCATATTTTTTCTTAACCCTTTGACAAGATGCACATGTGCTCGAATTTTGGATTACGATATTGATTATGTAATAGTATAGCTAAAGGAGCAACTTTAACTGACTATCCTGTCAAAACCTAACTTTTGGTGTGAATCAGAGTTGAATCAACATTGGTCGAAGAAAATGAAGAGGGCTTATCTTGAATGCACAACCTTTTCTTAAAAAAAGACTTTGATTGAAGCTTTATAGGTAAAATTGGATACACTTTCCGCAACTGCTTTGAACATTGCAATCACGTCTATGTTGATGATTATCGTTGCCTATTCGGAATTCAAAACGCCTTTGGAATGTTGACTTCTAGAAATTCGAATTTTATTATATATTAATATCATGATTTATGTTTTATCATGTGTTAGCTCCATTCAATTTTTGTTAGTTAAATGACTTTCGACACAAAATTCTAATGTTCAGTCGTTCGTCACTATTTATATACTCTCAAATTCACGACATTCAAAAGTTGAAACATTATCAATATAATTATTGAACATATATTATAATATATTATATTCTTTTTCACGAACGTTAATTCTTTTATAATGTACACATAGTATACAAACTTATATTTCTTAAAATAAATATTATCATCTTCTTAACTAGAGTCATTCGTTAGATTTATACTTGGCGAAATAGTTATTAACGAGGATAATGTAATCCAAATGTAGATTTTCATCTTTATTTGTGCGACTTTTTGAAAGTTTCCCCTACTTAAAGGGAGAGTTCCAAGTTGACACGGATTCGTCGCCATTTGAGCAGCCAAAATGCAGCCTTTGGTTGGCCAATCGGTCAGAATCGGAGCCTAATAGCCGCTTGTCTCCATGAGAGGGCGCCACTTTCTCTGCTGTTGCCATTATCCCCCTAGTATTCCCATTATCTCCAACTATACTATTCCAATATCTTCTTTGCATTTCTTTGTTTTTCTTTTGGGCGGTGGTCCATTCTCTGAAAACGACACTCTTCTGGAAATCAACGTTCTAATATTCTCTAAAGTGCTTCTTTGCCTGGAAGCAATGCACAAGATATTTATCTTGCCCAACAGTGTTGACATAATGTTAGGGACGAAACCAGAATTTGAGGTTGAGGAGGCAAAACATAAATATTTAAAAGTGGGAGACAAATTCATAAATAAATGATTTTTTTAAAAAATTTATATAAAAAAAACAAAAAAAATTGAAAATAGGAGGCGATTGTTCCGTTTCTCCTACATAGTTCCGTCCTTGCATAATGTCACCTTATCTACTGCAATCTAATACAATATATTGATAAGTCATGGCAGCCTTTTACTTTTGAATTGTTGAATGAAGACTGGGTTTTTGTTCCTTTCTTTTCTTATCTCGAATATGTGGATCTTATACCCACCCATTGGACACTCTTATCTATCACCTTTTTTATTTAAGAAATGAATAACAATGGGGCACGACTTGGTTGCTGATTTCATGGGTATGAACAGACTTACTATTCATTTCGTTTTTCATTTTTTTGATTCACTTCTACTTATCTTTTGTAATGGAAACTGCATGATAAAAGTTGTGATTCGAATTTTATTTTATTTTAGCTTGAAAGGTTTTTAAAATCACCACCATGTTTGTTTCTAAAAATATATATTGAGTTAGGGTTAGAACATATTGAAATTTTTACTTTTTTATCCCGTTGTTAAGGTTTCCACGTAAACCTAATATAGGTGTCTCTTCTTTATTTTGTTTTTATCTTTCAACAATACATTTAAACAGAGATGGCTCAAAGATTTAAGAAGCCATATGCAATTTATTAAAATAAGACCTTCACGTTAAAAAATTAAATGCTTGATTATTTACTTTGTGTGTAATAGGCATATAACTCAAAATCTATGAAATACAATAATATTTTATTTTTTTCTATTTCACCAACTCCTATTACACTCGTTCAAAACCACTCTTACATCTTTGTATTATATTTTATTTGAAGATAAGAGAATTTGTTCCCTCAGAACATAGAATTTGTTCCCCAAAGCCGAAATGGGTGAAAATGTTAATTTTCTAGGAAAGCGGCAGTCATCACTGATCCTGAGGGAGATGTTATGTATGTATGTATGTATGTACGAGCCTTTAATTTGCCTTTTTTGACAAGGAATTATGCCCATTATTCAAGCGATATCATCCCACAATCTACCTTTTCAACAGTTGGTATATAAAATACCAAACAAGTATCTGAAACCAGGGTTCGGTCTCCCTCAACCCCACAGCTTTGTTCCTGTGCCTGTCTTGTCTCCTTCAGCCACTGCCATTTTATGTAACCATTTGTTTTATAAGGAAGGAAATCTATTGCATTTGGCTTTCAATGTGACCGGTTATATACTGCGTGCCATGCTATTAGTCTTATGTGTTATATAGCTCTAACTTTAATGCATGAAAAGAAGCATAGCTTTAGAGAAGTTCATTATTCGCTTAAAATCAAATTAACCGACCGAATATGAATTTTTTTCGATTAATCGATTGGTTAATTAGGTGTTCGAAAAAATTTAAATTTTGATTATCGGTTAATTTTTAACCTTAGACTCATTAAGATTTCAAGATCCAACTAATTTTTAATACAAATGAAAAATACTCAAATTAATCTAATATAACTAAAACACAAACCCAAAAACTCTTAACAAAGTTAAAATTCAAAAATCGATCGAATTAACCGAACTTTATTCAGTTCGATTAATAATTTTTAAATAAAATTCGATTTGATTCAATTAACGGTTAAAAAATCGATCAATTCGATTCAATCAATGACCAAATTAGTCGAATGAACACCCGCCAGATTACTTTATCAAAGTGGGAACTTTCATTTTCCAAGTCATGAGAGCATCACTTTCTGCATATGTTCCTTTGGTTTCATTTAGCACTACCAGAAGCTTGTGCATGTGCATAAATTTTTTATAATCATATATATGGAATTATATAAATCACATGAATCCAATTAGTATTAATATGTAATAAAAAATTTAATTGTGCGAATATTATGATTTAAATTCTAAATTACATACGATATTTTTGTATACAGTTAAAATAAATTAAGCATTAGATGTGACAAGTTCGAAAAAAAAATTAATTAAACGAGGTACTGATGATTTGAATCGCTTAATAAAGAACGAGATTCCTCCTTGAATTCTGCTATGTGCACAGATTCTTCACTGTCATCAGCAACCTCCACTGCTCCGGTCAGCTCCTTAGCCTTTTCAGCCTCCAAATTCCAATCCGTTCTAAGCAACACCACCATCATGGTCACCACACACGAGCCCTGCGCGGCCAATAGTTCCACCCACAATCCCTTGAAATCAAACCCGGCAAAGAAAGCTAGCCACATCGCCACCGGCATGCCGACGAGGTAAAAGCAACCGAGATTTATGTTCGACCCGACTTTCCGCCTGGCAGTGCCTCTCAGCATGCCGCAGCGGGTTGTTTGCGGGCAGTTCCCGAGCTCACATAAACCGATCACAGGCAAAACAAGAGAGGTTAATGCTACTATCTCTTTATCGTCCGTAAACATGCTTGCCCATACTTTCCTAACGACCACGGCAAACACGAGTGCCGAAAACCCCAGCATGAACCCGCAATGGAGTCCTAGGACGGCCGCGAGTTTCGCCTTCTTGGGGCGGTTCGCGCCGAGTTCGTTCCCGACCCTTGTCGACACACTGAAGCTCAACGAAGACGGGCATATGTATATCAATGCCGTCGTTTGAATCAAAATTCCCATGGAAGCAACGGTAGCTCGGGGGTTTAACAACAATCCGCATAGAAGAATCGTGATCTCGTACCACCACCATTCGAGGCAGACCGAAATGCAGCTCGGAATGGCCAAATTCAACAGCGGTTTCCACTCTTTAAAGCACTCCATTGAAAATCCACCACGTCTTTTTTTGAACTTTAAAGTAGAGAATATAAATTACCAAAGAGCTTACAAGGTTGAAGTTGGTCCACACCCCGCTAATTGCAACGCCCTTGATACCTAATTCAAGGTGTGATACGAGAAGGTAATTGTTCGGTATGTGTAGAAGAACCGACAAATTGGCGCAACATGTTAGAGGTAAGGTTATGGATTGTGTTCGAAGATATATTCTTAATGGGTGCAAAAGGGACTGAGCTAAGAGGTCGGGGATAGAGTAAAAAGATAAGACTGCGCTTCAATGGCTATAGCTTCATCTTGGCCACAAACTATGAGTGTTTTCCTCATGTTCATCCTCATAAGAGAAATGGGCAATGAAGTAACCAAGAGCAAGAGTACCGTTCTTTGCAACGTGATGCCGAGAAGGGTGTACTTTCGAGCACCGAAGGCTTGTCCACAAATGGACTCCATTCCCATGGCTAGACCCGAAAGGATAGAGTAACCGGTGATGTTAGCAAAACCGATGGCGAGCGAACCACCTGCCAATGCGAGCTCACCGAGGCGGCCGAGAAAGATCATGGAAATCAATGAGCGGGAGTACAATATGAGACCCGTTAGTACCATGGGAAGAGCGATCTTAGCTATGGAAAAGGCTTCCTCGAGTGCAAGAGGGACCAAAGGGGCACTTTCTAGCTTTTGGGTGTTGATTGTTCTGTTGGAACATTTGGAGTTTTTGATAGGAACATGGTAAGGCACGTTTGAATTGCAATTGCAAGTGTTATTGCAGGAAGTAAGTTGGCACATTTTTTGTCTAGGAATTGAGAAAGAGAGTTTGTGTGGAGGATTTGAAGAAAGTTGGGGGTTGTAGAGGGTTTTATAGTGATTTTGTGGTGACGACTCGTTCAAGATGTCGAGTTGCTTTGAATTTTGAAGTACTTAACACGAATTTTACTAAGCTAAGACTAAACCCACTTCTAATTTGTAAGTTTGTACCTGTCTTTATGAGCCAAACTATCATTTAATTTTAATTTTTGTATTAAAATTTATTTAACAAATAATCTTAGGTGGAATGATAAATGATCTATTAGTATCGTCTTCAACTTTTTCTTGTTGTCTTTCCGGTTTTCAGACTGATTCGAGTTACACACTTGACTTTGATAGGTAAGTTTCCGCATACACAACGCCTCGAACTTGAGACATGTTTAAGTAATATCAAGTTGCTTACCACTCTAGTGTTCAGCCCTTTAGTTATGACTTTAAATTTCTTTTATTAAAAGATTAAATCAAAGAATAAAAATACAAAAATCTCATTAAAGCAATGTATTAAATCCTTAAATAGGGAAACTTTAATAATTTTCAACTGAGTCGGGTTCCGATAAACATGTATCACCACACTTAATTAAAATTTCAAATATAATATACATAAGTAGGGGGTCAAAAGTGATAAAAAGGACAAAAGGGTTTCAATACATAACACTTTCAGTTCAGTTTACTGTCTTCTGTTGGTACTTGAAAACCCTAATTGGGTTGTTGAAGGGTTTCAAAAGCACATCCATTCATTCAAAGCAAAAGCCACTGGCCAAACACCATAACCAAACAGGCACGTGGAACCGTACCAAGAGAAACAAGAAAAGGAAAACATGAAACCTTAGAACAGAAACCAAAAGCAAAGAACGTGGCCATGCACAAACGCCATTAGTGGATTTCAGGATAAAAAATAGTGCACTCCTGAACAAGTGGAAATGGAGATTCGGCGTCGAACGTGATCATTTTTGGAGGAATGTTATCCAAGCAAGATATGAGAGTGGAGCCGATAGCATTTTACCCTCAGTAGAGGCAATGGTAAAACTTTGGATTTCTGGAATGACAATTGGGTCCACGGAAACTGCCTGGGAAATATCTATCCACGTATTTATGCGCTGGCCATCAGAAAAGTGGGAAAAATTGTTGATTTTAGGCGGTTCAAAAATTTAAAAGGTCGTGTGTAATTTAATAAAATATGACCCTTAATTTATAACAATTTATTTTTAAACTAAGTTTCTTTAATAAAAAATGTTATATTATTCTCTTAAATAATATAAAAATGACTTACAAACATCTAAAAGTATAACATTTTCACTTAAAAAGTGATGTTATTCTTGCATATTTTGAAGCAAAAGTATCTACAATACTTTCGATATCAACTTCTTCCAAAAGATCAGACTCAGTTGCCATCAAAACAAGTATATTTAGTCTTTCTTGTGACATAGTTGTAACTATGAGTTCACAAACTTCAATTTTGAAAAGCTTCGTTCTGCAAAAGCAACAATAATAGAATTAGTCAATAAAATTCTATATGCAATTGTCGAATTTGGGAATGAATGAAAACATTTTAAAAACTTCAATAGATTCGTTGTTCCTATTTTTTTCCTTGGGTAGAAGCTTTCTTAGTAATTTCAAATCAACAAATAACTCATTTCCATCGATATCAGATAACACATCTTTCCTAAGAGATTTTCAAAATTATTGCAATATGATTTGAGATTAATATCATCCAATAAATGCAATTTATCATAATAAAACAAGAAGCCATCAAATAATGTTGGAACTCCTTCTTGAACTCCCTTAATGACTTTAGAATTGGTATGTTTTCAGACGATGGCTTCAGATGGACATTATCCTCTACTGGTTGTTATACAGCCAAGGAATTTTATTCTTTGGCATGTTCGAGAAATCGAATAGTGGAGGATATTTGGTCTAAGGTTTGGATGGGATTAGCTCCTTTTAACGTTGAGTGCTTTGTATTGAAGCTCCTTCGAGGCCGGCTTCCAACAAAAGTGGAATTGCTCAAAAGGGGAGTTTCGTCCTTGGTTGAGGAGTCAATTGAACACGTGTTTTTTTCTTGCAAGTTCTCTTGGCAGATATGGACGAGATGGTGTAGTATTTGGAATGTCCAAGTTGTTTGGAAGTAAGGAAGTTCTTCGAGAGTTGGATTGATTGCTGCCCTGCATCTCGGCAAACTTCGTTGTGGAACATAAGCTTCTTCGCGATCACTTGGTCCCTTTGGCTTCAAAGGAACGAGGTATCATTTAATGGAAAGTCTTTTGATGCTAACACTTCCTTTGACATTGTCATTCTCAGGGTTGGTTGGTGGATAGGTGCTAAATTCCTGGATGCGGGAGGAACTCTCAACGACTTTATCGTTAACCCTTCCCAATGGTCGGATTTTGTTATAACAAAGAAAGTTAACCCCCTCACTGTATGGTCTGCTCCTCCTTTGGATTCGGCCAAATTCAATACGGACGGGGCGGTGGTAGGGTGTTTTGGTCCAGCAGGGATTGGGGGAGTTCTTAGAAATCATAAGGGAGACGTGCTAATCGAATTCTCTAAATCTAAGTGATGCTGCATCCGCTGAGCTATTGGCGATCTTAGAAGCTTTATCCTTGACTGTTAATTCAAAGTGGGCTAAGGTTTTTAGTTTCGAAGTGGAATCTGACTGTAACAATGTTGTTTATTGGCTGTGCAATCCCCTTTATGCTCCTTTAACTTTCAGGTCTACAGTGGATTCATGTCTTTGTTTGGGTGCTAACATTAATTGGCGAATTAAAGCTGTTGGAAGGGACTGTAACCATGCTGCGGATTCCCTTGCAAAGTCGGGTATTAATAGACAACTGGATTACCTGTTCGTGGCAAATTGATTAATCACGCGGGGGGGATCCTTCTCTCTTTGGTTGCTACTGTGTTAGTGAGTTTTGTTTGTTGGGTGGTTGCCATGCTCATGTCAGTTTGTCCTACATTTGATTGGTGTTGGGATTGTGCCTCCAGGTTCGACTTTATTGAGCCCTGGTACTGAGCTTGTAATGAGGTTTGTTTGTGATGTTTCTTGGCAATGATTCGGGACACTCTTTTTCTTTCAATTAAATTTAGGAAGTATTTTAACGAGGTTCTGATGTCTCCTTCAATAAAACACTCAATTTTCTAAAAAAATAACCAGAGGAAAATTCTATAAATGGAAAGACTGCGAACTATATATGGACACATTTAAAAGCTTTGTTATTTGATACCTTACTTGATTGTCCGGAAATTGTGTTTCTCATTTTCTTTCCGATAGTGTTACCTTCAAGACCGAGTCCAATACATTAGATTAACAAACTTTTCTTGTTCACAACTGAAGACCCATCACCACCATTTTGGCTATTTTTAGTTGCATCACGAATTGTGTGGCTAGGGGGTCTTCCACCTTTCGGTTGGTAAAAGTATTCAAATAAAACAATATAAATATTATTTTGGTACGGGTCAAAGTATGTCGTCGATCTCATAAAAGACCGAAAGTAATACTTATGAATCATCTATCAAACTCGGATTAGCATTTGAAAAAGTAGTTGATGGGGAGTGAAATTTCAGTTAAAAAACGACAAGATGCTTGTATGGAAACCTAGAAAAGAGTGGTATTCAGAATGACGAGGGAAAAGACAAAGAGGCTCTTTTGCCGAAAGTGTTGAAAAAGCAGTGGCGGGACGATGTGATAGTTTGGTTAATCCTCAATGGGGCTGAATCCCAAGCACCATCAACACAGCGTTGAATTCACGGCCCAACAGGCAACATCAATCTTTGTTTGAATCGGTCTCCCCAAGACTTTTGTTCCCATTCCTGTCGGTTTCAACATGGGAAGACCCTTCTTTTCCATGTTTTCACATTGTATTAAGTTTTTTGAAATCATTCAATCTTGTCAAAAACAAACGAATTGAGCTTTAATTTTACAAATTCTAACAGATTAGGACAATACCAGTAGGCAAACATGCGTAATAGTAGATGTTTGTCAGCATGTTGAAGGAAAATATTGAGGAAAGGCATCAAATTTCTTCAACCACTAAAAGCTGTAGAGATACATGCTACTACTAGCAAGTTACATGAATTAAGTACGCATAACTTATATGTATGGAGGGATTTCGGACACTCGACACATTTAATATTGCATTTCTAAGATGTACTTGCTCGGTTAGCCTATAAATTTATCTCTCGTGTTCCTTGAAAGGGTGTCGAAATGATATATCACCAAAGTCGTTAGCATAATAATTTGCCTACAAAGTGTGTATGCTTTATCAAATGGTCAAAAAAATTAACAGATATTATCATGAGATCATACTTAGATATTCAAATATATCCCGTGTTGTATTTAAATGAGATGAAATCATTGTTGGGCACGAAATATCAAAACTTCAACCGCAGTGTGGATCTTGATTGCCTAGGTGACCTTCTGCTTTGTGTATTTCTTGCTGCTGAAATATGAGCCCAACATAGCTATAAATAGGGTTTTAATATCACCCAATTGCCAATGGACTATTAATCTAAAACCAATTAACAATATATACATACATACATATACATATACATATACATATACATATACATATACATATACATATACATATACATATACATATACATATACATATACATATACATATACATAAATATTCTTATCAATCAAACCAAACTATATACAGAAGATACCAGCAGAGAGTTCGCCTTACCTAGTTACCTGCATACACCTTGTCATCAACATAACAGAAATGTCATTGATCTGTGATTCCCAGCTGCTCGTAAAACATCTTCGGAAGTTCGTGATCAATTTACGAGCAGTATCTCTGGATCATATATCTTGGAACTAAAATGTGCATGAAGTTTATTTCAGTTGGACCATCCCCAAAACCATTCGAATACGAACTTCCGAAGATGTTTTACGAGCAGCTGGGAACCACAGATCAATGACATTTCTGTTCTGTTCACTAACAAGGAGGCAAATTTTCTAGCATTTGATTGCTATGCTTTGAAAGATGACATAACCCTGAGAATGAAATGCGTACACTATATTGGATAGATGTATAAAATTTTTAATCCACCACCGAATATGCATTCAATGGAAATTGTAAAAATATTATATTATTTATGAATTTAAAAATGAAAAATACTTTAATTCACAAACTTGTGTAAACCTTAATAATAAATATGAATTTGTAAAAATTTTAACGTATTATTTAAAAAATTGAGATATATAAGAATGAGTTTAAATATCACATCATAATTACATGAAAAATGCAATTACTACATTTATAATTACACCAAAGTACAATTATTAGGACATATTAGAAAAATACAATGTAATTGCATTTTAATTTCTCAAATAATGTTTGATGGTACAAATTATAATTACACTTTTATATAAATTTATAGGTTCAATAATATTAACTAGTATAAAACCGAACCTTAATTCCTGAAAACATATTCAAATATATAAATGAGTATTTACAACAATAAAAACATTAATAAAAATAAAATTAGTAAAATTAGTAAAAGGGTGATATAAATATAAAATTACAAAAAAAAGTGTTATAAATATTTAAATAAGAGAATATTATATGTCAATTTCGGCAATGGGCCGAAATTGGTTATTAACTATTGATGCGTCAATTTCGGTAGTACTGTACATATCTTTATTATATGTCATTCAATTCTTATTTAGGATGCTAATTTGAACTACTTTTAAGGTGAAAATTATAATTTTAAATTTTTTAATAATTATAGTTTATCGCCTTTAACAACATTATTTTATAAATATTATATTATGAATCATATTAATTGAATTAATATTCGATAAATAATTATATTTTGACTTGATGTGAATTTTCCTACTCAAACGTTACACATGTAAATAATTGGACCAATCTCGTGGTCTGTCAAGGAGTGCAGAGTTTTAACCTAAAGTTATAATTGCACCAGAAATTATCAGATGGGTGCATTGTTTTGCGTGGGGGACTTTATTGTGATTTATAGGATATCTAATAAATGTTTATAAATATCTACTTTTTAATATTAATTTATAAAAGAGGACCAAGGAGTAGGGACCCTTCGATCCTCGTTAACCCCTGTCCCCTAGGGGTGGGTCAATGCCACAAAGAAATAATTCAAATATGTTTACATACTTCTAACATTTTTGTTAGATTTCTTAAATGGGATGAGATTGTACAATATAAAACTTAAAAAGGTTGTATATGTTTTTTGGACTGTTTGATTAATTAATTTTAGTAGTTAGAATTAAAATTTTATTTATTTATTTATTTAAAAAAATATTATTTACGGTTAATTTCAATCATCGGTTTTTACTAACCCAACGATTTAAAAAAATATGTAAACCTTTTCATTTATAAATTGTGTCAATGAATATCAACTTTTTTAATTATTTCTTTTAATTTAGGGATTAGAGAAATTAAATAATGTTGAGATACTTACTTTGATATAACTCAATGAAAAATGTTTTTGGACTTAAACAAAATTGTAAAAATATTTCAAAGTCTATAAAACTTGAAGGATATGTTTTAAAAAAATTTCTAAGTGTTTTGATTCATTCCTTAACTTACAATATTTTCATAAAGTCAAAGCTACTTAATTCTTGAAATTTCTAGAGCAAAGTTTATAGACTTTACAAGAAGTTTCGAAACTTTTACTAGAGTTTCCGAACTTCTGTACGGAAGTTTCCATACTTCTGTAGAAGTTTTCCATACTTCTGTACAAGTTTTCCAAACTTCTGATTCCATATAGTTTTTAAATTTCGAATTTTATTTGAAACTATTGAGTAAGTTTTGAAACTTTGAGCTCCAAAGGTCAAATTTTTAAATTGAGTAGTTTCGAAACTTATATGTAGGTGAGCATTGAATGCTCTGTTTTAAAGTTTTCCAATGGCTCCAAACCATCCCCAACGGATATAAACAGCTAGTATCTCATTCCACACTATAAAAGAAGGCTTGAGACACTTGAAGAACAGGAGGATGGACATCCAAGCTTAAACATCAAGAGAGTTGTGTTTTTCATTGTTTATTTTGTAATCTCTTGTAAATTCTTTAGTCCAATCCTAGTGAACCAAAATGTGTAAACATCCGCCTATAGAGGTAATTAGTTTACATTGTCAACACCTTGTAATTGAGGGATAGATTCTACTTGATCCTTATAAAAATTATGGAGAGGATCCTATCTTAGCCCGTGAAAAGATAGGGATGTAAGGTTACCTCTTAAACCCATAAAAAGAAAAGAATTTATTGTTACTGAATTGATAAATCCTTAGTGTGGATGCTAAGATAGTGAATGTAGACATTGGTTAGAAGGTTGAACCACTCTAAAATCGAATGTGTCAAATTTCCATTTCTTTTTCGGTTTTTTATTTTCTCAATTTCAAAATAAATCTATGCACCCTTTATCGGTGGTAATTTCGATTGAAGACATCGAATCTTTCAAATAATCTTAGATGTATATGAGATTTTGGATATGTTTCCTTTGTTAGGTACAATTATGATAAAAAAAAAAAGAAATTATTGTTTTTTTAATAGAGAAATTATTAAGTTTTTGAATAGGTGAGAAATTAATCCTTTCAATTAATAATAATGGAATAAATATTTTCTTATATAGTGTGAAATGGTAAGTATTGAATTTAAGATTGATATCAATTGTTAGGCTAAACAAGTCTTTTGTTATTTTGTTATTGTGTTACAAACCCTAGCCGCTCTCCACTGCGAAAATACTTTCTATCCTAGTCGTTCTCCACTTTGATCGGTGGTCGGCAATTAATCTTAATATTGATTGTCGGCCATCGACTCTGTTAGTTTTCTTATTTTTTTATTTTAATAAAAATTTTTTGTCTATGTGGCACGCTTTTTTTTGTCCTTGTGACACATTTTATCTCTGTCCTTATGACATGTTTTTGTTTTTGTTTTGTGACTTGGTTCATCTGTCTTTGTGGCTTGGTTCATCTGTCTTTGTGGCATGTTTTAGCATACCCTAACGATTGATTGTTGTTCGCACAGAGATTCAATCGGCGCTAGTTTCTGATTTATATTTTTGTCGGTGGTCACTTGAAAAGTTATATCCCCACTCGGTTGATGGTTGTTTGCCGATGAAATCAGTCTTGGGTAGCAGTACTTTTTGGATGACAGTTTGGATCGCACACCACTCCTTCCTTCTTTATGCGTCTTGTTTGGACAGAGACAAAGAAATTCAGGAAGCTTCTGAATTTTGTTGGTATGCTTATCTCCATAGAATTTTTCATTTTTCTTTGTTTTTGGGTTGTAAGTATATTTTGGGTTGTTTAATCCAAATATTCTTCTTTTGGATCTGTTGTAACTGTGATTTTTTTATGGATTTAATAAAAATTTAATGGCTATTTATAAAAAATAGTTAAATAATTCAAATTTTACATTGAATAATGAGAAAATTAGATATTTTATTATTCAGGATAACCAAGTTTTTTTTATTTTAAAAATTAAATTTTAAATTGCAAGTACTAATTGAGAAATATTGGATATATATTATAAAGTTAATTAATACAGTAACAAAAATTATATATTAAACATATCGATTAAGTTTATTTGATTGATATAATTACATCAAGACGAAAGTTTAAACATTTATTATATCTTTGAATTTAGAAATAGTTTGACAAGTTTAGATATTATATGAAAATATTCTTAAGAACTAAAACCATAATCAATCACTATGTCGTACATTGAAAATATTCATAATCTAAAATAATTCTAAACCAAAGTAAAAAAATAAAACAAAGACCAACTCAAACATGGATACAATCAAGCCTAAGCCTTGGTGGGTAAAGTATGGATTAATCCATTGGACAATGGGAATTAGCAAGAGTGGAACTGGACGTGGAGAAAACACAGTGAAAATACAGCTAGTTGCGCCTGTGGCTGTGCCAGCCGTCTATATAGGCCCGATACGTGTGCGCTGTACAGCCTCTTTCTTTTTCTCAAAACCATCACATCACTCATTTTTGCCTTTTCCCCGTTGTTATTTGTGATATTTCTCCGCCCCCAACAAATTAACCCTTCAACCATCACATTACTACAAGTTTATACCTCAAACATGGCCGATCCTTCAACCAATGAGCCCCCAAAAGAGCAGCTACCACCAACCCCGACACCTCTCCAAATCCCAGAGCCGGAAGACCAGTCGCCAAAACCTGTTCAATCTCCAGGCACCACTTCCTCATCGAGTCATCCGCTGCCGCAAACAGACCAATCGCCTAAACTTGCTGTCCCGACGCCTGTTCTATCTCCAGGCGGGAATCCCACATCGGCGAGAAAGCAGCCGCCTACTTATCGGGGAGTGCGAAGCAGGAGCGGCAAATGGGTGTCCGAAATACGTGAGCCGCGTAAAACCACGCGTATATGGCTCGGGACGTACCCTACACCCGAAATGGCAGCCACCGCGTATGATGTGGCTGCTATTGCCCTAAAAGGTCCCAACACCGATCTCAACTTCCCCAATATGATTCTTTCGTATCCCCAAGCCGCTTCTACGTCCGCAACCGATATCCGGGCAGCTGCGGCTGTCGCCGCTACCCGATTACCCAAGCCTACATCGAAAGACGAAGGCAAGCCTGAAAATGAGGGTACCACGTCAAGTCCTAGTATGCAGCAGCCTTCTGGTTCAGGTCAGGAATATATTGATGAGGAAGAGCTTCTAAACTTCCCCAATTTGATGGTGGACATGGCGGAAGGAATGCTGGTAAGCCCTCCCAGCTGGATAAACTCACCACCCTCCGATGATTCACCGGATAATTCAGATGCAGAATGCCTATGGACTTACCCTTAAAGAAATTTAGAAGCATGCGATTGGAAACTTAACTAGGTCTGATTGATCAAATGCTGTTTCTCTGTTGCAAATCTTGTGATTGTTTTTTCTTTTTGTGTGTCTCTTGTTTTTCCAGTAACACAAAGTGCTGGTGGATCGATCCCATGGTGGTGGATGTGTCGGAATGATTTATTTCCTTTCTAGTCGTACGATAGCTTGCAGAAATTAGAGTTGTTCACTTTTTCTCACTGGTATTTTCTTACGTTAGTGCCTATGAAAAAAGCCTATTTCTAAGCTAAAAAGTTTGTCTGTGTGGTACCACCAATTCTCCTTTTTCGATCACCTCTATAGGCCAAGCATTATGAAGATTCTGAACTGGGATATTCATATACCAACTATCACCCATCCAATTCTTTAACTCAGATGCACGGATTTTGATGACCGAACCTCCATTGCTTTCTTTCTCTAAAGAACTTCTGTGTAATCACAAAAAGTGGAACCAATAGGCAATATATATTCTTTTCGAGTTAACGGTATAAACTGTTTTACAAACACGTTTTTGTTTGTTTGTTCATTTATTTGTATTTACAACTTAAACCAGCTTTTCTTGTTAGCTGCTATATTACTGCAGATCGTTTAGCATAGTTTAAAATGGGGAAATGCTAGTCTTCGGTGATGAATTAATAATTTGAATAATGAATGATTTGCAATGCTTAAAGTCGCTGGACATTTAAAGGGATTTACTTTTTAATCATAAGACCAATATTTGCTAATATATATATCAATAATCATAGAAATTCAAAGATATTGAGAAAAAACGTTGTTATCTAAAGACTTGAGTTTAAACATTTTATTTATAAATTATGTATATTTTTAAAATTTGAATAAAACAAACGGATATTATCATATGATTACCCCAGATATTAAAAGAAAACACTGTAGTAAGGTTTGGAACATATCAAAATTTTGGGATTAGAAAGATGTCAAGCTAAATAGGGTGCGTATGTTTTTATTAATATTGTCCACATTAAATCTACGGCTAGAAGGGTTTTTTCAACCTTTCATATCGAGAAAATACGTGATTTTCTAAGCATTCGAAGTTTTAAGACAGCAGAAGATTTTTTCTCCCACATGCAATGCATCCGGATTATTAAAAGTTTTTTTTTTAAATATGCTAGTGTGATTATAAGATAGTATTGTTTAATTTTCTTAGCCTTTTAATAATGCACACACACTATACACATATGGTGCTTGAATTCAAGTTACCTGGATAAAATACATCATGCTTTACTACTAGGACCGCTTCATGGGTTCAATTATTAAAAGCATTTTACTTTTGAATTGCAAATCAAATAATCATGTTATACAAAAGAAATATATATATATATATATATATATATATGTGGGTAATTATTTTATGCATAAGCGTTTGTGGAAACAAACCTTAGTTTTAGGGTTTAAGAATTATGTTTAGGGTTTAGGAATTAGAGGTTTAAGTGTAGTAGTTTTGAATTTAGAGGCTATTGATAGAATTTCGGGTTTTTGGTGAAAATTTATGGTTTATTAGTTAAAACCTAAATTTCTCACCATATTAACCTAAACCCTAAATTATAAACCCTACACTAAAATTATAAACCTTACACTAACATCCCTAAACTGTAAATCTCAAACTAAAACTCTAAACCTTAAAATTAAGGCACTTGCGGAAAAAAAAATATTCCACCGCATGTGTATGAGACAATATATATATATATATATATAACATAGTAAATTAAAAGAACAAATATATATAAGAAGATTAAAAAAGGGAAAATTCTACAACGGGCGTTGAACACCGTTGAACACTACTAATGCTGAACATTGCTGAATATCATTAAATTAATTAATAAAAGTTAAAAATCTCAAGGAGTCAACATACAATTAATAATGATTTAAAATAAAATTTCAATTAAATTATTTTCATATATATTATATTTTTTAATCTTTATTTTTAAATAATTAAATCAAATATCAACCATAGTCAATCTTAAATTCTTAAATTAAAACCCTAATTTTCAAATTAAAAAAACCCTAATTCCTAAATTAGAACTCAAAATTTTGTTTTAATCTAGATTCATTGTTTAGATTATTTGTTACATTCGCAATGCATCTGATTGCTTTTATGTCCTAGCGTGCCAATTGACAATCACTCTAACCTCAGAACTTGTTGATTGCTTTCTTTCAAAGATGATTCAAAAGCACATCACTGCATTACACTTAACTACATAAACTTATCATCTTTCAACTGATTATACTATGCTTTTTCCAGGTCACATGTTTAAAATTCTCAGAGCAACAGTGCTACTTTTCCTCTTATTTCAAGACAACAAAACAATGCTGATCGGTAAGCATTGCAGCGGCGGCAGAGAATGATTAACGACGGCGGTAGCGGCGGCGACGGTAGAGGAAGAAAAATAAAAGGGTTGGGTTTAGGACTTCCGATATTAAGAAAATTTTGGGATATTTAATTCTAATATATCAATTAAAAATACTATAAAAATATAAAAAGTTTATTAAATCTAATTTTTAATTTTATTTTAAATAATTTATAATTATATGTTGAGTCATCAAGATTTTTAATCATTATTAATCAATTTAACAGTATTTAGCGTTGTTCATCATTAATGGTGTTAGGCGGTGTTCATCGCACGTAGTAGACTCATCTTTAAAAAAGATATCATATTTAAATTAAAATTTGAAAGGATATAAGTAGAATTTGAGATCCACATTAAATAAAAAAATATCATAAAATTAAAATAATTTTACACACTTTATAAATTAATGTGAAAGTACTAATATTTTAATACTTCAACTGTCAATTTATTATATAATACTACTTATCATACTTGGAATTTTTCAAATTGCTTTAATATATTTATTATATCATAAGAAATAACATTTATTTTGTTTTTCAAGAGGTTTATACTGTAACAAGTTTAGTGTTTAATCTTATTCATTTTGTTGGTCTATATTGAGAGTAAACGCTAATTACAAATTTTAAATTTGTTTTATGTCTGAACAAAAAATCAAACCCTGAAGTACTAATTAAAGTAGGAAAAATACAGAGTATATATCTCTAAATCATTATGATGCCGCTAGCAGCAACACTAAAATCTCAAAACATGAAGATTTAATTTGGAGAAATATGAAGAATGATAAGAAAAAGGCAAAATTTGTGGCGAAAGTCATGGAAATATATCAATTTGTGATGCTTTTTGGAGTAGGGATTGTTCTCCACGGGATCACATATTCACATGGCTCGTCTTGCAGTTTGAATCAACTTAGTTTTACTGTGTAGATTACCAAATATATTATATATATGTTTTATCTATGGGTCCCAATCGGTCAATCTCTCTATTTAATAAAAAATAAATTTACCTGCAAATTAGGACTTCAGTAATTTATATGCAAATTTTTTTAAAAAAATTTGTTGTTCATTCATTAATTTATATACAACGAATTAGTAAAAAATATTAATTTATATGTAATACATTAGCAGAAATTAGAGGAATTCAGAATTAGACCTAATTATTTTTCTCTTGGTATAGGGAAAAGATGTATGTGTATTGGAGCATAAGTCGGCAATGGAATATGGGTGTAGGTCAAGACGGACTTTTGTCCCTTAATTTTGAAAATAGATAGAAAAAGGTCCACAACGTAAAAGGTAAAAAATAAAGGGGTCAAAATAGTCGCAGAAAGAGGCTCATCTCATCAACTAAAAAGTCCAACCAATTATGAAACGGCCGACATAACTCCCCACAGGTAATTTCAGGTTTTACGAGGCAGTGATTCTACACTGTGCCTAAAGTCAAAAAACTTTGTTCTTCAAGTAACTTCTAACATAAAGTTATTTTAGCATGATAAAAGTATAGATTTCTTAAATAAAATTACGAGTTTAAATTTTAATATTATAAATTAGATTAAAAATGTTATTTTTATAATGAATTTTTATAAATTTAAGCCGAATATATTACAGCTTATGTGACTATCGATTAAGGGTAAATATTCGATCGAATTAAAAAAATCGTGTTATTCAAGTTGATGAGTTTCATTTTATAAATAGAACTTTATTTTAAAAAAATTTAAGTTAAGCTGTTCGAGTTTCTGTTCAAATTTATTTTTCAAATATTTATAATTTTATGGTACTAATTGGTTATAATTTAAACGACTTTTTATAACCATATAGATATACATATATATATATATATGTATTCTTTATATTTTCTCATATATTATATAAATTTATCATATATATAATTGAGAGACTCAATTCAAACTTAAAAAATTGATGCATTACTGAAAAATTTGAATTCTTTTTCATAACTTAAAATGTATTGACAAATTTTTCGATATCAAATTTATTCAAATCAAGTTAAATTCTTTTACATTGAACCGAAAATTTTCATTATTTCGAATCGTATTTTACTTATCACAAATATCGATAAATCAATAAAAGAACAAATCTTTTACAATTTCATTCAAACCCATAGTTCTAGAAATTTGTTTAAAGTTGCAACAATAAGGTTATTATTGCAATTAAGTTAAAAAGACGCAATCAAAAACACGAAAAAGAAGACAAAATCAATCGGCAAGTTTTCTTTCCTACAGGCTTGTCTGGGTTAACCTAATTATACCATTGATTATATGTCGAAAGCTTCTCGCCTGGTTTATATACGGCGCCGGATGTACGTGTATCGTAGCCTTTGTAGGGTGTACTTGTAGGCACCTTGAAATTTTTAAACTTCTCACATTTATCTTTAATTTTTATAAATTAATTTTAAATTTTTAATAATTATAATTTGCGTCTATATATATTTATTTTGAAAAAAAATAATTTTAAATCAGCCACTTATATATATTCAAATGGACCTAATATTGTGAATGTTATAACATGAAATGAAGAATGGTAAAAGTCTAGAAGAGCATCTTAGTAAAAATTTGAGTGGTTAAAGCTTAGTTATTTGTCGTGGGACATGAGATGCAAGGCTGTAACATTAAGCAGACAGAGAAGTGGGACATGAACATCTCCACATCTTTACAAGTCTCAGGTAATTCAAATATTGGGGTAGAAACTGGAAAGTGACTAGACATCATTGTACTATGAAAACTACTGTTTATGGACTGCTTTATTTAGGCTGTCCAAAACTTTTCTGCTTCGAAATGCATTATCAAAATGAATTAACCCCCCTTTCCCCTTCCTTTAAATGAATAAAAGGACAAATATGTCATGGAATGGGATAATAATAATAATAATAATAATAATAATAAAGGCAGTCCAAATTGACAGTTGAAATGCTTACTGGGTCATGTTGGCCGACTTGCCTGAATGAGTGAGTTTTTACACCTTTTTGATGTCTTTTTCAGATTTGTTTTTCCAAGGAAAATGTCTTGGAAAAAGTCAGCATAGACTATGGACATATATGGCAAATTGGCAATGGCAAGCAACATATGTTAGGTCTAATTCTGCCATCAGTCCTTAATACTCTTCCGACGTTTAAAACTTAGTCCCACCTGCATGGATTCTCAATCTAGATTTATTTTGATAAAAGTACCGAGCGAAAACTCAAAAATAGGCTCACGTAGAACTAAAGCATATTATACTACTTTAACAATTAATTTAATATTTCACTAACAAACTATTATTTTCATTGTAATGTTTAGAAAATACCTTAAATTTTGTTTGATCAATAAGTATGATTTTATAATCTACGAAAAAATCATACATACGCACGATTACCATGTCCCTCGTTAAATCCCTTAAACCTAATCGAAAGAAAATAACATACAAAATAATCAGATTTAAAACGAAATACACACCGTAATGAAACTACACGACCTCTAAAAATAAAAGAATCAAAGTCCAATCACAAATATCTAACTCTCATACTCGTCCAACCATCTATACTACTCATCTTCACCCAACATCAACTAAGTCCCCAGCCCAAAGCCATCATCATACAATGCATACAACCCCCAAATATAATAGCCTCTTCAAAGACATAGCAATATCACATTGCAATGATCAGTCACTAAACCTGCTAACCTCGGCGAAGCACAAGACCAATTTCCAATATCCCACCGATGTATATCGACTCAAAGAATAACCTGGAACCATGATTGTTCTATCAACTAAAAGACAGCACCTTCATCTCACACTATTGTTCGTAATCATGCCGATCCAATAATTTCGTAATATCTCTGATAATTTCCCCCTCCTTACCAATCGTAGTAACCCAACAATTCACCCAATTCTACAATAAAGGGCAACACTAACTTACAAGATTACCACTTGAAAAATTATTGAAGTTGTAGAGGTAGAAGGTGAGACACTGAGCGGACGCTCATGTTGCTCCCCATCCAAAATAGTCATGAGTCCCACTATGTATGAGCTATTTTTAGAATTATTTTTGTCTAGGTTCGGACATATTTGGATTATCAATTTATCCAATAATGCTTGGTACTGATTGATTATGTTTGTAGCCATACAGATGTACTTCAATCATATAATTAGAATGAGTAAATTCATGAAATAAAAGTAAAGAGACTAAATTTCAGAAGTTTAAAAAATGTACAGGGATTTAAGATAGAAATAGACCCACATATTATTGTTTACCTCCAATTCAAAATTGTCAGAAATTGAATTTAGGAAAAGAAAGTGAGCTCTAAGTTCAAAACGTTCAAAAAGCTTAGCCAATAATTCAAGTCAAAATTACAGATTTCGGGCCCTCTCTTCTGTTCCATGTTTTAGATTTGAATTTTCAGTTTGTCGCATTTCCTCGAGAGATTATAAAAATGGTGGAGCCTTTCAATTTGTTCATATGCATTCATTCTTTCTAGGGAAAGTGGCCCTTACAGAAAGGAAAAAGAAAGATAAATTTGGGTATTTCTAAAAGTGGATGAAAAATTATAAGGGTAAACTATTTTTTGGTCACTCAAGTTCTTCCTTGTTTCTACTTTGATCACCAGATCTTAAAAAAATAATTTCATTCACTAAACTTTTAAATTGCTTCTATTTTGATCACTCAATCATTAACTCTAACGACATCACCAAAACAAGTCTTTTTGCATGTCAGATAATAATTCACAACTTAGAGGACTGTTTTAGGGGATCTTTGAATAAATTGACCAAAGAAATTCAAACGGCGTTATACACTTAACAGTCGAGTGACAAAAACAAAATCAGTTTGAAAGTTTAAAGATGAATTTTAAAAAAATAAAGTTGAGTGACCAAAACAGAAATACTGTGAAACTAATATTTGGTTTTCATATAACAAGGAATTTTAAGGACTATTTTGTAAAAAGAGATAAATTTTTAAGTACTCAAAAAGACTCACAAATTGACAAAGATTTGAACTTAAAATAATTTATAAGTCAAAACCTTAAACTCTAAATATTTTCTAAGTGTTTTGGTACTCGAAATAGCCAAATTGGTCCATGAGTATCGATACGCCCTTAGCCATATTGATACGGTTTTTAGCTACTATATTTCATTTTTATACTAAATGGCTATAGGGTACCGATATGCATGTAGCCGTATAGGTATGCCATTCAACCTAGGAACCAATTTTGCCTTTGAGTATCAGTACGATCTTTGAGCATATCGGTACGGGGTATTAAGATTTTCCAAATCTTTTGTAATAAATATTTGACCGTTGCCTTGTCAGTTTATTGGAATTATAACTTTAAAAATCAGTTAATGCGTACCGATACCGATACCCATATAGGCGTATCGATACGATTTTTAGTTCACAACTTATCATGATTCTAGTGAGCAAAATCGGTATCGTTACGGCCTAGCCCGTACCGATACCCCTTTGTAAAATGCACTCCACATATCAACACGGCTTCCCGCATATCGATACCCCTTTGTACAATGGCTCTTTCTTCTTATAGCAGGTACCGCACAAGCCCGCGTATCGATACCCTGTGTTGGTACTGTATTTATTGCAGGAAAAATAAAGTCTAATGGCTATAATTATGATCTCTGCTGCTCAAACGGTTAGAAATCAATGAGAGAGTATAGAAACAAGTCTCTAAAGCTTCAACAACAACTATTCATCAAGTCTAAAGCATTCAAGAGCGCATATCCAACATTCTTTGAGCTATTAGAGTCAGATTTTTGTAACCCACTTGAGAGAGCTTAATTGTAATCTTTTGATTCAAGTTTTGGGGTTTGAGTTAACTTTGTATTGGGCAAACATTCTACCTTTAAGAAGATTTTTCATTTTGTTTTATTTGTAATCTCTTTATGAGAAATTCTTAAGACTTTGGGGTATAAGTCTTAAGAGAGTGTAAGGTTAATTGTAATCTAGTGGGTTTGAAAAAATTCTTAGCGTGGATAGCTAAGGTAGTAGAGGTTGAACCATTATAACTTCTTGTATCCCAATCTTTTTATTTTCTATTTGCTTCTACAAATTTCTTAAGTTGACTATTCATCTCATCTTGGCCTTTCACCATTGATCGATCATCCCAACAAATACGAATAAAATTGAGTGACTAAAAATAATTTTCGCAAAATAAAAATGATTGAAGATTACGACAATAATAATATTGAAATATCAGTCAATAGCTTATCATTCGTTTGAATATCGGTAACTGTGTTTTATGATTGTCTTTTTTTTAGATTTGATCATAAATTAATGGGGTAAATGATCATAAAATATAGAAACGAAATGATCAAATTACAAATTCTGGGTATACCCCCCTTTTTTTAGAGAATAGAATAATTGGGTTCTCCTTTAATCTTTGTTACAAGGAGAAGGAAAAATATTTTGTTAGTGGAAGTGAAACCAGAGTTTGTAGATTGTATTACCCATCTCCTCCTTGTAATTGATTGCTAGGCTCCTATGTATACCGGTCTATGCATTGGATTACTTGTTCGGTTCAGTTCGAAACGAATTTTAGATAAAGTATTTTAATTTTTGAATCAAAATTAAACCGACTCCAGTCCAAACCTAAAATTTTGTAAATTGAACCCGGCTAATAAACAGCTCAACAATGACATGACATCAAAAATCATACCCCATCCCTCCCCCCCAGGCTGAAAGAGAGACTATGATTTGATGAAATCCAATATATGCGCCTCCACCATATGTCTTAACGAAGACAGAAAGCCCAGTCTTCATGAACAACCAACGTCCGAGGATCCGTTCACTCGATTTCGTTCAAAGGTAAAATTTGAGTTGAAATAAATATATCATGTGTTTTTAATGAATTCAATAATAAATAATTTCAGAGCAAGTACATTTGGTCAGTTGGTCAAGTTATTCACCTTAGTTTTCTTATATTTCTTTAGGTTATGAATTATAGACTTACTAAAAACATTCTCTTTCTTCTCCTTAAAATCTCCCATTCTCTTCCCTTCTAAATAAAATTATGATTAAAATTAAATTTCTCAAAAAAATAATAAATAATTTCAGTGATAAAAAATGATATGTTTTCATAATTTGATTTTTATTTGTAGGACATGAGGAAAAAAATACAGGTCGTAGCATAAAATTTAAAATAGAGTAATAAAATAATAAGATATGTGATGGTTTATTAATTTACTGTGAAATTAAAATACCAACTACTAACTCACAATTTATATAATATGTTACCAAATTTATTAATATTTTGATATAATCATAGGTATCGGTTTTATTTATTGACTAATTCGTATTAGATATTAGAAAAGTTTATTAGGAGTATAATTCTCCTAACACAATTTGTTTTAATTATAATACTGGTATTTAAACTTTAGACGATTTAAAAAAATATTATCTTATCTTCTTAGACAAACCAGTAACTAAACAACAGTTTATGTTTAAATGCTTTTTTAGACATGATGGTAAAGCCATCAACATTTGTCATTTTTTATCTGTGCTCTTAAAATTTTTCTTTGACAGTTTAAATCTTTTGTTTTAATTTTTTAAATAAAATTTTTTGTATTGTCAACTGACGTTCAATATTTTTACTAATATGATGTATTTCTTGCTCCCCAATGTTCTTTCAGTTCAATGTGAGTCAGCTTTGTTTTTGCCCAAACTTCATCAGCTTTCTTGTGGGAAACAAAGCTGATAAGAAAAAGAGGGATCGGGCCCTAAAAAGAAAAGCAAGATTTGGCGGTGGAGAACTCGGAGTTGGAAGGTAAATCCCTCTCAAATTTTGATCAATAAGTTAGATGGGATAATGCAACAAAGGAGACCATAAAGATTATTAAAGTCGGGAAAAATTTAGGAGTTTAGTTCAGTGGGCCGGTGGACGAAGTGATACAAGAAATAGCCGAATTAGTGATAAAAGAAGATGTGTCTTGAAGGTGTTATTTCGATTTTTCAGGTGGTGAATCCGTTTCAAAGTAATTGGTTTGGTGTTTCGATATGGTTAACTAATTTTTCTTCTTATCTATTTTCTGAAGCTTGGTGAGGTATGAGTGATATGAAATTTGGCTTTAGGTGTGTTTTATTTTAGGAACAATTCTTGAGTATGTAGTGATTGGAGTTTTTATTTGGGGGTTATATGTATAACCTCAATATGTTGTACTCTTTTAATCTATTAGGATTAAAGAGGTTTGAAAGAGACATACATTTAGGGTGAGTTTTCTTTAAATTTATTATTAATAATATTATTTTTATCGAGAGAAAAAAAAACCTTAACCTTTTTTTAAATGGACACTCAAATTAAAGTATAGTTAAAATTTGTATGACATTCTGTATTAAAAATGGTGTCTTCAAAGTTTGAGTTAAGAGAAGGATTATGTTCTATTATTACACCTAAGACTCTTTGATAATTAAATTATTTTTTTCAATTAACATTCTAAAAGTATTTTTTTAATAAATGAACATAGATTTATTGATTTCTCATCTAATTCAACGCTCTTTTTTTGTTTTTAAATTGAAATATACTTTAAACATGATGGAAATGTTTGTCCCTATGCAAGTCACTTATTATGTCTCACCCTAAAATATAAGGTTTAAAGTCTAGGATTAGGGTTAGGGTTAGGGTATAAGAAATTAAGGATATAATGTATTTTTTAGAGATTAGAGTTTAAGATATAAAATTTAAAGTTATAACTTAAAATTCATTTTTCTAGTATGAGTTATGAAAAAAAACACTAAAAAAGACAAATGATTTTTGTTCCTTTAAACAGAACTGGAATCGAGCATAGGAGCATACCTTTTAATCAAACCCTTTCCCCCTCACAGGGCCACACCCTTTCTCCCCTTATAAATCCATACCCCAACAAACTAACACTTAAACCCCGTCGACCAATAGATAACTATAGAACAAATATGGCCGATCCTTCAACGAATGTGCCCTCCAAAGAGCTGCCACCACCCAACCAGACAACTATCCAAATCCCGGACCCTCTTCTGCTCGTGCAGCAGCCGCAAGACCAGTCGCCAAAGCTTGTTCGGTCTCCAGGCAGAATTCCCTCATCGGGAAGAAAGCAGTCGGGAACTTATCGGGGAGTACGAAGCAGGAACGGCAAATGGGTGTCCGAGATACGGGAGCCGCGTAAAACGACGCGCATATGGCTCGGGACGTACCCTACACCCGAAATGGCAGCCACCGCGTATGATGTGGCCGCTATTGCCCTAAAAGGTCCCGACACCGATCTCAACTTCCCCGATATGATTCATTCGTATCCTCAAGTGGCTTCAACATCCGCAAGCGATATTAGGGAAGTGGCTGCGCTGGCGGCCGCTGCCAGGCTACACAACCGATCAAAAGACGAGGGCAAGCATGAAAACGAGGGTACCACGTCTTCTAGTATGCAGCCTTGTGGTTCAGGTCAGGAATATGTCGACGAGGAAGAGCTTCTAAACTTCCCCAATCTGGTGGTCGACATGGCAGGAGGAATGCTTGTAAGCCCTCCCAGCTGGATAAACTCACCGCCCAACGATGATTCACAAAATAATTCGCATGTGGAAAGCCTATGGACTTACCCTTAAACTGACCCCAAAAGTTTTCCTACAAAGTGTTTGTATTTGTCTTGTTTTTTTCCAGTAAAATAAAGTGTTGGTCGGTCAATCCCAGCAGGTGGTGGACGACTCGTATGAATTTTCTTTCTTCTAGTCGACTCGTACAATAGCTTGGTTTGTTATTCTCAGAATGTTAAATTTTCACTCTATGGTATTTTCTTACAATGAAAAAAAAGCCTGTTTCTAAGCTAAAAGGCATTTGGGTCTGTGTAGTACGGGTACCACCAATGCTCTCCCTTTTTTTTCCAGGCAAATTAATGTGGCAGATGATGTTTTAAAGTCGTAAAGTTTGAATCACCTCCCTCCATAGCCATAGCATGAGTTATTATTACTCGTATGAATTGTTTAACTGAGATGCACGGATTTTGATGCTCGACAACTTTCTTCCCTAAAGAGAAAAGGAAGAACAACTGCATAATCACAAAACGTTGAAACTTGAAACTATACACACACGCATACATATATATATATATATATATATATATGCTTTCTTTTCATTGTCTGTTTGTATTTACAAATATATATCAATATACATGGAATTATGTTCACATAATTTCATTGTTACAATTCCTATTATGTGGGATAAAACCCAAATTCCATGTCTTTTAAACTCTTCGAACTTGAGCAAGCACATTTGGCCGATTGATCAAGCTGTTCATCTTTGTTATCTCATTTCCCTTAAGTCATGGATTCTAGACCTACTAAGAATATTCCATTCCTTCCTTAGAGTCCCCCTTCTCCTCCCCTTAGAATTAGGATTTGTCAAAAAGAAAATTCTTCGAATTTTTCCAATATATTTAAATAAATATATATATATACAAAAACCTAAAATTGAAATCCTAACCTTAGAGCCCTAAACCCTAAATTCTAACCACAAATCTTAATTTATGTACTTATAATCCAAAACTCTAAACTAACTCGCTTGAGGTTTGTAATTTAAAGGTACAATGGTGTTCTTTCTCCATAAATAAAAACATAGATAGGTCTTAAGTTTTCAGTTGAAACAAACTTTAGATTTAAATAAAAAAACAACCTTTATCCGTACAGACGAAATTATAGGCTGAGATGGGTTTGCATCTAAAAGTGTAAAATGCTATAAAATTTTTAAATTTAGATAGTAATAAAAAATAATATGAACTTTAAATGATAAATTTTCAATTTATTGGAGATTAAAATAATTCACGGCGTTGTCACTACTTTGTGCACTCCTTACCCACTTCTCTCTATAAATTATAATAATAATAAAAAGTAGATTGAAGTGGTTCATATGGGAAAGAAAAATAAGCCTAACTTTATGAAAAAAATAATTTTGTATTTTATATATTATAATGATAAATATTTATAATGTTATTGTATTTATTGGTTTTAATTTAAATAATTTTCTATAATCATGTGATATACATATGTATTTCTTTAAATTTTTATGTGATATTCAAATATCATGCAGAGTTGTTTGAAAACTGATTTATTAATTACTAAAAATTTCAAGTTATTCGATTTAGTCGAGTCTCATTTTATAATTCAAAATTTATTTAAATTTTTATGTAATATTTATAATGTTATTGTATTTATCTTCAGTTTGTCGCATTGCATTCATGAAGAGATTAAAAGATGGTGGACCTTTTCTTGCTTCAAATGAGTGAAAAGCTCAACAACAAAAAAAACTATAATTTCGTACCATGTCTAAATGGACCTTATTTTAGAATGACAAAAAAGTTGAATTTGGGTCTTTCCAAAAGTGGAGGAAATGATAAATGTCCAAGTTTTTCAACAACATTATTTTAAGTATTTAATTGCTGTGATGTTGATATCACTCTATCTTGCTTGTGCTTTTCCTAAATTCGGTAACTGTGTTTTGTGTACGATTTGATTTGTTTTCTCATGAATTGTTGGGGTAAATGATTGTATGGGAGGAGGAAATCAATAATGTGCATAAAATATAGAAATGGAATGATCATACTTATAAAATTTGAGTCCTCTTTTCCAGAGAATGGAATCATTGGGTTTGCCTTTAATGATCTTTGTTCCCAGGAGGAGGATAAATAATGTGTCTAGTGGAAGTGGAACATGTTTTTCTTTTAAAAATAATTAGAGAATAAAAAAATCGATTATAAATATTATGGTTCGAATTTGGTTTTAACAATTATTTTATAAAATAAATATACAAGTTTAGGGACTAAATGGTTGAATAAAAAACCTCCAAGACTAAGATGAGAAAATAGACAAATTTAGAGACTAAACCAAATTTTATCCCTAATTAAATTAATAAAATAGCAAAGTAGGCTTATCCAAGACCCAAAGCCCAGTCTTTCTGAATAACCAACGGGAAAGGATCCGTTCAGCCCAATTGCGTTCAAAGGTTTTAAAATCTAAAGTTTAAATAAATATTGAATATAAAATTTGATATGTTAATATTTTTTCTTTAGACATAGGCCATGTTTGGTAAAGAGCAGTTTGAGTCAAAATTAGAGGTTTGACCGGCCAAATTCTCTAATTTAAATGTTTGGTAAAGAGCGGATTGAAATGGCGAATTGAGGTGAAATCTCTAATTTTGAACAAACTGCAAATATGAGTTTTTGAAAATAGAAATTTTGACATAAGAGTTATAAAGACCCTTTTACCT
The DNA here is from genome assembly GCA_019671005.1 of Hibiscus mutabilis. Classification (NCBI taxonomy): domain Eukaryota; kingdom Viridiplantae; phylum Streptophyta; class Magnoliopsida; order Malvales; family Malvaceae; genus Hibiscus; species Hibiscus mutabilis. Next base: position 420,028 of record CM033717.1, on the reverse strand, counting down.
TTAACGATTATAAAAAATCTCTAAATAACCTAATTTAACCTTTCTATTTTAATTATTCAACCTCAAGTATTTACATCGTGAGATTTGTAAACTAGTACTTTCTATTTTTTCTTTTTATTCTCACACATTTATATTTGTATTTAAATTTAATAATTAATTAAATTGTATTAAAAATAATTTTATAAATAATAAATTAATATTTAGATCCTTCAAATATGTTTAGTAATGTTATTTTAAAAATTAATTTTCATAATCTAATTAATATTAATAGATACAAAATATTGATAACTAACTATTCAAACAAGTATCGAATATAACAATGTCCTTATATGTCATTTTGCTTGTTAAATAATCAAACAGCTAACAACTATCAGTTAATTTTACCAAACACTTTTATACAATCAGCTAATGCAATCCGCTAGTCAAATCAGCTAATGTAATCCGCTATCAGCTATTAGCTAATTACCAAACATGACCTATCTAAGATTTAAATTATAATATTGTGAAAGAAACAAGTCAAATTTGATAAGTTAATAAAAACTAATGTATTAGGTATTGTATTGAATTAAGAAATCTGAGCGGGAGTAAATTTCTTAGTATACGAGTTTTCTTTGTAATCAATTAATTAATTATGTAAGTTGAATAATATTTAGCTGTTTTCAAATTGATATCTCTTATTTTCTCGAGAAACAAGCAGAAATTTCATAGGTTTTTGGGTGTTGAAACAAAAACAAAACTGACCTTAAGAGCTCTGAACCCGGAAAGAGCAGCTCGATACATGGTGTTTGATTTTCGTGGATTTTAAGGTTTTAGGAACTCGTTTCACTGTCTTTGTTCCTCTTTTTAGTTGTATATGGTTTTTACTGAAGACTATTTTTTTTTAAAGATTATGAATTAAAACTCTTAATTATTTTATTTTTCGTTTCTTTTTAGTGGTGGATTAAGTTTTGGGTGGTATTTTTTTATTTTAACGATTTTATTTGTTAACATATTAGAATTGAGAATAAAAATCAAGTCCTAATGTATGAGATAAAGAAGAAAGATGTGATTTGTAATTTTAAATTTATAAGAAAATATTATTTGGAAAACAAAAATCATGTGATTTTATTTAATTGGGTAGGATTATGGATAAGGTGGTGAAAATGGTTCGTAGAATAATTTTTTTATAATTTTGTTTTGAAATATGATTAATTGCATGTCGTGACTTTGAGATTTTTAATAATTATTCAAGGGTTTTGCTATACACAACATTTAGGGCTGTATATAAGAACTATTAGATTCTTATCATTAATGTTTATTTTATTTTTCTATTGAAATCTATTAGAATGTAATTAATTACATTCCTAAAATATTAAACATCATTATTTTAGGGTGTTTAATGTAATTAATAATTATGTAAAAGAGTTTAGGTGTTTAAGGTTTGTAATTTTAAGGTTTAGGGTTTTATGGTTTACGGTTTTAAGGGTGTTAGTGCTGAATATTTTATGGTCTCTAGGGTTTAGGGTTTATTATTTTAGTGTTTTAGTATTGTAGTATTTTATGGGTTTTAGGGTTTGTAGTTTTAGGTTTAAGAGTTTATGATTTTTAGGGTTTAAGCTGTAGGATGTTAGGATCTAATTACATTAAATACCCTAAATTAATGATGTTTAATTTTTTTAGGAATGTAATTAACTACATTCTAATAGATTCTATTGAAAAATAAAATAAGCATTAATGATAAGAATCTAGTAGTTTTTATACACGGCCTAAAGGGCTGTGTATAACAAAACTTATTATTTAAAAATTATTAAAAATTAATAATGTGTAGTAGTTAATAAGGATATATGTCGTCCGTTATAGACTCATCCTTAATATTATAGCGAATTTTCTCTTCTGTTTATAGTTCCACAATTTTTTTATACTATTCCATTTAACAATGAATTCTTCTCTTTAATTTATAATTTTTTCGTCAAGAAACTTGCATGTAAATTTTTTAATTTGACACTATAGAAAACATGGAACTTGCGCAATTATGCAAAAACATGGATGGATTTAGTGGTAATAATAACAAGGAAAATACAGTTGGAATGAAACAAAAGGCAGAATCTTAGAAGGAGCCACCGCCCACAGAAGTGAAAGAGTAGGCGGAGGAGTTACTTATGGGCCACGACTACGAGGTACACGCGCTCTAACGCGGCAATATAAGTAAAATAAAAATATTCTACAGATGCTGTAACCAACCCATCACCACCGCCGCCGTCGTCTCATTCGTTCACGTTTCCCTTTGTCAGGTAGTGGAAAATGGCAGTTGGGAAGTATTTTAACTGTCTACCGTGTAGTAGGAGACCAGCTGATTAGGTGTCATTCTGAGATAAAGATACGGGCTTTGACCTTAGCCAGCTGCCACCTCATCATCGTTATATGTAATTGAAAGTTTCAAAGGAGAAAATGACTCTATTTGATAGTGGATAAAATAAAAACATCATAAGAAAAAAAATATTTTTATAATTATCTATTAATTTAAGTTATATATTATAAATAATCCATACATATTTATAAAAACTTATTTTTAAAATAATTAAAAAAAGAAAATAAAAGCTGTTAGATCCTAACATCTAAGATTATCTAATAATATTTTTTATTTAAATTTAATTATAAATATTTTATTAAAAACTATAAGAAGAATCAACTTATAATAAGACTCGATAACATCTAAGATTTCAAACCTTAAATTTTTTTTTAGAAAAAATAAATAAATTGAGTACGCAGGAAAGGGTCAAAGTTTACGAAGTCTTTTAAGGGTCGCTCATGATTCCGACAGCTACAGAAGCAGTGATTTATTCGAACATAAATATAGTATTAAATCCAGAAACCTTACCAGTCAAATAGCACGCATACGTGTCGTCCCCTGAAGTATCGAGAACTTGTCTGAAAAATGATACAGCTGGCTAAGGAAAACCAAGCGTGGATCCCCATCCCCACAAAAAGCCTACAGCCTGGATCCTCTTGGACTTTCCGTGTTCTTATATCCGTATATATATATAAAGCAGTTCCATTTGACACTTTTCAATCAAATCCAAATCTCATCTTTTTATTTATTTCAGTACCTTTCTCTAGCTTACTCCGACTCAACTGGGAAGTTCACTGTCTGACTCCATTGTTTAATTAACTGAAAATTCAACTACTTTGAGTTTACTGTTTTGATATTGCTTCGTTTTCAAATGGATTTTCTGGGTCAAGATTTCGAGATGTTCAATTCTGTGTTTGTTTCGTCACCGATGTCGGACAGTGGAAGTGGGAATGAAACATGTCGTCCGGCGAATTTCTCCGATGAAGATTTGATGTTAGCTTCATGTTACCCGAAGAAGCGAGCTGGGAGGAAGAAATTCCGGGAGACACGACACCCGGTGTTTCGAGGAGTCCGCAGGAGGGATTCCGGGAAATGGGTTTGCGAAGTGAGGGAGCCTAACAAGAAATCGAGGATTTGGCTGGGGACATTTCCGACCGAGGAGATGGCGGCACGTGCACACGACGTGGCGGCGTTAGCCCTGAGAGGAAGGTTAGCTTGTCTGAACTTCGCGGACTCTGCTTGGAGGCTTCCGGTACCTGCTTCTACCGATCCAAAAGACATCCAGAAGGCAGCAGCAGAGGCGGCGGAGATATTTCGACCCGCTGAGCAATCGCATTTGAACGACGCAAACAGAGGTAAAATCACGGTGGCGGAGGAAATTAAAGTATCGGGAAATGAGTTCTATTTGGACGAGGAGGCAGTGTTTGGAACCGATAAGTATTTTGCAAACATGGCGGCGGGGATGATGATGTCTCCCCCTCGCTGTGGATATACAGGGGATGAACAAGAACTCGACACTACAGATGATTATGTACCTCTCTGGAGCTATTCGATGTAACTGGGTTCAGATTCGAGTATAAATACATAGGAATACTATTTTAAGTATACATAGAGATTCCAACATTATTGGTCCGTACTTCGTATTTTTGGCAAGTACGGCTGGTCTTGAAGTGGGACCAGAATTTTATTCTTATAGGAAGATTGTTTAATAATGAGACACCATGAATTATAAAAAATGATTAAGATTTTGATTTTAGTATGAGTTTGAATAGTAAATGTTATTCAAAGTTTAAAAAAGATACAAACATGAGAGCACTTAAGAATGTTAAAATAATACTTGAGGCTTTGAAACTTTAAAGAAACAACACAAAGATTTACACTCAAATTGCATTGTCTTTGTGAACATACAGATCTTCACAAGAAGAAACAAAAAAATACTTGATAGTCTAAAAAATCTGCTTCGAATCACAGTGCGGATCCTTGCATTGAAAAGAAAATATAGAACCATCAGCAAAGTGCAAAAGAGTCGCGGACATTTTAAAGCAGATTCTACAGAAAAAGTGTCAAAACACGAGGAGCCATCAATGTTCCATGCATCGGTTCGGCTCAACCATGGATGAATTTGAATCACTTCATTTTCTTGAGGAGTGTCAAGATCCTGAACTCGGCATCGTCCCTGACAAAGCTCCAGCAAAGGTATGCAAGAGGGATATTAGCAGCATGCCAGAGAGCACGAGCATCAAAAATGCCTTTATAAGGTGGGAAGTCATATACTTCCAATAGCACAGCAAGGGTTCCTCCCACATTGAACAGCCAGATCTTCCACCGTGATGGATGGCTGGTTACACTTGCCCAAACCCCCCAAATAAAAAGTTGAGCTACACCCATGACCATACAAACTTTCATATTTAGACCTGCAAATAAATCTGGGTTATCATAAACGATAATGAAACTACCATAAAACAATTGGCCACAAGAGAATTTGTCATCAAAGAACGAAATAACTAAGCATAAGAGACCAGCAGGAAGAAAGTTCAGGTAGATCCTGAAATTGAATAGTTACAAAGCGTTAGGAGAATGAATTCTGATTTTTTCTTTATGCATGGCCCTAATGGTGAGGCTAGTAGAATGCCCGCTGGAGAGTGGTTAGTTAAGAAAGAATTACCATAATCAAGCTTGTAGAAGTTCAGATACAAGATGTGTGTTGTCACAAATGCAATCAGTGGAGCTGCAACCATGACTCTTGAAGCTTCATCTCTCACATTAAATGCTCGTAGTATTGTTAGAATGAAACTGAAGGCAATGAGCGCAACAGCAGCCGAATAATCTAGCTTCTCTGTCAACTCGACATCTCTACAAGTGAATTAAGTAAGAGAACTTCGCACAACATAAGGGCAATATATATGTATGTATATATATATTTATGTAAAATCACAAATGATTACACTTGAATTGTGATAGACTCGTTTCCTTTACAGACATTGGGACTATTATTGTTAACATGAGTTATGCTATAGATGCTATGGTGAGCACATGATCAAACTCTCATCATTTGAATTACTTCCTAAAGCCATAAAAAACGGTTTACATGACTAAGAACCTGGAGCAAGAAAATATTTTGTAATTGATAAAGTGAAATTTAACCATTATCAACATTCTCTAAGCTGCCTTATCAGGATCATTGAACCCTCTTCTAAAATTACACTAATACGAAGAGTAGTGCTTACCGACTGTGACAAACGGCACTCCAGAACCAGAAGTTCATTGCCAGGATGGCGTAGATGTGCCACAAGCCAGTATATTCATAGTAAGGCCTTTTATCAGGCCTCAAAGGAAACTTATAGTTTAGAAGGATAAAAAAGGTGATCCAACCATGAAACTGCAAAGCAAGGTTTATTGCAGAGAAAGCTACAGCAGCAGGTTCCTGAAACTTGCCCGAACAAAACCATCACTAACAAGAACAACAATCTAAAAAACCAACACTCATATTGATAGGATATTCATTGATGAAATTGAGAGTATACTAAGCTAAGAGATGATATGGTAAGCACCTGGATGGCATAGACACGTTTGAAAGGCCATTTTCCATGATACTTAACCGGCTTTCCACCGAGTTTCTGTCTCTCTTCCTCTCTAGCAACCATACGGTGGTTGGGCATACTTAATTTTTTTTTTTTAACCATATGGAACACACTTTGACTTTGCAACGTCATCTCAGACACTTCAAAACATTTGAGAGTGATTGGGCATAGAGCGTTAAATGGAGGAGATGGTACGTCCCGATAATAGGTTGGAATTAATGGCTTGCGTTGCGTGCTTGAAATTTTGAGGTTGTCATCTTCTGGCCAACATTTTGACATTGACATAATACTAAAATGTCTTTGACTGAATTATTATTTTAATATAATTATTTGAAGTAATTTAGTTTTAAATTTTTTATTTTGAGTTAAAATAGTATATATGTAGATAGAAATTATTAGTCAATTAAAGATAAATGGCTTGAAATAATATAAAAAACCTACACAGCAGTGCTTGTCGCGATAGCAGTGTCATATAGATAAATTTATTGACTTTACAGAATGATACATCAATCAAAAAAATAATTATATAAAATATAAAATAATTTTTATCCGTAAAAAAGCCATTTTAACTCAAAATGAAACATTAAAAGCTAAATTGTTTTAAAAAAATAAGACCAAAGCCGTAAAAAGTTAAGAGATTCTTTGCATTATACCTTTTACTTTTTAGTTTCACCTCGTAAAATACTAAGAGATGCTTCATGTCCTTTTCTAACATCCAAAGACAAATAAATATATTGGACATAACAATAAAAAAATATGACCTGTATAATAAATTCGATAGACAATATTTTACAAACTTCTTCTAACAAAACACCTTAAAATTCTCGTGATACAAACTTATTTAATTTAACTATAGATTTTGATATCATTGGCAAGAATTTTAAATTATTTTTATAATTTTTTTGAATAAATAATAATTGTTAGTTTTATTTAATAAAAACCCCTCAAAATTATAAGAGAACACTACAAAATAATAATAAACTAATAAACATACTTTTTCCCTAAAAACACCATATAGTACACAAACTAATCATTTAAAATAATCTTTTACAAGTAATTATTAGTCCTACAAATTAGGTTGAACTAAATTTTAATAAAAGTAGAACCCAAAAATAGTCCTAATGAAAAAGAAAATATTATTTTTTTAAGAGACTCGAATTTGAACAAATTTGTTTAAAAAGTAAAAGTTACTAATGGTCCACGGGTAATTATTTTTATAAAAATTTCAGCCACTTATAATATATAGGGGAGTTGAACTAGAATTATAAATTTTTATTAGAGTCAGAATATAATTTTACCAATATGAACATTATGAATACATAAACTTTAAAAGACTTAAATATACTTGTACCATTTTAGGGTTACTAATGGTCCCCAGGTAATTAACCACATTTATGTTTTAGTCCTTTATGGGTAGCTTAAGCTATAAATATATTTATGATAATGGATGCTCTTTCTCGCACACACGTACAATGTTTCATAAGACCAGCTTTCATTTTCTTTAAAATTAATGAACACCAAACAAAACAAAGTTTCATTAAGTATTGGGTATAGTACACTAATGGTACCTAAGTTAAGTTGAAATGATCTTTTTAATCACCAGTATTTTAGAAAGTTATAAAATAGACATTAAAATTTTGGTTCTACTATGAAATGGTCAATGCGTCAGTGACACAATATATTAAATTAATAGGTAATATCTCATTTGACTCTAATTATATTTATAATTTCATGTTAATACCTAATGTAAATATTTAATAGTATCTTATATTTATTCATATTCACTATGGGTAATATTCTGGCTTTGATCCAAAGTCCATCAAAAAAATATATAATCATGTACGAAATGAATGTGTGGTCGAGATTCTATGCATATCTCACATTTTCTCCTAATTTTATTTTTTAACTAGATGAATCACACCACAAACTATTCATACTGGATCATAATAGAATTCGAACCATAGGCTCTAATAAAATTTTTAATATATTAAAAATATTTATAATATAATCATATTTTTATACCCAAAATTTATAAAATTTGGATTTTAATTACTGAGTCAGTAGTTCACTAATAAATCATATCAAATTTTACTGCCAACATTTGAAAAATATGACTTCATATAGGAAATTGTAAATACAAAAAACACAAATATTTGCGTCAAAAATGTAATGGAGGCAGGTGTAATCAAGAATCTCAAATGACAATAGCATCTTATGCGGTTATGACTTGAGTCACCTCGTATCATCTCAGTTCCGAAGGAAGCGGATTATGTCCCCATCATTTACTTTCGGGTCTAAACCCGTCATCGTTTAATAAAACACATATTTTACTCACATTAATACTCCAATTCGAGTCTTTTCAAATGATTGTTATTATTTTTTATTTTTTATTTATGGTAGCTCTCTAATTTTTAGAGTTTTGCCTTAATTAATCCGAACAGACCTGCGTCGCACATCTGGCTTCGGTGAGTGAATCTCCTAGCAAGAATTTTTTGCATACACAACGCCTCGAATTTAAAACCTGCTCAAACGATACCAAACTGCTTACCACTTAGACCAACCCCGTTAGTATTATTATTATTTTATTAAAATCACTTGTTGGGTTTAATTTTGAATAATTCTTTTAAATACTTAGGATTTGATTAACACGGTTTTATATTGATTATTAATTATGAAAAATTTATTATTGAATAAAGTGACTGTATTTAAAAAGTTTATACAATACTATAGTATTTAAAAATCCCTAACTCAAAAAATTTAGCTTCGCACTCTATTATTATTTTTTAATTCTTAACCGATTTGTCACGATACTAATTTTAATGTTGGTCACGATTGTCGGTATTCATTTCTCTTATTTTTTACATTTAATTTTTTTATGTTTTAATTTTCTTTTAGTTTTTATCTGTTTTGTGGTACATTTTTCTCTTGTGGCATGTTTTTTTTTTATCTATTGACACGTTTATGTTTTATGACACGTTTTCATCTACATTTATAGTAAATTTACGTTCGTGAATAGTTTTTTCACGACGCTCAACTCTGATTGCCGTTGTCGGTTGTCTCCAGTAGTTTGTTCCCCTTTTGTGGATCGTTTGGCGAAACAATTAGATCCGTTTTGCGAAAGCAGACGGCAAAATTATTGATTTTGCTCACCACTCATATTTTAATTCCTAAATGTATAGGTGAATAAAAATAATGAGTTTTATTTCTTACTTCTTTTCTCTGATGTTCATCTTATTTGTCATTACAACTCGCTAAACTTATTTTATTGATATAATATTCAGTTTTTAATTTTTTAATTTTCGTTTGATATGTTATTTTTCTACTACGGCCGACATATTATTAAAAAAAACACTATCCTAACTCTTTAAATTTTCACTCAAATACCCTTATACGTTTACATCTAACTCTCCGTCCCTCTATTTAATAAGGCTGGGATAATAGGCGTAGGAAGCCACAAATACCAAGAGAATGGATCATGGTGAAATTACTATGCTTTCCATTAGTGTATGATATTAGGTTTAAGAGGCAGAGAAACAATTATGAACGTGGATTAACACCCTTTAATACTTCTTCCACCGCCAATTGCGGCATGAATTAAATTCAAGGTTTGTTTCAGAAGTTGGAAATAGAGTATCAGGGACCAAACAGTAATTGTAGTTGAACTAGAATTGTTAAGACACGTTGGGGGCAGTCTTTGTACCTAAAGAATGTTAGGCTTGTAGTAAGAGGGGAATGACAGTGCGTCGAGCTTTCTATTTTTCTATTTCCCGATTATTTAAAAGCAGAGTAGATTGATAGATATTCCATCTTTTAGTGTGCTGCAAACTGTGTGCCAAAACATGGGTTTGGATTTGTGGATGTTTCTGTCTCTTGTTTATGTCCCCCTTTTCCATCTCCATGGCTTCTCTTTCGCAGAGAAAGGTACAACACCAGTGTATATATATGTATGTATGCATGTGTTTGTAAAAGTTTTAACGTTATACGTAATCAACTGGTGTGTTTCTTGCAGCTCCATATTACAGCTTTGTTCATGAAGCAGCCGTGGCTCCGGAGGTGTCGTTTTTTGACTACATAATCGTCGGTGGAGGGACTGCCGGTTGTCCCTTGGCGGCCACATTGTCCGAGAGGGCGAGTGTTTTGATCTTGAAAAGAGGAGGGTCGCCCTATGACAGTCCTGGCAAGCCGGACAAAGGGAATTTCTTCCCGAATATTTCGGACACCTCCCCTGGTTCGTATGCGCAAGAGTTTACCTCAGAGGATGGAGTTTAAAACGCCAGGGCCCGCGTTCTCGGCGGTGGATCGGTCATTAACGCAGGGTTTTACTCGCATGCCGAACCCGATTTCTTGAGACAAGCTGGTTTGAATGAAGGTTTGGTTAATTATTCCTACAAGTGGGTTGAAAGAAAATTGCTTTTAGGCCATCTATGTTGCAGTGGCAGTCGGCTATGCGAGACGGGATGCTCGAAGCTGGAGTTTTGCCTAATAACGGGTTCACCTTTGATCATATTTATGGGACCAAAGTTGGTGGGACTATTTTTGATGGGGATAGTCATAGACATTCAGCAGCTGATTTGCTTGAGTATGCTAATCCATTCAAGATTAAGGTTTACTTGCATGCCACGGTAGAAAAGATCTTCTTTGAAACAAAAGGTAGGCATGGAACTTATTTTGTTCTTGTTTATGTTGTAAGAACCCCTAGCATATGTCTGGCTTTTCATTATTTCTGGTGCATAAAATGATGTGTTTTCGACGCAGTTTTCTCGAAACCAAGAGCTCAAGGGGTCATTTTCGAAGATGAATTAGGGAAGAAACATTGGGCGCTCTTGACAAAAGATCGTAAGAGCGAGGTAATCTTATCGGCAGGTGCCCTCGGGAGCCCACAGTTGCTAATGTTAAGTGGTATAGGCCCTTCTCAGCAGCTTAAGAAATTTGGTATCAAAGTGGTGATGGAACAGTCCATGGTGGGTCAAAGTTTGGTCGATAATCCGCTCAACGTTCTATTGGTTCCGTCTCCGAACCCTGTCGAGCTCTCACTTGTTTCTTTCGCCGTCATCACCAAATTCGGTAGCTACATAGAAGGCTGCAGCGGAATCAGTTTCACTCCGGCTTGGTCCCGCAGTGTTGCTAAAGCACTGGCCTCTATCTTAAACAAGGTTTTTACTTTTGCACCCTCTGTAAATCTCTGCATATTTGAGTTTAAATTTCACACCATTACAATGGATGAACATGTAGACTGAGCAGAGCAGTACTAAATTGTTTCAAGAAGGGATGCCAAACCCCGATTAGCTCCTCGACACAAGAATAAGAGGGGGCATTATTTTTGAGAAAGTGAAAGACCCCAAGTCCACAGGCTATCTCGAGATTCGAAGCACGAATCCACACGACAACCCGAAGGTGACCTTTAACTATTTCCATGCACCAGAGGACTTGATGAAGTGTGTCAAAGGCATGAGAACCGTTATAGATGCTATATATTCGAATTCGTTCTTGAATTTCCGATAGGATATTTTATCAGCTCAGGTTCTGCTAGACATGATAGTGAGGCTGCCACTTAACGAGAGACTGAGACACCTTGCTTCGGCGTTATCTTTGGAGAAATTCTGCCCGGACACCGTGATGACCATTTGGCATTATCACGGAGGCTGCCGCCAGGGAAAGGTTGTCGATCACGATTACAAGGTTTTCGGTGTTGATGCTTTGAGGGTTATCGATGGATCTACATTTACTTCCTCGCCCGGGACCGATCCTCAAGCTACCGTTATGATGCTTGGAAGGTAACAATATTAGCACATCATATGTATGTATAAAACAATGTGTTTTCTCAATTAAATCCTGACTTGCAGATATATGGGATTGAAGATTCTCCAGGAGAGATATTTCGGAAAGTATCGGAAGAAATAGTTCGAAGGCAGTCGGATTATGTCGCAGTCCATGCAGTGCTGATTTGGTTGAGAGGGGACCAAACCGCTGGTTTTGATAGCTAAATATATTTGATGGTTTGTAGAAACTTGGCAGGCAAGATAAGTTCCGCTTGATTTGTGCTATTAGGGTGTGTTGTTTTAGTGTTGGTTGGTTTGCTATTTAATGTAGGAATCATTAGCAGTAGGAATCATCAGCGTTTATTTATTTCGTTTCCTGTAAAGGGTTTAGTCCCATGGCGCTTAGGCCCGGTCATTTGGTCTAATTGTACATAAAACGAGCTAAAATTAATTATATATTTCAATACGATCTATCGATATGTATACTTGCATACCTTATCAATATGTTAAATGTAGAAATTTTAACTTTTTCTCTCACCTTAAATCTTTTGGTTGGCTAAAATTAGTAATTCAATTTTTTGTCACTCTAAATTTTGTGTTGCATATTTATTTTGTACATTTGAGATTTTTAATTTTATTTGTTTAATAAGTTTTTTTATAAGGGTTTTGCCTACTTTTGTAACACATTTTGTCGTACTTTTAGAAGTTAATTTTTTAAAGTTAAATTTGACGTACATTTCAGTTGATAGTTATTTAGTTATCATATTTTTTTTTGAAAAGTAGATATTGTATGTCATTATTAATGTCAAACATACAATAACCGACAAAGTCATGAGCCTCATTAAAAAACTTCTTTAGACCAAAATGAAAGAAAAAAAGTGCACCATGACCATGTCTATGAAAATACAATATTAAATCGTTCAATCATTGTTAATCTACAATAATAGAGCTATGTGAGATGTGGGAGGTAGGGGTGTGCATTCAGTTAATCGACCGAATCGAATTACCCAAAATTTATTAATTGATTTTTTTCTTTTAACAATTAATTGAACCGAAATTTTTCAAAAATTTTAACTGAACCGAAAAAAATTCAGTTAATTTGGTTGGTTTTCAAATTAAACGCAATTTGTTATAGGGTAAATTACACAATTGGTCACTAAATTAGGCTACAATATCTTTTTAGTCACTGAACTTTCATTTTATGCTAATTTGATAAAAGTTTAATGACCATTTTATAATATTTGAAAATTTTAATGATCATTTTATAATTTTTAAAAGTTTAGTGACCAAATATAAATATATATAATATTTAATATATAATAATTTCGGTTAATTCAATTAATTAACCGGTTTCGAACTGAATTAACCGATAACCGAATTTTCAAAAAAATGTAACCGTTAACCGAACCTACCTAAAATTAACTGAAAAAATTCGGTTCAATCGGTTAATTCGGTTAAAACCGAATAATGCCTCTATTGGGAGGGGCCTTGTCCCTTCAAATTTTGTGGGTCCAATTGTTTTTAGGTCTCTTTTATTTGTTAAATCCCTTGTATTTTTCGATTTAAATATTTTTAGGGGAATTTTTACTCAAATATAGTTTTAGGGTTTTTTTCAAAAATATGACCCTTTTTATTTTCATTCTCAAAATATTGTATTTGCTGCAATACCCTAAAAGTCGAATTCAGCTGAATCAGACTATAAACAGTACTTTTCCTAAAAAGCCCCCCCAATGCCCAAAGTTGGAGCCTCTTGAACTCGCTTTTAGGGGCCTTTTTGTAATTTACAGCCTAAAGTCAGAGTTTCATGAACCAGCCTTTAGGGTACTGTAGCAAATGCACTAATTTTAAAAAAAATAAGAAAGACCATACTTTAGAAAAATACAACAAACCCTAAACCAATATTTATGGATTTTTTTTCCATTTCTTAGGACCATGCTAATTTAAAATTAAAAAAATTAAGCTTGACCTCTATTTTAGGTTTAAATTAGACCCAAATCTCACCCTGTTTAAATTTAAAAGCGATATTTTAATAATTAGACATTAACTTTCACCATTGGCCACTGAAATAACGTCGGGGGTGTCGAGATGCCATTGATGAATTCTGCACGTCGTTATACTGTGATGTTTTTTTTGTTCTTCCTTAGTTTTACTAAAAAAACACAAAGATAAAGGCCCACACACAGTCTTCATCTTTTCCTGTTTTGTGATGAATCGAAATTTAGAGATCATTCATCATTCTATTGTTTCTATTTTTCAAACCCCAAAGAAAACTTTTGAAGATATAAAGAGGAAATGGACTATGCTTGGATTTGTGGTTTGAAACTAAAGAGATTGATACATCAAAAATAGAAAGATTCTCAGCCCTTGTGCTCTTTTAATCTGTTCAGGGTTTCTGATCCTTCTTTTTCTTCTAAAGTTTTGACCCCATTGGAAAATCTTTCTGGGTTTTCTTGTTAAAATATACTCCACTTTCCCTTCCCAATCTCAGTCAATAAAGTTTGATTTTTTGCTCAGTATACTTAGCTGCTGTTTTCAGCTTTTTAGGGTTTTTGCAGCATTTTTTAAAGGCTTGAGTTTTCAGGGTGAAAAGGTAGGAAATGGTGAGAGGCAAAATTCAGATGAAGCGAAGTTGAAAATGCAACAAGCCGGCAAGTAACCTTTCGCAAGCGTAGAAACAGGCTGTTTAAGAAGGCTTACGAGCTTTATGTTCTCTGCGATGCTGAAGTTGCTGTCATCATATTTTCACAGAATGGAAGACTCTATGAGTTCTCAGGTTCCAAATACGTCCCCTCATCAATTTCCCCCCCCTTTTTTTTTCTTCTTTCGCCACTAGATTTTCAAGAAAATTTCTGGAATCCCAAGGGTAGCTGTGTTAGGGCCAGTTTAACATTGGTTTTAGAAAATGCAGTGCCAAGGTAATTTTGAAATGTGTGATTGGATTATTTAACTTGAGATTTATGTGTTTAGTTAAAAAGTGTTTTTTGAAAAATAAATACTTATTTTAAGCATAATATTGTAAGTTAAAAAAATACATTTAAATGATACTAAATTTTTTAATTTATAATATACAAAATATATAAACTTCTATTATGATTAAAAATAAAAAATATTAATAAATAAATAATTTTTTAACACCTTTGCGTGAATTACCAATATTTAATATAATATTTCTTGTGATCGATTTAAAAATTAGAATTGATTTATTATCAAATGATCGAACAAAATAACATTGAGTATGAAATTAATCAACAAGAACCCTCCAATTAGGTAAACAAGGGCATTCATACAAACTTTAAAAAGCTTTGGGATTTACTAATTATCAAATTACAGTCATATGGTTGCTCGTTGAGCTCATAAATGCGAGGGTACAGGTGGAAAATACATCCTACCGTGAATTGCAAGACCGCAAAAGTTGGATTTTGTGACTTTTGCGTTCCGACTGTTCAGTGCTGTACAAAATCACTTTTTTTCTTATTTCTAGCCCGTTTAGCAATGCTTTTACATGAAAACGCACGTTTTATACCAAACGGCCGTTTCAACAGTATTCGTGAACGGACCCTTGGTTGAGGGCTAGTGTATGCCTGTATGATGATGTTGTGCTAGGATGACTTTGATATATAGTAGTTGTTTCATGCCTCCCGCCGATTAAGTTTTATATTGTTCTGTCAAAAAAGATTTAATGATCTATCTTCATAATTTGCACATTTATGGTGGGTTTTTTGGCTTTGACTTGACTGCCTTATTTGGCAATCTTACACTTGATGTCTGTTTGTTTGTTGTTTTGGGTTTTTGGGAAGAATAAAAGCAAAAGGGTATATGAGTTCTATGATCAAGTCCTAGGAATCCTTTATATATTCATCTGTTTCTACTTTTCTGTCTATGATTGTGTTTTAGGGTTTTGTAAGCCTAGCCTGTGGTGCTGGGAACCAAGTCACTAACATTGATATGGTTCTGGTTCATTGACTAGATTTTCAATTAAAACATATTAATTAACCACCGGATATTTGTAAAATTGGTAGATGGCAGCATATATGCGGCTTCTAATGTGTCTAAGCTTTGTGTGCTATAAGATGTAGTTTCACCAACTAGACCAGCGTATATATAAGAGGTAACTAGATTTTAGAAGGATCCTTGAAGGTTATATCGTTGTATCCATGTGCCGAATATGAGCATCAGACATGACTACTTCAATAAAAATGTAAAGTCCGAGGAACATGGGTGCTTATATCTCCTTTATTTCTTTATTTTGTCATTCAAAATTTTCTTTCCTTAGTGTATGTACTATGTGTCTCTTCTTTGCTCTTAGCATGTTCTTCCTACTTGCTTTACTCTTCTTTGGTCTTTGAGACTTTAATTTGTTCGATTGCTATATATGAAACATATTGTATTCATGTATAATTCCAATATTTTCATATACAATTCCAACTTTCTTTCCCCCCCTATATTAGAGTTTATAATTCGTGTATTCATATTGTATTTATGTAACTATATATTAGTATAATTATGTATTTCGGATCACATGTGTATATTTATAAATTCCAAGAACTGATTTTTCTGTTGTATTTCGGATGTAGCAACATGCATACGACTATAGAACGATACCGTAAGTGAAAGAACGAAGCCCAAACTAACATCCCTGACATGGAACGTTACGTTCAGGTTAGACCTCAATGTTGTTCGATTGCTATATATGAAACATGAATATCTTTGTCACAAGAGTATCCTAGTATCAGGCACGTATCTGACATGTCGGATGAGCAAAGATCTGCAAAAGAATGAAAATAAAATTATACACATATATATTGAGAAAAAATATGTAATATCGTTGTGTTTGGAAGCCATGTATAAGGTTTTCAATGATGATTTTAAATGGTAATTATCATATGTTGGATGCTATTTGACAATGTTTTCAACCAGTAGATAATGAACTTTATGATTTTCCTATGCGATTTGACATGCAGCAACTGAGGCTTGAAGCAGAAAGTACGGCCAAGAAGATCGAGTTTCTTGAAGTTTCTAGAAGGTAAATCGTTTAATCAGACAGGTCTCGACGTTGTTATCAAGCTAAAGCTTCATTAGGCTTTTACATGTGTTTTTATTGAGCAATTCTTACAGACAAGAGATCCGTCTGAACTTTGGGTTTTTGTTGTCTCAGAAAGGGCTGTTGGGTCAAAGTCTTGGTTCGTGCTCTATGGAGGAACTTAAGGAGGTTGAAAGTCATCTGCAACGAAGCTTGAGAAACATTAGGGCAAGAAAGGTTAGCTCTGCAACATTTCATACGTTGTATTATACGTACACACACATCAAATTAACGAAACCCTAATCGAATTAAGACAATGAATTCGTCATGTCATATATGTTCCAGGGCCATTTATTCCAGGAGCAGATAGAGCAACTGAAAGCTAAGGTATGCTTGCTGGCTATACAAACATACAACAGCTCACATGTTAATAAAGCGATATTATGTAGTAATGTTTCATGTTTTCATCTCAATCCAGGAAAGATTTATGCGAGAAGAGAATGCAAAGTTATCTGCAAAGGTGATCTTTCTTTTATTTCTCTTGAACTATTTTAGAGTATCTTTGTTTCAGATGCATACCAGTATCTAACACATTCACCTGAACAGAAGGAAGCTCTAACATGCAGCAGGCAGGCAGGTCTTTCGGACATTGAAATGCTCCTGTTCATCCTCATCTCTAATAATCTGATTTCAACTGTTGAATAATTGTGATGCTGAAATGGTTTTCCTTGTAGGAATAATGCTGTTTGACTGTTGTATTCAATATCAGCGCTAGTATTACTTTGATGTAACTTATAAGCGTGTATGTGTGTTGTATAAGTGTATATATGATCAATGGTTTGCCATAGCTTGATGAATTAGCAATTCATCCCTCCCAGTCCCAGATTGAAGCTAACATCACAAGGTGGCCATTCAAGTGATTTTCAAGATAATATAAAATTAGAGTGCTCTGAAAAATAAAGGCCGCTGAGGGAAAAGACGCATTTCATGAGATATGAAGACATGAAGAAAGACCCAAAGGAGCAACTCAGGAAGGACAAAGTGTTATGGAGAACCAACCCTACAGTCATTAAATTGAAACTCGATTGGCAAGTAAGTTTCTTACGAATTATGGAAATAACATGTCATGGTATCTCGGAAAATAGTTATGTACGACCTGAGAGTTTCTCCAAAGGCTTGTAGTAATCTTTCTTGAACGTGATACGGAGTTTCCCACGATACTGTTCTTCACTAAATGCAGCAAAGTAAGCCCTATCGTCGTAAGCTCTGTGAGTTCTCACTGTGAGAACTCAGGCATGATGGTGGCCGGAATAAATGACCGACAGTGAGGAATTTGGTAAAAGTACAAAAAAAAAGGGAATTCTAATTTCTTTTATTAAAAGTGGAATATAAATATCAAAAGGGTTACAAGCCAATTACATCGATTGGGTATTTATAACCCAAGACTAATTATTGTTTAACAACTCAGCTAACAAACCATGCCTACCAGATTAACAAACTCTTAATAGCCAAAGCTCAACTGATTAACAAATTCTTAACAATAAGCTAATTAATCATTAGTCCAACTATGCAAAAGCTTGTATTTGGACGTGTTTTTCGCTTCTTTTTTGTTGGTCACTGGTCAGTAGGATGCCGGCGAAGCCAATTCTGAAGACGCAAATTAAGAGCAACTTAGGCTTCTCGTGACCCGAATACCAACCATTGGATAGTATTTCAGTGCTGAGAACAATGGATTTTAAGTTCTATCAAATATATTTGAAACATATTCGTTAAACATATCAAATCAAACAATTATAAATATAATATTCTTTAAATATAAACCTTTAAACGTACCTTAAATAAACCACAACATATTAAGGATCGTAATAATATAATCATGCAAGACCTTATTTTCCTTGAAAACGCATCACATCTTAACACAAGAAAGTTACATTCAAGATCGAATGATGAAGGCAAAACCCCAGGAGATACACTTAATAAATAATAGTCATATAAATTAAAACCAAAAACTATAGCTCAACACATGCTAACAATAGAGAACAAAAATCATCTGCCCCTAATCATGCTCCTTTCTATACTCTACACTAAAAAAATTAAATTATAGTAATTATGTTGGCAACAAAAAAAAACTAACTCAGCATTCAGTAAGACAAGCAAACAAATACTTTAGCATGAGGAAACTAAAAATATAAAACCAGAATCAAGTTCCTCAAAACTTTTTTAAAAGAAAAAGGAACTCGGAACACATCTTATATGGTGAAACCATGCTACAACAGAGTTTAACGACCAAGAGAACTGGTCGGTTAAGGAACAACGAGAAAAAAATATCTAGTACAAAAGCCTCAATGAAGCAGGAAATGAAAATACCAACAAGAAATTCTTCCACATCTTTTTTTGCAACATCAAAAACTGTACCAATTCCATCAGCAATAAGGGCCAGACCCTGAATTGACTGAACCTTTTCCTCCATCAAAAATCTTTTCAAGACACCAAATTCAAATTTAAGACATGCAAAAATTACAGAGTCAGAAGGAATTATTCAAATTTAGATAGCTCAAAAAAAACAATAATCACTACAGCAAAATAAGTTTTTTGTGGCGTTTTTTTTCTATAGCGACGTTTCTATGCGCCGCTAAAAACCCTCCCGGCTCTAGAAAAAGCGCCGCAAGAAGTACTGCTAGATCCTGCAACGTTAGTTCAAAAACGCTGCTAAAAATACCTTGTTTATAGTGGCGTTTGCATTTATAAACGCCGCTAATACCATATCTTTAGTGTCGTTTGAGTTTTAAAATGTCGCTAAAAATATCCTATTTATAGTGGTCTTTGTATTTCAAAATGCCACTAATACCATATATTTAGTGGTGTTTATATATCAAAATGCTGCTAATGTTGAGTTATAGTGGTGCTTTCCACCAAAACGTCGCTAAATGTGATTATATTGCAATATTTAGTGGTGTTTTTTGCCACAAACGCCGCAAATTTGCCTTTTTGATTTTTTTTTACAAATTACTATTTCTTATTTCAAAATGACATAGCTGAACAGTTTTAACACCATTGACAATTAAAATTGAATTCTTAAATCTGAAATGTAAAAAGACTAAAATTTAAACGTACACAAAGTATAGAAACTCGGAATATAAATTTAAATCATCAGCCACCAGATTCTTTTATTCTAAGATTTGAGTTTCAGGGATACCAAACAAACTGAATTGGAGTATGACAACAAGAAGCGATACAATGGCAACAACGAAAATTTTGCTAACAGTTTTCATGTGTCTTCGTTGGAACCGTATGAGCAGCTGGCTGTGGCAGCCGGAATGAGACCTCAATCCATAGTCATCAGCCACTTGCTGCATCAAGCTGTATGTAAATGCAGCTGAAGAAACTACAGAGTTCGAAAGCAGCAAGTGTATCAGCATCACTTGTTTTTAAAGGAAATGTATGCAAAGATCTACATAATAAGATTTACCATCTTAAATGATTATTTTAAGCAACATATCACAGTTAAATTTGTGAAACTAATGACACCTAGATTTTAGGCACCCTACAAACAAGGCTAAACAAAAGTAGTATTCTTGAGACATATAGATAACTAGTGGCGAGGAAAGGCTTTAAGTTGAAAACTACAAAATTCTTAGATTGCCACATAAATCCATGATAAATAAAAGCAATAGAGAAAACTTATAATGCAAAATCCACCTCTAACGGATGACACTGAAAAAAATATAAATCTCTATATATAAGTATAGCAAGCTCACAAATGGACAACTTGACGCATTTAGATTGTAGTTCAACATTTGTTGTCTTACTCTAACAAATGAAATAATTCAGAAAGATATTATTTAACAAGAGATAACCCAAAATCAGGAAATTAAAGCAACTACTCCACTTTTAAGGCTATTAGCACTGCTAATTTATCAGTTTAGATGAACAAGAAAAGCAGCAAGGTATAATAAAACAAAAAAGCTTGTCCCAAAAATTAGATGAAGCAAATGAAAAAAAACTCAAGTCTACGCAAAGGTAGCAACATTAAAGGATTCACTAAATACCTTAAACATTTAAAAATAAACATATATTAGGAATTTATGTATCTCTAGGAACTTACATTGAAGTTCCCCAGTGCCACTAGTACCATCACCACATTCCAATTCCTCATCACTATCTTATTGGGTTGGCTGTTGAAGTAAAGAAACCTTTGAGTATGCATGAACAACAAAATGTTGTCCAACGACTACCTGGAGAAAAGAAATGTTCAGATCTCTTGTAAAGAAATGTCCAACGTGGTAACTCATATTGTGCACTTCCAAAAGTTACATTTACAGAGTATTTTGTGTCATAGTTTGCAAGGAATGCAACACATGCACCAGACTTTGAACCGAATACATGAGCCCGTAAATCGAAACAGTAATAAAAAATAATGAGAACAAATTCCAAATTGTAATATGTTAAAATTCCTTAATCTCCTTTGAATAGTAAATATTTTTTACCTCCTGGTTACTTCCAAGTGATGTAACTGTAGGATCTGCAGAAACTAAAGCTGGTTCACATAATTTGATGGCTCTATGTAAGTCTCTCAGATGTCCCCATTTTTGGTTCCCTTAGTAATCCTTGTAAAAGATTAAAAAAATAAATTTAGAACCCCAAATTGTTTACCATGAAACAAATAAACCACCATTCTGTATGAAGCACCAGTAGAATCCATTGTAGGTGTTTATCTGTCACAGTATAAATGAATTACATTTCGGCTTATAATGGGGAGTATTTTTCAAACTTACTTAAAAATTTATTATAGTTTTGTTATATAAAAAGGAGGATATTGTATAACCTACATTTGATTTTGATATAACAAAGTGTTTAATGACCAATTTGTAAATTAGATAAATTTTTAAGTATTCAAAAAGTCTTACAAAATGACAAGAAATCGAACTTAAAATGTTTCTAAGTCAAAAAATTAAACCCCCAAAAGTTTTTCTAAGTATTTTCATACTCAAACAACCAAAAAACGCCCAGGCGTATCGATACACTCTTGAGTGTTTCAGAATAGCTTTTGGCTACTGGAATTTTATTTGCAAAATCGTATCGATAGGTTAAACCCGTTTCGATACGACATTCATCTGGGTTTATATTTTTTGTTACGAGTATCGGTACAGCTTCACCTGTACTGATAGAGGGTGCTAAGATTTTCAAATCTTTTCATTTATTATTATGACCGTTGCCTTGTCAGTTATTGGAATAAAAAACTTTGAATTTCATTTAACCCGTATCGATTCGCCCCTAGGTGTATCGATGCATTTTTCAAGGACTTTTACCTCAGATTCTAGTGAGCAAAAACCGTACCGATACGGCTATACCATTTTGATACGAGTATGTTTTTATACTATGCTCATTTCGATATGCCCCTCAAGCGTATTGATACCCCTTGTACACTATGCTCATTGCGGGAAGAAAGCAGCCCAACAGCTTTATTGATGATCCCAACTACCTAAACGGTTAGAAATCAATGAGGGGATATAAAATCAAGTCTCCAAAGCTTCAATAACAACAAGTCAACAAGTCTAAAGCATTCAAGTAAAAATCCAACTACTTTGAGCCTATTAGAGTCATATTTCTTTGTAACCCTCTTGAGAGCTTTTCATTGTAATCTTTTGATTCAAGATTGGGTTGAGTGTACTTGTAATTGAGCAAACACCTATCTTTGTGAGTATATTTTTGTTTGCAAACAAACTTCTTGTAAAAGAGTAAATTGGATCAAGCTTTGGGTAGAAAGCTTTGATCGATTATAACTGCTGCCTTCTTAGCCTAGAAAAAGGGAAGAATTCTTAGTGAATTATTTGAAATCCTTAGTGGGGAGCTAAGGTAGTGGATGTAGAGCTTGTTAGAAACTTGAACCACTATAAATCCTCGTATCTTCAAATTTTCATTTTCAAATTGTTTCCTTTCAAAATTTTAAATTGCTAATTCACCCCATCCTTGCCTTCCAGAACCGATTAATTATCTCAAAAATTGGTATAAGAGCTACACTCATTGGAAGGATTAACATCCTCTTGATTCGATCTGAATGAGATACATCAATCCACAATCGAGGTCATGACAACTACTTCCGGCAACAATTTGTACGAGTCTCAATCGACCACTAACTGACATTCTTTAATGTGGAAAACTATCCTTATTGGAAGAATTGAATGAGGCTATTCATCAAATCTAACGATTACCTCCTTTGGGATGTAATCGAAGAAGGACTATCTATTCTGATAAAGAAATAAGGAGAAAGGCAAGTTCCCAAGTCCGAGCAAGAAATTACTAACGAAGAAAGGAGGAAGTTGCAAATAAATGACAAGGCTTTGCACGTGCTCTTTTATGCACTTGGACTGGATGATTACTCGAATATGTCTTCTTGTACGAGTGCAAAAGAGGTGTAACCCCCTTGACCTGGCCTAGTCGCTAGACCGAACCGAGCGAGCTACATTGGGTTTGCCAAAACAAACCCGTAAAGATTAACTCGAATCACGTCCATTTTTTCTTTTATCTTTTCTAGATTCAACATATTAACCTATGGTGTGTATACTGGTAGCGGTTGAAAACTCAACTCAATCAGGCGTCGAATTGACATCCAATTACACTTAATTGCAATTTAGGGACCAAATTACAATTCTGTAAAAATTTAGGGGCTTAACTCTTTTTGAAGTTACCAATCCTTAATTAGTCAAATTACACGCTTATGGATCAAATTCCAGCTTAAATAAACCATCCCAACTCATCCAATAGTATACATAACATTCAAGGACCATAACGAAAGAAACAGAAACTTCCAAACATCTCATTTTCTAAATCCCAGATTTTAGTATCGATACACGAGCAAGTGTATCGGTACACTTTGCCATTTTCCAAATCCCAGATTCTAGTAGCTCAAAACCGTACTGATACAGCTATTCGCGTATCGATATGCCTTGCCAAAATACCCTTGCCCGTACCGGAACATGTTCTCGCGTATTGAAACGTAGTCCCAAATAATGCTTACCCGTACCCGGTACAGGGACACGTGTACCAATACGCTTGGACTCGTATTGTCCATTTTTGCTGGTTTTACAAGCTTTCAAGGATTCAATCACACTCTAACATGCTTCACTTAGGTACACAATTCCACTAGGGATCAATCCTCATTAAGTCATCACAGAATTATCATTAATTCATGGCATTAAGCTTTAAAAGGGGTAAACTAGAGGCATGCTTCCTAAAATTAAGCCAACCAAAGCATGAATCACAAACCCTAAGTAATACCAAACATTTAAGGCCATTTACAATCTCAAAACAACATAACCAACTTGCCAAAACATGGAGTTTAACAAAACATCTCCCAAAAACAACAATGAACCCCATTGCCTTTATTACTACGAGTCTAGTTCGAAAGTATACATTCAATAGCCGAAGTCCTTGGATATCCTTCGCTTGCTTGCTACCTCCCAAAAAATAGAGGCATGCTTAGTGAGGAGTGCTCAAAAAACACACCATCAATGCATTTTAAAACCATTTTCCAAAAGCCACATTGGAATCACCATTTCAATCATCGAATAAAATATCATGCCTTGAAAACCATGTACTTAACACTTTCAAAAACCAACATATTAAACCATATGCAGCATGTATTATGGATTGACAGTAAATCCCATTGTTGACCCTCAATTTAAGCCTTCCCATGCATAACAACCCATATGCAAAACTTAAAGAGAAAACATGTATAAACCAATATTATACATAAACATCCATCAACATGATACATCAACAATTATATTGGCTTTCAAGTGATCATAAACCAAGTTCCGTTTTCACAAAATAGTTCATCCGATACACGGATTCAACAAGTGTCCTCTCAACACTTCATGCCATCTCAACCGGAATACAAGGGTACATTCACAACCTGAGGACACCAACCCCAATCATCGGTTAGACGCATAATCCACTAACGTAATTTTTCGGTACCATATAACCCCTCAAACGTTAAGGTACTTGGATGGAATATTCGGTACATTGTATAAACCCCTCGACATCCAAGGCGACTTTTTATAGTGCACTATCAATCCTATGGCCGACCAACTATATCCAATAACATATTAAACCACACCACTTGCCAATATAATTCATTATCAACCATGTACCTCACTATTTTTATATGCATCAATTCAAAACCATTTACAAAGCAACTAACCATGCTTTAAAATAAGTATTCCACATACTCACATGGATCATTTACCAAATGCATCCATCATCATTATATGATCAAAAACAGTTTAAAACATAGTTCAAAACATGCTTAAAGAGTAGGTACCATGTCAATCAAAACAAGTGCATAAAATACATTTCATAAAAGCACGACCGATGGGAGAAATCTATTTATACTTACTTCTAAGTTTAAACTAGTGTTTCAAGATAAATTTAAACTCCCAAAACAACCTTTAAACCATTTCAAAGCTAAAATCCACGTTCTCACTCACTGACAACACAAAGCCTAATTTGCCGATGCGAATTACTCTTCCAAAGCTTCTGAAGTGACACTTCAAGCTTGAGGATCAACCCTCCTGATTTCACCACATAAAAACAGAGGATCCAATGCATCAAAATGCATTCACAAACCCAACAACATCAATCCACAACAATCCTCTACAAACACTAGCCGAAACCTTTCCAAAACTATCGAAATCAACGTCAAAAACCTTCCACACTTAACCCAGCCAAAACCTAAAGGTTTAATCCATCAATTAACTTCCATTGACTTCCAAAAACATCCTAAGATTATCCTTATACTTCCAACATTCATTAATCAACCAAAACTCACCAAAGACACAACACTAGCAACCTAACCAATTAGAGATTCACATAGTTTTGGGATGTCAATATTAAAGCCAACTTATCAACATTATAAAACATCAAAATTATGATTATAATTAATCAAGAACTCAGAAAAATAGACCCGAAATAAAAATCAATTAATCTCATCAATTAAAACTTGATTTAACCAATTTCTATAATTAATCATTAAAACCCATTAGAAAACATATGTAAAGGATCAATAACTTGGAAATTTCAGTAAAGAATCATACATTAGAGGAGAAGGACGAAGCTCACCTCTAATGTTGACTTTCCTCATTAATTGTATTGTTTTACATGAGAAAACAAGATTCAAACAATAAGGTTTTGATAGAAATCAATCAAGAACTCTTTTGAAATAAAAAGATTGAAGAAATCAAGAAGTCACTTGAAGACTTTGAAGAAGAGAAGAGTGTTTGGCTGAAGAGAATTTGAGAGAAAATCTTTTAGAGAAGAGTTAGTTACGTAAAGTTTGCTTAGGAAATTAATTATAAAATTAATCCCAAAATATATTTATACTCTTCTTAAATCTTTTTAAAATAGCCAATTAAGGAGAAAAGTCTGATATTAGACTTTGGGCAAATAGCTCCTTAAAGATTCAAAGTTTTGACCCTTTACAGAACTGTCACTAAAAACAATTTTCATTATTTAGATTTTGGTCACTAGCCAAAATGTCAACTTTCCAAATTCCATTTTTCAAAATTGACTTTACGAAAAATATTCATATATTAAATAATAAATTTTAGATATTTTTCCCAAATATTTTCCAACTCAAAAATATTTATTCCGATTTTAATCCTGAATCTAACTCGAATCTCTAACTCAGTCTACCAGACCGTCTAATCAGCCTATAAACTGCTAGGCCCAAAACTGAGGCGTTACAAGAGGTGTGAGACAAGATCGAGACCACCTATGAAGGCGCC
Source organism: Hibiscus mutabilis (assembly GCA_019671005.1). NCBI lineage: Eukaryota > Viridiplantae > Streptophyta > Magnoliopsida > Malvales > Malvaceae > Hibiscus > Hibiscus mutabilis. The sequence continues at coordinate 393,554 of CM033717.1, read as the reverse complement.
AACGATGTAAAGGAGACCAAGATTAGACTTCTCAACTTGAGCAACGAGAATTTCAAAGGCTTCGGAGAGGTCATCCCCGAGGACAAGCTAGTCCGGAAGATCATCTACTCCCTTCCCGAGTCATAGATGAAAATAGGACCACCATCATCGAGACCAAAGACCTCAAAACCTTGAAGCTTGATGCTCTTATGGGTTTTCTCTTTACTTATGAGATCATGAAGAAAGGTAGAGAAAATTAGAAGAAGAGAGAAGAGAAGAAGATCGAGAAGAAACAAGTAGAAAATAAGAAAACTGGAATTGCTCTCAAAGCTTCACTTGAGGAGAGAGATTCTAGTGAGGAAGAAGATGAAGAAATGGCTATGCTAGCCAAACGGTTCACTTAGTTCATGAAATCCAACCGGGGAAGAAAGTTCCATCGAAGAGGGATTTCAAGAACAAGAACAAAGAGGAAGAGAATGATCAACTTATTTGCTTTGAGTGCAAGAAGTCAGGGCACATAAGAACTGAATGCCCCCAACTCAAACGGAAGAGCTTCAGGAAGAAGAAGCTCAAGGCAAATGTTGCTACTTGGAGTGATGAGGAATCATCTGATGAAGGGGAGCAAAAAGTTGCCAACCTTTTCCTCATGGCTTTTGAGGAGGATCATAAGGTAACCTCTAACTCATCTACATTTGATTTCACTTTCGATGAGCTTCAAGAAGCTTACGATAAGTTACAAGAGGTTTATGACGAGTTGGTAGAAAAATATAAGGAATCGATTTTTGAAAAACAAGAAAAAGATTTTCGATTTGAAAAACAAAAAATGATTCCCTAATCCAAACTTGAAAAGAAAGTTTTTGATTTAAAAAAAACAAAATGATTTTGAAAAGAAAAATTATGATTTAAAAAACCTTCTTTCCAAAGTTTATATGATCACCAAAGGGAAGTTGGTGATCCCAAAGCTTCTCTAAACAAAGTTGGGAAACAAGGTTTTGAAAAAGGAAGTCCTTTAAAACCCAACTATATAAAGAGAAACTTCAATGGCTACAAACAAAGAAGCTTCCCGAGGCCCTCTAGAGGAAAAATGATTAGAAGTGTTTGGGTTCGAAAAGAACTCATCACATCTAATGATACTAGTTCCATTGCTTCTTGGATTCCCAAGGGAACAAGATTTTGGGAGCTAATACTCATGGACCCAAAATGATTTGGGTACCAAAAATCAAGACTTATCTTTGTTTGTAGGGGAGTATTGTTTCAAAGCCAAAGCTACATGTACAAATTCGTGGTACCTTGATAGTGGATGCTCGAGACACATGACCGGTGAAAAGAGTCGATTCTTGGAGCTAAAACCAAAGAGTGGATGAGTAATGACTTTCAGTGATGACTCCAAAGGCCACATTGAAGGAAATGGTTCCATTGGCAATCACTCTTCCATACTTTTTGACAATGTTTTGTATGTTAACGGTATAAAACAAAATCTTTTAAGCATAAGCTAATTTTGTGATAAAGGTTTCAATGTTCTTTTTGATTTAAATGGTTGCAAAATTATCAACATTGGAACTAACAAAATTGTGTTTATTGGTCATCGCATAGGAAACATATACATGGTGCATTTAGATGACATTCATATTTCAAATGCATGTTTTGTTGCAAAAGATGAACATGACTCATGGTTATGGCATAGAAAACTAGGGCATGCAAGCATGAGTAATTTAGAAAATTTGGTTTCAAATGATCTTGTAAGAGGTTTGCCAAAAATAAAGTTTTCTTTTGGAAAAATTTGTGATGCTTGTGCAAATGGTAAACACAAAAGAGTTTCTTTTAAACATATTAATGATGTTTCTATAAGTAGAGTTTTACAATTAATCCACATGGATCTTTTTGGCCCCATTAGGACTATAAGTTTGGGTGGAAAATCATATGCATTTGCTTTAGTTGACGATTTCTCTAGATTTACTTGGGTTCTATTTTTAAGTACCAATGATGAGGCTTTAGAAAAATTCGTCACGTTTTCAAAAATTACTCAAAATGATGTTGGTCACTCTATTTCTCATATTAGAAGTGATCATAGAACCGAATTTCAAAATCTAGGTTTTAAGGATTTTTGTAACTCAAATGGTATAAACCATAATTTTTCCGCTCCTTGCACTCTTCAACAAAATGGGGTTGTTGAGAGGAAAAATCATACTTTAAAAGAAATGGCTAGAACCATGCTTTGTGAAAACAATTTGCCTAAGTATTTTTTGGCAGAAGCCACAAATACCGTATGTTATTGTCAACCGAGTAATGATTATGCCTATTTTAAAGAAAACACCTTATGAGATTTTAAAATATAAAAAATCCTAACATTAGCTACTTTTATCCTTTTGGATGTAAATGTTTAGTTTTAAATAATGGAAAAGACAATTAGGGCAAATTTGATGCTAAAAGTGATGAAGCTATTTTATTAGGTTATTCTTTAAACTCTAAAGTCTATCAAGTATTTGATAAAAGAACTTTGGTAGTTGAAGAGTCTATTTATGTGGTTTTCGATGATAACATCCTTTCGATGAATGATTCTTGTGATGATGATGATGTAAGAATTTTTGAAGTCAATGATGGTGGACAATCATCATAGGTAGATGAAGTTCCATCCAAAAAGAAGAAGCACAAGATCCACCTCTAGATCTTTTCTAGAGGAAATGGAAGTGAGCTACCCAAGGGAGTTCAACTATGTCAAAGGTGGTGAGATTTTGGGTGATCCATCCAAAGGGATAACCACTATATATTTTCTTAAAAATGCTTGTAATGTTGCATTGATCTCATGCATAGAGCCTAAAAATATCAAAGAATCATTAAATAATGAATATTGGATATTGGCTATGCAAGAAGAATTAAACCAATTTGAGAGAAGTCAAGTACAAACATTAGTTGATAGGCCTAGTAATAAATCTACCATGAAAACTAGATGGGCTTTTAGAAACAAACTAGATGAAAGTGGTAACATACGGAGAAACAAGGTTAGACTTGTTGCTCAAGGTTACACTCAAGAAGAAGGAATCGATTTTGATGAAACCTATGCAATCGTAGCTAGAATGGAAGCTATTAGGATGCTTCTTGCATTTTCATGTTATCATAAATTCAAGCCTTTTCAAATGGATGTAAAAAGTGTTTTTCTAAATAGTTTTATAAATGAAGAAGTGTATGTAGAACAACCACCAGTTTTAAAGATTCAAAATAACCAAACCATGTTTTTAAACTTACAAAAGCTTTATATTGTTTGAAACAAGCTCCTAGAGCTTTGTATGAAAGGTTATCAAATTTTTTAATTGAAAAAGTTTTTAACAAAGGAAGGGTAGATACTACACTCTTCATTAAAAGAAAAGGCAAAGACATCTTAGTAGTTCAAATTTATGTTGATGATATCATTTTTGGTTCTACTAATGAGTTGCTTTGCCAAAATTTTGCTAAGTTGATGTAAGGTGAGTTTGAAATGAGCATGATGGGGGAGCATTCATTCTTTTTGGGACTCCAAATCAAAAAAGGAAGGATGACATCTTCATCAATCAAGCTAAGTACATCGAGGACATGCTCAAGAATAGCTTGGAGAATGTGAAACCTCAAGCCACACCAATGAGCTCTTCTATAATGCTTCACATAGATGAATGAGGTAAGTGTGTTGATTTAAAGCTTTATAGATCAATGATATGATCTTTGCTTTATATTAACGCAAGTAGACCATATATCATGTTTAGTGTTTGCTTGTGTGCTAGATTTCAAGCTAGTCTTAGAGAATCACACCTTATAACTATTAAGAGAACCATATACCTTAGAGACACACCTTATTTAGGCCTTTGGTATCCTAGAGATTCCTCATTTGCTTTGAATGCTTATTCGGATGCGGATTATGGAGGTTGTAAGATAGAGAGAAAAAGTACCTTCGGTACTTGTCAATTCCTAGGTAGTATGCTTATATCATGGTTTCCAAAGAAGTGTAGCATTATCTACCATCAAAGCGGAATACATATCGGCCGAAAGTTGTTGAGTTTAAATTCTTTGGATGAAGCAGCAACTTTTAGATTATAGAATTGATGTATGTATCATCCCTTTTAAGTGTGAAAACACTAGTGCCATATGTCTCACTAAGAATCTCATCCAACATTCTAGAACCAAGCACATAGAGATAAGACATCATTTCATTAGAGATCATGTCTTGAAAAACGATGTTGTTCTAGAATATGTAGACACCTTGAACCAATTAGAGGATATCTTCACCAAACCCTTAGATAAAGAGCGTTTTTGATCTCTTAGGAGAGAGTTAGGTTTAACTAGCCTTTCTTGAGCCTTAGAGCCTTTTGGTGTTAAAATCTTGCTTGAATTTGGTTGATTTCAATGCTTATGTGTTTTTGCTCCTATATGCATCTATGCTTGTTGCTAGGGGAAATATGCATCTGTTTTAGATCATGCATGATATACATATATCATTTACATGCATTTTTATTCGAGTAAAATCAAATTTTTGAGCACCTTGCAGTCAAAAATGACATTTTTTGGCTCAAGGCTACTGATAGGGATAACGTGTATCGGTACGGGTATCTTGAGACAACTTCGGTACAGTTTAACCTGTATCGATATGGGATCGAGTATCGAAATGGCTAAAAACCGTTCCAATATGGTGTTTCGATACATACATGTGGCATATCGATACGCGTAGCCGCTGGTCTTTAAATGAGCCATAAAAGGGTTATTTCTCTTTAATTAAAATACTCTCAAACCCTAGATACGATTTTTTCCTATATAAACTCTCACAATCCCTTTGTTTTTCACACAATTCATCAAATCTCTTGAGAACTTTTGGGTTTCTCATCAAACCCTAGCAAAATCTTCAAGTTTTGTGCATCATCATCTCCTCATTCATCCTCAATCCGAATTCAAGGTATAAACTCTATTTTTTTATTTTTCAATTTTGTTCTTATTTATATACTGTTTATGTTTCAAAATTATATATTTAGTATGTATATAACATAGTTTTCAAAGATTTTACAAAAAATTATTTCAAAATTGAAATTTTTTTGTTCAAATATAAAATTATACTTGTATATTTTTCAACATTGTTTTTCAGTTTTTTTATTTAACCAAAAATTCTTTTTATACTTGTATATGATTTTAAACTATACGATATAAATTTTTACATATACCCGAGTCAAATTTTTAGGTAATATTTCAAAATGCTCATCATATGTGCAATTATGGTCTAAGGTTTGATTTCATGCCCATAAAATTATCTCTCTTTTTTACGTGTATTTTGAAAATATAAAAAAATTCTATCGTACTAAAAACCAGCATCGAATATGAAATTAAAAAAATATAGTTATAGGATTGGATCGGGATTCGTTAGGTTCAGGTTAAATGATTAATACCAATGATGGTTGATTTTGAAACATTGAATGATTGGTACTAAACCTAAATGATAATATTAACAAATAAAAAAATATGTTTTTACAAGAATATATGATTAATTCTTTATATAATATATACGACTAGATTCACACCCAAGTCCAACTCAAAACGAATTAGCCTAAAAATTTAAAGATTGACCCGACTCGACCCGATCCGAACGACCCGATATCAACCCGACTCGAAAACATCTGATCCGATATTGATCCGACCCAAAAACAATCGATATGATATTGATCCGAATCACTGATCCAATACCCGAATTGACCCAAATCATCATAGAACCGAACTAAAATCCAAACTAAACCCGAACCGACCCGACCCAAATTTAAACCGAATACAGACAAACCCGAAATGAACCGAACCGAAACGATCCGAACCAAAACGAACGACCCGTTTACCACCTCTAATTGAGCATGTCTTTGAAACATCATACATGTTTGCACATGGTTTTGCTCCGTATATTATGTTATATATTAATTCACAAATTTATACTATCTCTTTTGCTTATAAAGGATTATATGAGTATGGGATACATTATTCAATTTTGATTAATTTGTGTTTTATATCACTAAATATGTCTTTTAGTTTCATCGAGTTTAAAGGGATGAAATACTTGATTATTTAAGCAATGTCAATGGTTTAGATCGCGTTGTAAATGGTGTGACTAAGTTGGGAAATTTTTGGTTTAGTATAATCTTTAAACTTTGAACCATTATGCACATTACCCCACTTATCTTTTTCTTTTAAAACATGATATTCAAAGAACATACAATGTGACACATAATATATATTAAATTATGAAAACCTTAAAGAAAATTCATAAACTTTTTAAAATTAATAAAATGTTCGAAAAAATGTTTTTCTAGTTAAAAAATAAGAATTTTGTATAGAAATTTCTTGAAGTATTTGAATTTAATATGTATTATTTTGTAGGTTTTACTATTAATTTATGATTGATAATACCAACATGTGTTCTTTTGCCCAAACTACTTCCTCTTTTTATTTGGATCCAACATACTCGTTAGCCAAACTAGGTGATTCCAACTCACATTTGTAACTCGAATCTTTCTGACTCAATTCTCATTACCTCAAGCTCCAAATTCTCGTAATGTTTTTATTTTTCTTTCGACTATTTTCTCTTTTTCTTGATATGTATACAGATATGGTATAATTAATTCATACCATCTATTTCTCTTTTGTTTGGCTTTTCTATATAAATATCACCCTTAAAAATTATTATCAAAACCACTCATTAAAATTTAATTCCTAAAATGGTACACTCGATAACGAAAATGATAAAAAAAAACACCACTGATAGAACAAGTTTTCGTTAGCATACGTCGAGACAACAACACATATAATTGGACCTTATCTTTAATCACTCAACAAATGTATGTTAAAAGACTTAAAAGGGATAATAAATCCAATATCTAACAATGTAGGCAAAAACATGTCCAATTAATCATGCTCTTTCTTTTTTTTTAAAAAAAAAATTATCTCGAGAATTAATTTTTTATTAGTATTATTTTGATAATAAATTAATAATAAAAAGAGTAATTATTTTATGTACAGTGATTTTTTTCCTTCCATTTTTTTTATAGCTGTCATGTGACTTTTTTAAGGACCTTAAACTCTAATATCTCAATTTTAAATCATAAAATAAATATATTTTCAAACACTTAAACTTATAAAATATTTTTCTTTAAGATATATTTTTGGTAAAAAAGCCCTATATATATTTTTTGTTTTATCGGTTATATAGGGATTTGCTTGAAACGAGGTATGAATGACACTCGAAACAACATGAAAAAACACATAAGCAAAAAAGCTCAAACTTGAAAAGGTCTCGACATTTTGGTAATCAAAATCAACATAAAAGAGCAAAGTCAAGACGGAGAAACCAAACCAAAATTAAAGAAAGGATCACTGCTTCTTCAAGAGCAAAGGGCCAACATTGTCGCCTGTAGCTTTGTTGTGTTTCACATGGCTTCCATCGCAGAGAGGGAAAGTACCAGACCTCCAGCATCTACATTCAAACAAAATTCAAAAACCATATAAACAAAACATCATCAGCATAAAATCAGTATTACGACAGAGAGAAAAAGAAACCCAATAAAACAGAGAGAACCAACCTGCAATAAGGGGTAAGCGGCTTGGACAGCTCCGTGACGACGACGGAGTCGACCACTTTGTCTTCAGTCTTTCTTATTTCTGGGTTTATGGTTTGTCCCTCGGCTCTGACCACCAAACCCGATGATCGCCGAGGCCTTGGATTGACACAAAAAGCGGAGCTTGGCTTGAGGCTCGTCCCCAAAGCCGTTGTGGATACGTATTGGCAGATGCTGGAACCGAATGTGCTCAAAGTGGAGGCCATTGGAAGAGTTTTTCAGTGAAGTGATACGACTGTGTCGGATTGGTTTAGAGAGATCTGGAATTCCGACTGTGGTTGGTAGATGAGAGATGTGGGGGTTTATCTTTTTGGGATGGAAAGTTGGTAGCGAACTTGTGGCGAACACGCTATCCATCAATGCTGTGAATGGAAAGAGCGACACGTCGTTTTGGCCTTTTTTTTTTTTTTTGAAAAGTCTTCCCTGATCCTGGCTTTCTAATTCAGGTCACTCAACTCTTAGGATGTTTTAAATATGGTTACTAAAATCGAAAAATCTCCATTAAAGTCATTGCAGTTAGGAAAAATTTTCATTTCAATCACTAAACCGTTAAAAGGATAACGAGGACTGACATGGCACGCCCTTAAAATATTCAACCACTTAATCTTATAGGATTTTTAAAAATGACACCAAACTTTTTAGTTTTCGCACTTTTAACCTCAAATTATTGAAAATTTGCAATTTGATCATGATTTATCTAGAATTCACAATTTATCATCACACTTCTCGATTTTTCATTTTTGACCTAAAATTATCAAAACTTTTCAATTGATCCTAATTTCATTAGAATTCACAGTTTAACCATTACACTTCCAGATGTTTCTCTCTCAGCCTCATAGGAAATCCCTTGCTATGCGTCCCCTCTATGCCAAAGTCTGGAGGTAGTAGATTTTTGGATTTGTACTTCATACTTGCAATGTCATTGGGCTTAGCTTGGTTCCCCCCCCCCCAACAACTTACTAGATTTTTCAAGGGCTGCTGTTGTTTGTATGGCTTTGGGCCTCATTGCATTGGTAACTATGGCCGTGCTTGCGATTTATAAGTCCAATCAGCAGAAGCAAATGGTGTTAAAGGTAAATATTTACTTTTTTCTATTATTTATCATAAATTGTTTTTTATTTTATAAGGGTGTTATAATGCTTATAGCATTATGGCATTATGTCCGGATCTGGTCTACTCTTTACATATGAACAACCTGGCCCAAAATGGACATTGGTTTATGAGTTTCCATCTCCCTATTTTGTCCAACTTATTACCAACATCCTTCACTGGCAATGCCATTTGTGGTCACGATGCTACAAGTTGCAATTCCTTGTGGAATTCCCACAATGGGAGGGTGTTACTTTTACGTGCAAAACCGTACAATCGAATTCCCTTATCAATTCACAATTCACAATTCACAATTCACATGGAAGATCTAACGAAGCAAGGATTATTGCTTCATTGATAGGAATTTGATTCCTTTATCTCCCGAAAGGCAAGGAATTATGATGCCGGTAATTTTAGATAAAGAAAATTCCTTCGCTTCGGCAGAGGCGGCCAATGGTGGACGTTAGCAATCAAGTGTATATGTCCCATGGAAATTGGAATTGGTCCATAGATCTTCAACCTTTTGAATTAAATAACCCAAAAGTAAGTAATCCATTTAAAATATACTAATATTTATATCAATAAAGCAAGGAATGCGTGGGGGTGGGGGTGGGGCAAATGTGTATCTCATCTCTTGGATATTATTATTAAAATCTTAATTCTGTTTAATTTATTTTATTTAATTTGAATAATTTATTATTGTTAATACAAGATATGATGTTGAAGCTTAGAGATGATTTATATGGATCGTTGAGAGTCCACAGTAGTGGTTAATCGAGACGTATTAGATAAACTGATTAATATCATATTAAAAGTTATATTATAAATTATGTTATTTTCCTTTTGAATAATTTTATCGTGTTTATAGTGACTAAAACGATTATGTAAGAGAGAAGCTATGAAGAGGGGCCACAAGAGGAGACAAAAGGTGGGAACATTTACGAGAAATCTTTATTCTTAATAGCCGTATGTGAAACTATGAGCTGTATAACCAACAAAGTACACACATATATAAATATACCTACAAAAAGACATGAACAAAATGGTCCAAGGAGATGGCTAAGAGAATAATGGAGGATTTCTTTTTATAGTTTAAGCTTAGCTAGGTCCTTCGTACGATAAATTAAAAAAAAAATCAAATTATTAAGTACATACATAAATATATTGGGAAAGATAACATTCTTAATAAATTTATTCAAAAAATTAAATTTGTTTATTTTTATTTAAACTAAAATATCCACCGGCGCTGATAATAATGATTAATCCTATATGCTCGATACGAGTCAGATCATGCTATCACGAAATAGAAATAGTGTTACACAAAAGATTCTTTGTGGCTAAATGTGTCAAATATTGCACACTATTTTCTATGATAAAAGAAATTGTTGATGATGATATTTAATACTAGTAATTATTTTTATATTAGCTAAGTGAATCTGGATCCAATAACGAACAACAAAGCAAACACAATTATGTCTACGTCTATGACTAATATGAGTGGAATATTTTCACATGATCACTATAAGCCATCAATGAAACGCCATGCAATATTCACTCATGTCATTTGCATTCATTTTTATAATATAATTTAATTATACAATTAACAGACATGTTTGAATTGCAAAACAAAACTCAAAATTAAAATTCCCAGAGAGAGGGAAGAAAAACAGTAAAGCAAATCAACTGCAGGTTTGCAAGTTAAAGTTGCTGCATTCCAACAATGCCTTGGCTGTCATTTCCCGTTCGAATCTCCAAATGTAATTCAAACCCACCAACAGCTCGGTAATGGCTGCTTCGGTCTTGTCTTTGTTCGCGAAGAAAAGAGTTTGCAAAAGAAGAACATTCGTTCTGGGCAACAAATTCTGCTGTTCGAAGCTCCTTTCGCTTTGCCATTTGATCATGTTGTGCGCTAATGGCGATAACCAGCCCAAGATCCTTCCCAGAGCTGTTCTCCATTCACCGGCGAGCTCTTGATCACTGGCCGAAAACCCCACTCCTTTTAGCCTACTTCTTAGAGACGATCGGATACTGTTCGGTAACATGGAGTAAAGATCGTCTCTTGCATCCACGCCCACCAGTTGTGGCGACTTGATCATTTTCTCCATGATTATAATCAAATTCGAGTAGTGTAAGGCTAACGCCGCCGCACCTAACGTGCTCGGCGGTGGCTTGAGAAGCTTCGAGTTCGACTCAAAGAACCCGGGCGTCGAGTCTTTGTTTTCTTCGGGTTTAGAGTTTTCGGTGGGATGAACGGTTGCGGAAGCGGAGAGGCTTCGTGGTAATAACGAAGGACCGATCCCGAAAACAAGCTTGATCCTTGCTAAAATAGTGAAGATCGATCTCACGGCCATGGAAACAACCATGTCGAAGCTTCTGTTCCATAGGGATCTTTCTTTTAAATATTTAACCTCTTGCCTTTGCCAGAAAAGCCTCTGCTGCAGATCGATAATCTTTTGCTCTTTAATCGCTTCTTTACACTGAAAACACTTCCTCAGATTGTTCTCGATCGTCGACAACTCCTCCATTTCTTTATACAAAGTCGCCGTGATCGTCACGTACCGATCCATCTTCTTGTTCTTAGCTTCCATCTCTTTGGGACTCATAACCCAGCCATGGCTATCGTGACCCGAGTTGGCGAGCTCATCGAACCACCGATCGAAACACTGAAGATTCGAGTCGTGGCACCGCTTGCTTAGCCTCGAAACATGCTTAGCCACGACCCTAACGTTCTCGGCCATCTCGGCACACGCCAGCCCCAGCAGAAAAGACTCGTCGTTGGACACGATCTTGCGGACACCTTCGAGAGATATCGATTCGTCGCGAAGACGAATCACGGTCTTGTCTGAAAGTGAATTCCATAAATGGAGAAGCTTTGACAAAAGGCCAGCGGTTTCGAAGGATAAAACCCCAACGGTAGATTTATGCTTCGGAAGTTTCGAGTTTGGGACCGAAATTCTTGCAGTATCTAAGCTGTTGGATATGGACTTTTTCACTTTAATCAGCCATGTTTCAAGTGCCATGGATTCCAGTTCCTGGGAAAAGAAATTTGAAGAAGAAGAAGAAGAAGATCGAACTGAAACAAATGAAGAGCAAAGCTAACCCTTTTAGAAGATAACAGACTGTTTAAAGAGGGAAATAATCCAAGAGTGGAGTTTGCAGATAGATAACGATATTGAGAAATAGATCGAAGCTTGAAATTTCTGTAGATGTGAGGCTCGTGGGATGTTGAGGCCATTATACAAATAGCAATACCATTGTAAACAGTTCAATTTTTTTTTAAAAATTTAAAAAATAGTAAAAAAAGGAGAGATACACATTGAAATCATCATAATTTGGTCCTTCCACTATGCTCGAATTAGTGATTCAATTCTTCTACTTTAATTTGATATAATTTGATCCTTCTACTTTGTATAATAGTATTAGTTAGTTCAAATAGTTGAGAACAGTTAATTTTTAGCTTTAGAATGGTTAGTTAAGAAAACCTAATGTCTATTTTAACCAGGATTGTTATTTGGACTAACTATTAATATTAGAAAAAAGAGATGTTGATTATATCAAATTTAAACACAAATGAAGGACCAAAATCAGAATTGGATAAAGTTGTTAGTTGTTTTTGGTTGTTATTTGTTTGTTTTCTACAATGAAGCAAAGCGAAGGTCATATAAATATTGTCCTTTTCCTTTATGATTTTTTTATAAGCGTAGTCTTTTTCTTACTAGCTGCTTTACTTTTGTTGCATTTCACTACAAGAAAAGTGCAATATTTACCTTATCAATCCCTCAAATATTTAATTATTTAATATTGGAGGTGAAATCTTTTCATATGAAATGAAAGATGTAATCTTTAAGGAAAAAAGAGAGAAAAATGAAAGCCCCACTCACTCATTGAATCACATGGGTTGGGTGTGTGGGGGTCATCACTCATCAAAGAGTAGAGACTAGAGAGACAGCCTGAGATTTGACACTCTAAAATCCCTTCTTCTTCTTCTTCTTCTTCTTCTTCTTCTTCTTCATCTTCTTTACTTCTTTGATCCTTTGTTTTTGAAGCTTTGCCTTTCCTTTTGGGTACAAATGGAAAGGCAGGGAAGACTGGCCTTGGTTTAATTGTCGGGAATGGATAGGCAAACTTCATACATCTTCATGCCTCGATTCAAGTGTCTCATTGCCCAAGACTTCCCACTTGCTTTCCTTATTATGCTTAATCCCTAAGATCACTTCACATTCACATTCACATTCCAACTTGTGCTTGTTTATTTCTATTCATATCCCCTTTTCACACATTTTACAATGTCTAGCTGCGGAACTTGACGAAAGAATTGGGGGCTAACTTATAATTTTTAAAAAATTAGAGGTTAAAATTGAAGGGTTTTATTTATAATTTTTTTTAAAATTTGGGGTTTAACTACATTTTTTAAAAGTTTGATAGGCATAATGAGAACTTTTAAAAGTTATAGGGGTAAATTAATTTTTTTAAATTGGTTAAAATCTAATTTTTCAAAATTTTGGAGGGTAATGGTCCACAGATTTCCATTATGTTCTACCTCTAACAATGCCCAAAGCCATCCATGGGTGGGTGATAGAAATATAATCTTGAAATGATTTATTTTGGTGGACTCTTTCTGTGTCGATAATTTTGTGGATTTATATTTTAAATTTCGATGATATGTGATTATCTGATTTATTGATTATACTATTAATATATCAAGTATAAAATCACATATATACATAGATTGGAATAGAAATTATCTACCTTTTTTGGTGCCCTATTTATGCCCACATTAAAAATTAGGTTTAGGGTTTAAAGTTGGAGTTTATGGTTAGGGAATTTGGGATATGGTGTATTTTTAAGGTTTAAAATTTAAAATTTAGGGTTAATACTTAGAATTTAATTTTCTAATATTTTTTAGTGTTAGATGCATAAAAAAAGCATCGAAAATGGGCATAAGATTTTTGTACCATAAATTAAGAGGTTTAGATTAAAAACGAAAATCAATTATTAAAGAAGATGTAATAGACATGTATTTTTGGATGAATGCAATGAACCAAATATTCTTAGGTATCCAAAGTCTAGGGAGATTTTGGATACACTGCCTACTTAACTCGACAATGAGATATTAATCCAACAAATAATAGACCAACATCTAGCGATTGTCCAATATTGACTCTATACACTTAATGCGACTTCTATGTTATTATTCCATCACATTCGGATTAATTTAACAAAAAAATAGAAGTATGAGGACTAAAAGGTTTATTCCGCCACTTAAAATTATTAAAGAATCATGAACCATGAACCATGCGTGACAATGCGGTAGCACGCTGGCCAGCTCCGGTGCTGCCACAAGGTCCGGCTGTGGCTCAACATTAAATCATGAATACATATAAAGCCCCGCCATTGTTTCCAAAATCCACAAATTATGGTGTGAATGTGAGGGTGATGCCATCATCCATGTAGAAGAACCGTGGCTGATGATTTCACTTAACCTATACATATTTTAATCCATGCTTAAGCAATTAGGGCATGGGACTAATTAATTTACAAGTTGGGTGGTAAAATGAGTGAATGTGAACATTCGTTTAGGACAAAACAAACTCGAACCAAAAATTTGACTTAAAAATGAGTTTGAGTTTTTTTTTTATGTCGATTTGATCGTATAGTAAGAAAATATTAGAATACGACGAAATTCAAATCCTAGATATTTGAATATGAAAAATCCCTACCTTGGTTCCTAAACAACTATTTTGGTCTTTAGACGCCATGCACCACAATTCATTCATTTGACTACATTAAAGTGAAAGCTACTCTCCATGCAAATATTGTTTCAATTCTTCTCCAATAATATTAAAGATGGTTGGAAAGAGAGATTGAAAGGGAAATGTCCTCTATTCAAAAAAGAAAGAAAGAAAGGGATCAGTTGCATTAAATTGTTTGATCTTTTCTGATGCACTAAATTATAATCTGATCGCTTTAGTAGTTATAAATTTTAAGATAATACGATCATGTAATTACATTTTTAAGACCCTAAAAATTTATATTTCAATCTTAACCTTATAATGGGTTGTCTAAACTTATTAGCCGACTCACTAAATGAATAACCAACAAAAAAAATAAATACAACTCAATGAATTACCATGGATGGAGTAGGACCCACTATGAAGACCTTTCTTAATTGGTAGCAAATCAAAGGTTCTGTTTGTCTCCTTGTTGATGTGGACCAAATTAGAAGTGTGCATTACTAAGATTCCACTACCAGTGCTTTATTAATCACCAAATTAACTCACTAAAGAAGGAAAAATAAAGTAAAAGAATTATAGGAAAGGAGTAGAGAAAATAAGGCATCTGGTTTTGGCAGAAATGAAGGAGCATTGTTCCACTTCTGCTCAACATTCCCTAAAAAAATAGTCCCATTGGCATTGCCCATCCATTTACGAACAATATTAAGCAGCAATAGACGCAAGAATTTATGTCAGAGATGTGAACCGTAAGAAAGTTATATTAAAAAAATCATTGAATGTGAAATTATAAAATTTTAGGAGGTGCAAACTAGGGGTGTTCATAAAAACCCGAACAGATGTACCATACGAAAAACCCGAAAAAACCGGACTAAATGGTAGGTAACTGTACCGATAAAAATTAATTCAAACGGTACGGTAACCGTATCGGTAAAATTAGCGGTTAAACGAGACAGAAACGGTTTCAATTTTTCGCTAAACGGTTAACCGAAAAAACAGATAAGAAATTTTAAAATTATTTTTATATTAATATTAAATTATTGATTATTACTAATATATGTGTAATTATCATACTTAAACTATATTTTATAATGATATTAAATTATTAGTAATAATCAAACGTGTATGTACGTCTGTTCGAACGTGCATCTATTCTAGTATTGAGATATAGTGGGATATGTGTTGCATCCTTTTGTTTTTGTTGAGTTTTTCAGCGTGGTTGCAAACAGTTTTTGTCTTGGGGCATTGGTTTGATCTTGTAGCTCATTTTACGGATCATAATGTCGTGTCTTTGTTTTATTTACATTTGCTCTTGAACAACTTTATTGAGCTCGTGTTCATGTTATTGTGATCATGAAATGAAATAAATTTGAATTACTTTTTTCTCTTTCAGTGTTATTGTCTCGATTTCGGTTGACTCAAACGGCAGAGGAAATTTTAACAAAATTCTTTTCCTTTAAAAAACTATAATGATATCACATTATTGATTATACAAATAATTATGTAATTAATATAAATTATTGATTATTACTAATATTTGTGTAATTAATATAAATTTTCTACACTTTTAATTGTTTTAAATTTTGAAGACTTTTTAAATATAAATATTGAAGACTTTATTTGGTTGATTTTCTAAAACAATTAAATTTAGTAATAATAAATATATAAAATGGTTTATGGTTAACCGAGTAACCGTACTGAATAAAGCGGTTAACTATTTAGACAATTGTAATCACTCATTTTTACTTGTAAATATATTAATATTGCATGTATATTTATTATATGAATGTTACTAATATAAGGTGGTGTGTGCATGTATAAGCTATGTATACGTATTAGGGGTGTATGTATGTCGCGTATGTATCTAGTGTATGAGCGTATTTGATTAATATTTAGATGTTATGTTAATTATATGTATGATTATATGTACATATACTAGAATATTATATTAATTAATGATCGTATAATATAAGTATATATTTTCGTATGTATATGTATTGCTGTTATAATTATACTATTATTATTATTGGGCTGACAAAATGAAAAAATTAAATATATTAAACCCAAATAAAAAATTACAGTCCAATTACAAATCCAATTACAAGGCCCGTTTGGCCCAAATCTGAACCCCATTTAATTACAATGTGCAGGTAACTGTGGGCCGTTGGATCAAGATCTGATCCAACGGCCACGATGCAATGGAAGTCAAAAATATCTGCCAGGCACGTGCTCCACACGTATGGACCGTTCGAGTGCCACGCGCGCGTGTGGTCCACGCGCGGACGCTTTAATATCCCACGCTCGCGTAAGATCCACGCGTTCTGACTCCTCGACTACGGAGCTCCACGTGGCAAAATCTCAAGCCGTCTCATCAGATCGAGGCTTCATCCAGGCCGATCGTTCTTCAAGCCATCTCGACCGTTAGATCGATCGATCTAACGGCCGAAAAAACGCGCCTGGCGGCCGGGCGAACGACCCACCGCCACCGCCACCGCACCGATATTCAGTCCCCGCGTTCAGATTATGCCAAAGACAACAAGCAAAGTGTCAGTTCAGATCTGAAAAAAGGAAGATGCAACTTGCAACCAAAAACAGAGGCAATAATATATATGAAACGGGGCTTTTGTAACGGGGCTAGCGAAAAAAAAGATTAGCGAAAAAAAAAGAGAGAACAAGGGTAGTAACACAAAAAACAGAGATCTTGTAATACAAAAAACCCTGAAAGTTGTAAACATCGAAGATAATCAAAAGGCAGTCCAGTGGTAAATTTTTGTCTTTTTTTTCTTACCTGTTTTCTTTACATGCATATACGAAAGATTAACAAAAAAAAACAGAAATAAAAGAGGAGAGTAGTCTTACCGAATCGTTTGTGGGTCTTCCCTTCCTCTGTGACAAGCCTCTCGGCTTCTACAAGCCAGATCTGGTGAACTAAAGGGAGGGGAAGACCCCTTGTGGTTTTGTTTTGGTCTAAAAAAAATATTTTTGGTTCGTATTTCCTAGATCTAGGGCGAATAGGGGAATATCCTCTGAATCCAACCTAGGATTCATGTTGAGGACGAAAAGAAGACTATTTTGGTGTATTTTGGGAGCCTACCGGCGCTGGTTAGCGGCGGCCGGCGGTGGAGAACACGGCGGCCGGCCGCCAGATTCTGGGTTTTAATAAGAACATTTGAGAGAATGAAGAACAGAGAGTTCTTACAAAAAAAATGAAACGAATGACCAAAATCTGATTTCGGCCTAAAAAGGGGGTTTTTATAGTTGTTTTTATTTTACTAAATGGGTAAATTACACACTTAATCCCACCGCGTTTTCAATATTTTCATTTTTGTCTTGCCGCATGGTATAATAATCTGATTCAGTCCCCCGATTTTTCAAAAGATTACAATTTCGTCCCTAAATTACACCAAGCGTTTCGAATGGTAAAATTACGTCCTTAACCATCCCCCGTTTTTGGATTTTTCACTTTGGGTCCGCCCCTTGGTCTAATTACAATTTCTGGTCCTTTTAGGTTTTGTTTGTTTTCGCAATTTCGTCCCCCAAATTACATATTATTGTTCTTCAATTTCGCCACCGACTTTTGTTTTTCTTTCATTTGATCCTATTTTCTTTGTAAATATTATTGTTCGTATTATAATCGTATATGTTGATATTATTTTATTTCATGTCCTCGTATATGACTCGTATTTTATGTTTGCATATATATGTGTTAAGTATGATATTCATGTTTTTTAGGTTATTTATATCAAGCATGTTATGTTTTAGTTAATTCGCATACATGGCGGATTTTGTATTTTATATTTGTATGTTTTTTTTTTAGGGTTATATGTTAGTATACCTACCCTTTTTGTACGATATGTGGACCCGTATATGTTGGAATGTGTTTTATTACCAATATGCATGTCTTTTTGAAATATTTGTTTGTCTATATGTACTTATTTACGCTTTGTTATTTTGACATATTATAGTTGTTTTTATCTATTATTTAGAATAATATGTATATATACATGTTTTAGTCTAGAATATCATTTATGCTAAATTAATATTCTGGTATGTCAATATTTATTATATTTAAATGTTTTGTCATGTTTACGTTTTTGCCACTAAGATTGCATATCGAGATATAACTTGTTAATGCGGAGTCCTTTTATCCGAGCGTAAACGGGGCCAGTATCAAGCGTAGTGATAGTGGTTGGGCGTTTATTCTCGGGTAATGGGACCCTTAAAATACATTCGCAATTATGACCGAAATTTAAAATAATCGTCACTTTAATCCGAAAAATCCAATATTAATAAAGCGGTAATTATTAAAGTACCAATTTTTGGGCGGTGTGGGGGTGCTAATCCTTCCCCATCCGTAACCGACTCCCGAACCCTGTCTTTTTGAATCTCTGGTTTTATGGTGTCCGACCTACCTAAGTGGCAGGTGGCGACTCCATTTTTATGAGGTTTTTGTAAACCTCTACGGAATAAATATTTTATATCCAAATACCTTTCAAACACACCTTTCAAAAATCCTCGTTTTTTTAGCGATGAAACAAAAAAGGACATCGCTACAGATGGCGACTCCGCTGGGGACTGTTTTTGTTTTTAAAAAAAAACACAAATGAGAGTCAAGCTTTTAAAATAATTACCACTTTATTAATATTGGAAGTTCCGGATTAAGGTGACTATTAAATTAACATTCGGTCATAATTGCACGTTTATTTTAACGCATTTAAAATATGACAGATAAACCCGTCTTTTTAAGTGGGGGGAAAACGCTAATGCTTTCGTGGAGATATCGTTCTCCCGTATGGGCCTAGCAAGTACCTTCGGGGCTCGAGTACCTTATGCTTTCGTAAGGATATCGTTCCTTCGTACGGGCATAAGCGAATGGGTCCCCCTGAATTGAACCCGGTTGAAAGGAGCCTATAATGGGTGATGATCGGGGGCCTTGCTACCCTTAGTAGGGGACAACAAGGACAATTCGGGTACCTCCTAGCACCAACACTGCATGTAGAGAACATAGAAACCTACCCTGTTAGAGCCATGCGGATAACCTTAGGTTTTAGACGGGATAAATAGGGTTGTTTTGTTTGTTTATTTCTGTTTAATTTTGTCATTTTATTTATATATTTATCAATTTTATCGGTCTTGACTTGTTTTCTTTTCGCTTTTTGTTCTTTTTCTCATACATCATTGCATTTGCATCACACATAAAGGTCTTGGATCAAGTGGTTTGCCCGATCGTAAAGTCTTTCACCATGGAAAAAAGTGTCTTAGGAAAGAAGAGCTTAATTTGTCATCGGACATTGGTCGAGGTCAACCAGAAAATCCAAGGGACGATCGCCTAACGAACGCGTAATAGCTGGATACACCTATGTGAGTCTCCAACAGAACGACTTGTGGGATCTTCAAAGCATTTGGGAAAGATGGGACCAAGACTACAAGACTTGTTCGCAATAGTTATGGCGACATCGCACAATTTGTTATATGTTCGGATTAAACAGCCCCCCTACTTCGAGCTATAGTCGATTCGGAATCCGGCTTTTTGCTACTTCACCTTCAATGGGCAGGACATGATGCCTACGGTAGAAGAGTACATCGCTTTACTTAACCAGAAAAATATTCGGGGAAGATTGGATCTACGCGAAGCCTCCAAGGAATCGAATTACACCGCTAAACTCAAAACCTTTGCGGGAATGAGTGACGATTGGGTTAGTGGCCTCCTTCAAATCCGAGGAGATAATACTGATCTTTGCATGGGAGAGTATTCGGGACATCATATCAACACATCCAGACGAGGCAAAGAAAATGGACTTATTCGCTTTAGGAATATATGGCTTGGTGATCTTTCCCAGAGTACTCGGGAACATTGACATAGCCATTCTGGATTTGTTTGAGCGGGTGAAACGGAAAACAAACCCGGTACCAGTAATCTTGGTCGAGACTTTCATTTCCTTAAACGCTAGCCGGAAACATGAAGAATGACGTTTTCGAGGTTGCGCACAGCTATTACAAGTATGGATCCAGAGTCACATGTGGAAGACGCCGACGCGGGTCCTGCCAGGGATATCCTTCCAAGGTTTTTCTCCTTTACGAGAATACTTAGCAAAGGAATGGCGATAAGATTTGAAAACAAAAATGTGGACCAGTTTCTTCAGGAACATTCAAGATGAAGACATAGCATGGAGGGTCCCATGGCTCGGTAAAGTTAATTATTTTCTATACAGTTGTGGTGACTTCAACTGGCTGATGATGTTGTGATTACATGAAGGGATCGCTTGTGCTCCGCTTTTAGTGTCCCGGCAGTTCGGATCACGACAGTTCATTCCCCATACCGCCGAATTAAGCCAAACTGAATTTCCTTTCAAAGGAGAGTTCAAAGGAAAAATTCAGACCATCATGAGGGCCTGGGATCATTGTCACCGGATCAGGGTGGAAGGAGATACCGAGCACATGACTACCCCAGATTACGATCTTTGGAGACGTTTGAGGGTTAATAGTGTGATTCCTGAATCTGATCAAGGACCAGCAGTGTCACTCGAAGAACTTACAAGGGTGGTACCGTCTGAAGCTGACATCTTAAGGAGTGAACTCGAGGAAGTTAAAAAGAAAATGGACATTCAACAGACCCAACATGCGAGCGAGCTCTATAAAGCAAGCTTAGAAGTTGACGGCGGGATGGGATCATTAGGCAATTGAAGAAATTGAATGCAGATTAGCGACAAAAATACTCTTTATCAAAAAGATGCCCTCTGTTTCTGTGCAAAAATACAAAAGGCCGGCCGGAGTCAGTTCATAGCTGTGGAAAGAGAAAGAATGAACGGCATCCGTTTGGTGGAAGAAGAACGAGAAATTAACAAAAGAGCGATCGAGAAAGAGATTGAAAGCTACCGTTTGGCTATGGAGGAAGAAAAACGGTCCGCCAAGAAGGCCATTGATCAAGAGAGAGAAAGATTCAGACAAGAAATCAGCAAAGGAAAACAGGCTGTGCATCATGAGAGAGAAAATGTCGCCGTATGGAAAAGAAAATCCATAAGTAGTCGAAATAGACTATTAGAGATGCAGAAACTGTACGATGACACTATTCAAAGGTTGGGGCAAAGCCAAAGTCAAAATGATGAATTAAAAGGGAAAGTAGCGGAAGTCGAACACTCACTTCAATGTATCGCCACAGGGAATAATTTATTTGAGCTGCAAGAAAGAGAATAAAGTGGGTGTGTTACAAGCACGAATCGGGTCCTCAAGCGGTTGTGGAGGATTACAAGGAAAGAATTAATGTGTTCGAGAAAGCTGCAGCCGGAGGGGACACCTATTGGCGTAAGAGATTACGACGATTTGCTCGAATGGTACGGGACAAAGACCAAGATTACGCAAATCTAATGGTGGACATACAACGAGTCGCTTGGACACGTAAATGATTTATTTGTCGATTTGAGACACTCCGACCTTTTATAGCCCGGGAATGGAAGAAGCTCCTAGGTTCCTCAAGCTGCTCAAGGCAATTGGAAAGTTAGGAGATAGAGCTAGAATCTATCTATAGGACTCGTGTTATAATTAGATCTTTTGTACTAGGGATCTTTACTTTGTAACACAAATTTTGTTGTAATCGAGACCCTTTAATTCCCGTAAAAGTAATTCAAAAGGGTGATTACCAAATGAATCATACCTTTGTCCGCATGCATTCTTGCATTTGCATCATGACATCTCGCATCATTGTACATACATTTATTTTTTACAACCATATTAACAATATGAATATCGTGGCGATTTCGGTGTTAACCCGCAATCATTCATCACCTATACTTTACTGGCTACAAAGAAAGCTCATGGAAGAAGAAAGAATAATCAGTCTAGAAAGAGGGCAAAGAGAGCTCGAGACAAGGCTTGAAGAGGCCTGAAGAAGCCTTAGTGATCGATTGCGCGATCACAAACATCTATAGTTTCGACATAATCGCACATTGGCAAGAAGTCTTGGAAAACGAGTAGAAGGAGAAAATGTTCAAGAACAGGAAGGTACCCGGCTCACTACAAGGTTCAACCAACCGCACCAAACTAGGCTAGGAGGGTGTATATTGACCCTGCAGGAATGTCTTCCAGCTTTCAAATAGGGGCACCTGAGACTCAACCCCTCGATACTGAAGCACTTTATGAAGAAGAAGTGCCGGACTGAATATGGTCGAAAGAATTAGGAATGAGGTAGAGAAAAAATGGGAAGAAAGATTTTGCCTCATGGAAGAAAAATTTAAAGCGTTACAATCAAATGAAGAATCAGGAAATGACGCTAGTGACCTAAGTCTGGTGTCCGATCTTGTCTTGCCGCCAAAATTTAAAACGCCGGAGTTCGATAAATATGACGGAACCACATGTCATTCTGCACACATAACGATGTATTGTAGAAAAATGGCGGCTTACCATAAAGATGAAAAGCTACTGATCCATTGTTTCCAGGATAGTCTAACTGGAGCGGCGTTACGTTGGTATACTCAGTTAAGCAAAGCAAATGTCAAGACATGGAAAGATTTGTCTAAAGCATTTTCCGAGCAATACAAATATGTAACAGACATGATCCCTAGCAGAATCATGTTAGAAAATATGGGGCAAAAGTCCAATGAAAGCCTGCGACAATATGCCCAGAGGTGGAGAGAAGTGGCCGCCCAAATCCAGCCACCTATCCCAGAGCACGAAATCACGCCATTATTTGTCAATACTCTGAAAGGGGCACTCTTTGACCGCCTCATTAATAACACAACACAAGTGTTTTCACGAATTAATCAGATCGGGAGTCTCTCGAACTGGCAATCAAGAGCGGCATAATAGATGGTGGGGAAGGGTCTCGAAAGTATAACAAGAGAAATGAAGTAAACACCACCAGCACCTATACCGCCCCGAAGAACTTCACAGTCTCACAGCCACAAGCACTGTGGGAAAAACACAAAATTGAATCAAAGAGATGAGAAGGTCACCGTAAAGGATAAAGAGATGAGAACTTTCACTCCCTACCTGTTTCATACTCGAGCTTTATTCCCGGTTGTATGAAGCAGACTTGGTCCGACCATACATCGTTAATCCTGTCAATCCACCCTTCCCGCCTTGGTATAATCCAAGCGCGCGCATTGCGACTATCACGGCGGTACCCTGGATATCCCATCGAGAACTATCTTGCCTTCAAAAAGCTTGTACAGAACTTAATCGATTCCGGGATATTGAAGTTTGAAGAGCCTAGCGTAGCCAACAACCCGCTGCCTAATCATGGGAGCAGAGGGGTAAATGCCATAGAAGAATGCTTTACCAGGAGGATAAAAGATGACGTGTTAGAAATCAAGTCTCCTTTACGGTGGGTATTTCAACAGTTATGCATGGCTCGTATGATCAACAAAGGCATGATAATAAGGCAGAAAGAATGTGGAAAGTATTGCGAATTCCATCAGACTGAAGGGCATGATATCCAAGAATGTGACGAGTTCAAGAAATTGGTGCAGAAATTGATGAATGAAAAACAAATAGAATTCTTTGAGGAGCCCATGGGGAAGAAGGGGTCGACGTATACATGATGAGATAGCCCCAAAACTAGATACGGGAAGGATAGACCTTTTATCATCTCTCCTGGGTGGGAATGCAGGTGTCTCCCAAGGGGAAACCAACAAGATAAATCCCAAGATCGTCATTTCAGCACAATCTCCATTCTCATTCAAAGACATGCGACAAATTCCCTGGAATTATGCCGTGAATGTGACCATGCCGTAAAAAATCAGAACATGAAGCAGGTAAAAGAGCCTACGTTTGGAAGACCAACAAAGCGTAACAATGTGAACGTTGGTGAAGCAGGCCATTTCACAAGGAGCGCCGATGTTATTCCTCCGAGGCTTTGAGAGCAGCTGAAAAGATAGGGGAAGAATACATATAGATTAGCCCTACGCAGATATTTGGAGAAGAACCTACCCAAAAGATAAATGAACCGTGAATCGAGGCCCGGGCCAAAGAATTTCTAAAGTTCTTGAGACATAGCGAGTACAGCGTAGTGGAACAACTACGGAAACAACCGGCCAGGATCACAGTGCTAGAATTACTCTTGAGTTCAGAGAAGCATCGGGAGACGCTATTAAAAGTGTTGAATCAAACTTTTGTGCCCCAGGACATTTCTCAGAACAAACCTGGACATGATAGTAGGGCATATTACGCTTTATAATCATATCACATTCAAAGTGATGATGAGATCCCGGAGGGAGGAATGAGGTCTACCAAAGCCCTTAACATCACTACCCCTTTGCAAAGGGTATGTATTACCAGCGTACTGATCGACAACGGGTCAACATTGAATGTCTTGCCTATGGTAACCCTGCAAAAATTGCCAATAGATGGTTCGTACCTAAAGCCTTGCTACAACTCGGTAAGAGCCTTTGATGGTACGCAAAAAGGAACAATGGGGAAAATTGAGGTGCCCCTATTGATCGGACCAATCAATATGTGATCGATTTTGTGGTGATGGACATAAAACCATCTTACAATGCTTGTTGGGAAGACCGTGGATCCACTCCGCAGAGTTGTCCCATCATCATTGCATCGAAATTAAAATCTGTAGTTGAAGGCAAATTGGTCACAAGAGAGGCAGAGCATGAATTCGTTGCTTCCGTGACATCAGACACCCCCTACATTCAAAATGATGAAGATCTTTGCAGAATGCTCGTTCCGAGCATTAGAACTAGTAAATGCCACATTCGTTTGAGAGGGAAGCCGGATCCCCTACCCTAGGTTATCTAATTGTACCAAGATGACCGTCGCAGAAAACTCGGGCCGAGGAGCCAAAATAGGAAAAAAGGGTGGGGAAGAAGTTACAAAGGAACCCGAGACCCAAGAATATGACAACCAAGAAGGATCGTTTGGTGGGTTACCAACCAAGTGTCCAATGAGAAGAAAGAGGAATATAAGAGGAAGGAGGAGCAAAGAAAAGCCAGATCTAAAGGAGAGGACATTCCGTGGGAGGTCGATATCCTTTCCTAGTTTGAAAGCCACTTTCGTCTCGGAGGGTTCTACCAGCCAAGTCAAGATATTGGAGAGGCAATAAAGAAAAAATGATGAACTTAACCAGGAGGAAATGCTCGAAGAAATTATTTGAGGGGATGTACATCAACATGATAGCTGAAAAGGACCGCTGGCAAAGCAAAGTGTTGACCAACATCCCCTTGCCATCCCGGGAAACACTTTCGATAACTGGAGCTGCATTGATCTACTTGTAGTTTTTAGGAATAGATCGGAGTAATGCTCCGAATCAACCTTTTGTTTTTGCCCATAGACAATGGGGATCTCTTGTATGGGGCACCTATGTTAACTTTTTGATTGAAATGAAAATATCCCCACTTTCTTAAAATGACCAAAGTCTCATTTATTCCATTCATGCATTCTTCATATTCATTCCCTTCATGTAAAGCCGTCTCTTTGCCAATACAATTCATTCTCATTTAATGCAGGTCGCTCATGATTGACGATATGAATGATACCGGATCCAATCACGAGTAAATTTTGAATGCCCCGAGGTCTCAGAGGAAA